>CM043021.1:93578005-93965891 GCA_023690525.1 Holotrichia oblita | reverse complement strand
CACCCTGCCGACGATCATGCACTAGAAGCGGAGTACGTGGTTTTGACCTTCCAAGTCTCATCAGCGCAACTCCGAATGCAAGATCTAATTTATAGAACTAACTACTTACTTGATAGTAAATTGTAGTATGTTTTAAAAATCCGTAAAGGTTATGTTGTTTAGATTGGACAATCCTGTATAATTTCCAGGATAAAACGATGTCTTATAAATAATTGCAAGCTTACATTATAAAATCCTGTCATCAGATAAAACTGGCTTTGTATAATATGTGTGTACATGGTAATCCCAACTAAAATGAAAAACGATCAAGTTTCGCTAGAACAAACCCGACTTCCATAAAAACCTTCGCAGACACTCCCAATAAATTTGCATGTCAGTTCTACGAGCAGATAATTTTCTTAAGTACACTAATACCCCTTACAAGGAATAATAACGAGCAAACAACCGCCATAAACGACTCGTCTTTAAATCAGTAAATAATAAAAAAAGGGAATTCTATAATAATTACTTTATAGTCGACCTCGAGTTAAACACATACATTTGAACTTCAACTATTGAATTAACTTGTAACTGGATGTTAAAAAAATTTAAGAGAATTTTAAATATGTTTGCATTGTTTATTTTATTATTGTTTAACCATGTTAGTTACACATTCCACTGTAATCAGCAGACATTTCAACATTTTAATCTTATAATTTAGTTCAAAGTGGTTTTATTCTCAAATTATACCCTAGCAAAACTTGTAAATATTACTTTGTCGTATATTCTCCTTTAAAGTAATTTAATAATTGCGTGATTTTCTCGTACATACGTATAGATGCGACGCATAAATAATTGCTAATTAACAACTGAGTTAATATCATATTTCCTCCCCTAGTTAATGGATATTTACATAACTC
Source organism: Holotrichia oblita (assembly GCA_023690525.1). Taxonomy (NCBI): domain Eukaryota; kingdom Metazoa; phylum Arthropoda; class Insecta; order Coleoptera; family Scarabaeidae; genus Holotrichia; species Holotrichia oblita. Next base: position 93,964,992 of record CM043021.1, on the reverse strand, counting down.
CAACATAAATATATGTCTATATACCGGTAATACAGTACAAAACAAACACCGGAAGTTGTAAATTTTACAACGCAGTCTCGAGTAGCGAAGCGGTGAAACGCCGTTCATACTCGTTGTTTGTTGGTGGGGGATTGCTTGCTATTGGAGCATGTTATCACGTTAAAACATAATATCCAATTAGAGGAGCTCGGGACTAGATTGAAACGAATGGATTTTGAGAAACTTATCAGTTAAACTGCTTATGTTTTAAGGTTTAAATCGAAATGGTGTCAATTCCTGTCAATACAATAAATATATTAGAAGCAAAGAATGAACTTAAACTATTAATTAATTATACAAACTAAAAAAGAGGTGAATACCGTTCACCAAGTGCGGAATAACAAGCTATAAGGTTAGACGTGGCATCCGAGCAATGTTACGACTATAACAGCAGCGCGGTTAAAGTAGCAACCGGACTCCCTCTTCTCTCTGTATATACAGCGCGACGTGTATTCCACGGAGAGAAAGACTACAATGGACTCCCGTGGGAGCCATTAGCGGACGCGCCCCATCCATAAATTCGCCGTAACACAGCTCGAACACACTGTTCTGCATCTGACGCGACCAATTAAGCTCGCAGTAAACATCGCGCTTACAATTCCTATCATTAAGGATGAGGAGATGAAGAAGACGAGGACGATGAAGAAGAAAGGTACCCATTAGTCGGCTTGAGATCAAATCCGAACCGCGCAACGCGGTGGTCAAGCTATAAACTAACTTGACGATTGTCATTTGTCTATACACACATACACAGGGAAATGGCGATGGCATTACGCGAAAACTCACATCTTTGGAGGTACGTTTTGTTGTTGATGGTTTATTGCAGACGAACTGATGATCTATTTCGAAGTTAGGTTCCTAAAGCTTTCTGGTGTAATTGAAGGTGCAGAATAATTCACAGCACCTTTGAGGTGAGATAATATGACTACCTGAACTTAAAATTTAATTAATGCTATTGTGACTCCTAACAACTATTTAAAAGATTATGACTCAAAGAAGATGATCAAGTGGAACTTGGTGAGGAACCTCACTAGAAGAAGAGCTCCTGTCCACCAGCTAGCCACCTCCGACAGACCTATTTTAATCAAATAAACTTTCGAAACCTATCACCGCCCCCTTGCCGCAGACTTTGACACCTCCACTAATGTCGTAATGCAATCAATTGAAGACCTTGAAACGTCTGAAATAACGCTTGATAATCTGATGCCGTTATTACCAACCCCCATGAAATTTACGATCTACGATTGGATGGCATCTTTAATGCTGCGGCTTCAAACGTTCCCCCAAAAGCAATAATTCAGCTTACCCAGATTATAAACTCCATCATTAAGCTCTCCTATGTTACTTTGCCTCATAGTGGCAAACCTAAACATCTCCCCAGTTCCTCCCACTTTTTCTCCTTCCTCTCCACCATTTCCCAAGTACCTGAAATGTCATTTTTGACAGGGACAACACACAACAGGGAAATAAATTATAACAAAGAATTAAAAGCAAGAATTGGTTGACAAAAGGACATTCAAAATTGATAAGTCAAAGGAGGAGGGTGGTTCGTTCCCCCAAAAGCAATAATCCAGCTTACCCAGATTATAAACTCCATCTTGAAGCTTCTCTATGTTACTTTGCCTTCATAGTGGCAAACCTAAACATCTCCCCAGTTCCTCCCATCCTATCTCTCTCTCCTCTCCACCATTTCCCAAGTACAGCTGAAAAAGTCATTTTGGACAGGGACAACACACAACAGGGAAATAAATTATAACAAAGAGTTGAAAGCAAGAATTGGTCGACAAAAGGACATTCAAAATTAATAAGTCAAAGGAGGGGGTGGTTCGTTCCCTCAAAAGCAATAATCCAGCTTACCCAGATTATAAACTCCATCTTGAAGCCCTCTAAGCTACTTTCCCTCATAGTGGCAAACCGAAACATCTCCCCAGTTTCTCCCATCCTATCTCCTTCCCCTCCACCATTTCCCAAGTACCTGAAATGTCATTTTGAACAGAGACAACACATAAGAGGGAAATAAATTATAACAGAGAGTTGAAAGCAAGAATTGCTTGACAAAAGGACATTCAAAATTGGTAAGTCAAAGGAGGAGGGTGGTTCGTTCCACCAAAAGCAATAATCCAGCTTACCCAGATTATAAACTCCATCTTGAACCTTTCTATGCTACTTTCCCTCATAGTGGCAAACCTAAACGTCTCCCCAGTTTCTCCCATCCTATCTCCTTCCTCTCCACCATTTCCCCAAGTACCTGAAATGTCATTTTGGACAGGGACAACACATAAGAGGGAAATAAATTATAACAGAGAGTTGAAAGCAAGAATTGCTTGACAAAAGGACATTCAAAATTAATAAGTCAAAGGAGGAGGGTGGTTCGTTCCCCCAAAAGCAATAATCCAGCTTACCCAGATTATAAACTCCATCATTAAGCTCTCCTATGTTACTTTGCCTCATAGTGGCAAACCTAAACATCTCCCCAGTTCCTCCCACCTATCTCCTTCCTCTCCACCATTTCCCAAGTACGTGAAAAAGTCATTTTGGACAGGGACAACACACAACAGGGAAATAAATTATAACAAAGAGTTGAAAGCAAGAATTGGTTGACAAAAGGACATTCAAAATTAATAAGTCAAAGGAGGGGGTGGTTCGTTCCCTCAAAAGCAATAATCCAGCTTACCCAGATTATAAAGTCCATCTTGTAGCTCCTTCCCCTCCACCATTTCCCAAGTACGTGAAAAAGTCATTTTGGTCAGGGACAACACAAAACAGGGAAATATAAATTATAACAAAGAGTTGAAAGCAATCTCCACAAAAGGACATTCAAAATTAATAAGTCAAAGGAAGGGGGTCTGGATATTTAGCGTATCTTCTTTTTCATCAAAAAAAAGGTGCGTTCAGGATTTATTTTACTCGATTCTTCATTCATTCTTTTCTTTCTTTAAAAAGCTTCCAGTTATTTCAGAGCAATTCGAAACAAAGTGGAGAAACTTTGGCGACTTGATTATGTTTTTAAAACTTTGTCCTTTCATTTATTAATTAAAATTTTTTCTTTAATTTCAGCTGACGTAGTCCTTTGCACTCTTCCACTCGGAGTCCTCAAACTAAGCTCAGCAGCTCCAAGCGGCCAATTGAACACCGTCCAATTTTCACCCCTTTACCAGATTGGAAGACCTCAGCAATTCAAAGATTGGGTTTTGGAAACTTGAACAAAGTCGTGTTGTGTTTCGAAAGAATATTTTGGAATCCGCAGGCAAATTTATTCGGGCATGTTGGAAGCACCACAGCCAGTAGAGGAGAATTATTCCTATTTTGGAATTTATACAAGGCGCCAGTTTTATTGGCGTTAGTAGCAGGAGAAGCTGCTGCTATAATGGAGAATGTCACTGATGATGTTATAGTTGGCAGGTAAATAACGATTATTAAGTCTTATTACAACTACAATACACTTTAATTAAATTGAGTATGTATGTATATACATACATAGTTTTCTTTTTAAACAAACAATCTAGTAAATTACGGTCAGTATATCTTGTCACACCCTAGGGATAAAAATTTACAGTGGCTATATCGCTTACACGGATTATTCATCTAATAGCAGGCTCGCCAAGACAACGCTCTCGAGCAGACAATGCTAAGGAATTCGGTTTTGCAACGTGTTTGCCATATGTTGTAATGCTAACCGTGTCGCTTTAATGATATAGATCTCTATTAAATTTAAGAGACAAAGACAGTTGTTGTTGTTCAAGATCCAATCTTTATTAATGTCGTTCAATAATATCGTATAACAAATTTGTACTTACCAACTTTCTCTTGATTATCGATATATTTTAATAAATTCTGCATGCATGTCTATAGGAAAATATATTACTGTCAGAAAGACATGGTAAACTGCAACGATCCCAGGTTTGCCAACATCTAGATATCGTGCCACGTCAATCAATATTCAACTTGGCGATAAAGAGACTCCCGCACAATAAAATATTTAATTAAAATGTTACCACTAATTGACTAATTGATTGTCCATTGTTTCGCTCCGGCGGTTCTTGCGTTATATTTTGTGAGAAATTCATTACGACATAATCTTATACTAATTAGTACCCTATTAGGTAAGAAAGAAATACTCTGAAAGAGATAAAAGGAGACCAAAAAAAAAAGAAAAAAATTAGGTGGATACCGAGTACTTGTTATGACATCTAAACGAAAATAAAATGGGTTGCCATCTATTGAAAACTACGCCACAATATTTAGACGAGATGACGTTGCGTTTATTCCGATTCGTAAGTCAACCCCGCAACGTGTTTAGGAAAATAATCCATTAAGGACGGATAGTTTCGAGATGACTGGACGAAATTTAGGAATTAATAGATTTTAATTGATTTTCAATAAGAGTGTGCTAGCCCACTTAGTAACGAAAACCGTTTAAAAATTCAATAAATGATTTGGGTTCCCTGTGTCTACTTATTAGTGTGGATATATTAAAACATTAATATTTTTTGGGACCCCAGTTAAGGGGACGTGTTTGCTTCTTCTAAAATTCCTACACTTTTTTCTCATTTATATATTACGAGTATTATGGTATTATTTTTCTCCTGTTTCGAATTTCAATTCTAATCAATTTACTCCTTAATTTTTTGATCGCTTCCAACATTTCCAATATCATCTTCAGTAGCTAAGCTTTCATTTAGGGTGCCATCTTCAAAATCTCTTGAGCATTTTGGTTGCAGAAAATGAGCAATTTTTATTTATTCACTGGGAAGAACTCTGCACACTCAGGAATAAAATATTGATTTCATGGAAAATTTTCTGACGATTTAGCTTTTCCATAAGCATTACTCAATATTCCCCAAAAAGTCTAGTGATTTTTCTTGTCTTGAGGATGCTTATAATCTGTAAAAAAATCTGTACATCAGATACAATATAAACTGGTACCCGTCCAAAATTATATAACAGCTCCTTTTGGATTTTTCGACCCAAAACAACCTTCAGACATAAATAAAAACGATCGCTGTAAAAATACAGGAACTGACATTCTAGTGATAAACCTCTGAAATATTTCAACTCATCATCTCACCTTCGTTTACTCTAAGCCAAAAATTGCAGATGAAAATGTGCAATGGAAGCGGATTTTATATTTCTTGGATTAGTAATTCAAGACACATTAAATGTAGTTCGAAAAAGGGTGAATGATTTATAATTGCAATCCAATTTTTAAAAACTGCTTGATGTAAGTTGAAGGTGACTTACTATGTCTCTTGAATTTTGCAAAAAAAGGCTCGAGTTGTTTTGTGATTCCTAGACCTCCTAGTCTTCACATGAGGATCTAGCTCTCCTGGTGCTGAATCAGCAGGTTCTTTGACCAACAGACCTCAGAGGAGAGACCAGCGCCTACTCCCACAGAAGTGGATGTTCAAATCTTCGATGGATCTGGGCGTTGCTCGTAAACGATGCGATTTGCTGGCGTTGGTCAGGTAAGGACACCATACGTAAGAATCGGTCGAAAAAACATTGTGTAGATCATGACCTTGATCTTAAACTCATGAGCTCTACCAGCACAAAAGATGAATTAGAGGGCGAACGCACGCTAGGAACTTTTGCAGCAATAGCCAAAAGTGATGTCTAAAGTCAGCTTTGGCATCCTTGATCCCCCAATGGTGATGGTCCTGGGGCGCTGCGGAGTGGGGATTCCGTTTTCGAGAACTTAATCGCGACAAACTTATCTGCGCATTGATAGTAAGACACAATTTTATTGCTCAGTCGCAGATCTGGATCGACTCCATCTTTGTAATCTTCGACATACAAGCCGTTCTGTTTGCAGAAATTGTGGTCCAGACGAGTAAACAGAGACTTTGGTATGTCACTAGCAAATAAAATAAACAGCTCGGGACCCAAGAGCGAGAATTCGGTAAGATATGAGCCAATCAGCCGAATCATATTGAGATTGTTGCCAAAACTGTCCATCTAAAAAGTAGACCTTCATGCCGTACTGTATCGAACGCGTGGGCAAAAATCCAGAAAAACTGCACCCATTGAGTGCCTCAGCTCCGTCACTGGGAGGAACTGAAATCGCCGATAATCCCTTTCGAACTCCAAACAGACCCCAATAGCTATGGACCAATTCATTAGTTGTTGTTTTCAAACACTAGCTACTCCACTGGATACCAACCTAGTTATTTTTAGTGGTGTCCTTCAAGTCATCGAGAGATGACTAACTGTACTGTTGAGTGCCTAAGCTCCAGCGTATTATGAATCTCCTCCTTCAGGGAGGGAGCTAACAATCGGTCGATAATCCCTTCGAGCTCCAAACAGACCTCAACAACTATGGACCAATTTTTAGCGTATCTTGTTCCGTTTTCTAAACATCAGCTACTCCATTGATACCAACCTAGTTACCTAGAAATGGTATCCTTCAAGTCAGCCAAAAATATCGATCATATTAGGGTAGTGCACCCTGTTATGAGTTGGTGGAGTATAAGATTAATTGTGTTGCTATGAAGTGGTGTGAGCCTCGCCTGGGTCATTAAAATAATTGAAAATCACTATTTTTTGCTGGTACCAACTCTGAACCAACTTATTTCTTCATATGATCTGTATTTGTGTTTTGACAAAAGCTAACGATAGCGTTGTGGGAGGGTTTGGACAAGATAGACTAAACTCTTTTGCTTCGTCAAAACTTTTAATGAGAACTAAGCGGAACAATGAAGGATTTGAAATCCAAACGGAGTTAAATAATAATAATAGATGAGATGAAACTTTTTAAGAAGAACCTGAAATAGCTAGCTGGGGTGCCAAAAGTGTACTAAAAAGAAATCTATTATTTTTGCATGAAATTGAAGGCTTTAATGATCCGATTTTAGGTCAAATATACGTCATTTTGTTCGAACACTTGTTGCTATTTTGAAGGTAATTTCATAATACCTCTCTCTCATAGAAGCCCTCGTCCCTATCGGCAAAAAATTGAGACAGCCGATTTTCACAAATCTCTTTTGAAGCGATTTTTTTCACCAGCAAAATTGTTCGCCATGGATAGGAACAGATGGTAATCACTTGGAGCCAGGTCCGGATTATAAGGTGGATGCATAAGAACCTCCCAAGCTTCTCGCAGAGAGCACCTGGAAAATCACTATCGATGTGTGTGGCCTAGCTTGTCCTGATGGAATACAATTCTCCTCCCTGGCCAAAAGCTGTCCGCTTCTGAGCGGTTGCTTCCTTCAGACAGTCCAATTGTTTACAGTACAGTTCCGAGTTAAGAGTTTGGCGGTAGGGAAGTAGCTCATAGTACCAATACCATAGTGCCAATCCCACCAAACACACAGCAAAATTTTCCTGGCCGTCAATTCATCATTGATGACATTGTCGAAAGTGATCCACTTTTCATCAACAGTCACCAACCGCTTCAGAAATGGGTCGATTTTGTTGCGCTTCAGCAGTGATTCGCAGATGGAAATTCTGTCCATGAGGTTCTTTTCCAACGGTTTTTTGTGCCTTTAGCTCTTTGACAATCGAAACAGTTGGCATGATGGTCGGACTCGACAATGTCCATAATGGTGCATCTTGTGGTGTCAACTAATCACAAAATTGTTAGAAATTTTTTTTAGTATCTACGAAATCTCATCTTTTCTAACGCCGTCAGTGAAACCCGATCGGACTTGTACAATGCGAAATACAGATAACTAAAACCATCTATTGAAAAATAATGGATTTCTTTTTTTGCTACACCTTTATTTCGCCCAATTTATTAATCTGAAATAGTTGAAGTAGTGAATAGTGTTTTTTAAGATAATTTCATCAAATAAATGAAGAAATATCTCGGAAATGTTGTTTTTTATGACAGTACGAGATATACAAGAAACTAACAGCAAAAAACAATTCTCTCTACAGAATCCCTTTTCCATTTTAAATATTTCACAAACCTTTCACGTTTCACTTCTTTAAAACAAAACTGTATATTCCATCCCGGTTTCATGTTCGTAATTTTCCTTTCAACTCGTGAACTTCTTGTTCCAGATGCATCGCCGTCCTCAGAGGAATTTTCGGCCAGTCGGGCGTACCACCAACCGAAGGAAACTGTTGTTACACGTTGGCGAGCGGACCCTTGGTCACGGGTCAAACAGTTTTGGTGGCTGCCGGCAGTTCCGGTAGCGACTACGACCTCCTGGCCTCCGCCCGTAATTCCCCCAACCCCATTGGAACTTCCGTCACGAACGGACTGGCTAGGGTGTTTTTTCGCCGGCGAACACACCATCCAAACTATCCGGCTACAGTTCACGGCGCTTTTTTGAGCGGTTTGCGGAAGCTAGCCGCATAGCCGACCAGATTATCAAAACCTTTGCACGCCCGTCCCTACCGAGTAAGATTTCTCGGATGAGGTCTCGCGGTTAGTTTAGGGGTAAAGTTTCGTGTTAAGTTTTTGCTCGGATTAAGTTAGTTGTGTGAAATTTATACCTACCTGCTACTACTAAATAAATAAAAAAATGTAAACGATGCCTTACTGAGTGTTAGATTAATTTTAATAGAATAAGTTTACTTGATTATGTATTTTTGAGTTTGCTTTTTGAAAATAAAGCTGATGAATTTTTGCAATTTTTTCTGTATTTATTATTATCGCCCATTGTCAGCAGGATATAATAATCGTAAGGTAAGTAGATCCAGAATTATTAAAATTATTTAAAAAATTGACAGAAATTTAAAAATATATACCTAGACATTTAAGTCGTTTTCGTTGGTTAAAACAGATCTCCTCAAATTTATAACAAGTCCAAGTGAATTATGCTAATAAGGAAGACCTTTTCCATCTTATTCTTATTTCGGGCCTCACTTCGTAAATTATGCATTTAAATTTGAACCCGTCTTTAAACCCTAAGCTGTAACCTTGTTAGGCCTATATGTAACGCTACGTCGTTCTCTTTCCTCGCAAAATGACGATGGACCGTAGTTTTAAATAATATATTTACAATTCTATGTCTCTTTAAATTCCCGAAACGAACTCGAAGGATAGATGGCGTTATACGTGGGGCTAGTCAAAAGTATGGTTTATTTCCGTAAATATAAACTTTATAACAAAATGTCTTTGACAACAGTTTTTTTACTATTTATTCTCCATGTCTTAGACTATTCATGGTTTTTTATGTTAAAGTATTTCCATGGAAATGTATTAATTTTATTTTATAGCAACTAAGTTTGCTGATTTTTATTCCTCTTTTTTTTTCTTTAAATGATTTGACATTTTTTTCATATGCTTTAATAACAAAATTTCTGTATAAAATCATAGTTTCCAATAAACAGCAAAATGTGATTTCAAATCAGTAGAACTGCGCCGAATCGACAGCAAGCCGCCTCGATACTTTCCCCACACTCCGCTTCTCCCCTTCCCATAAAGTGATTAAGTGCTCTAGGAAAGGAGAACAGTGGGGGTGTGGTAAAAATGTCGAAATGTTCTTGATCGATTTGGCGATTCTCCAATTTTAATACTTTTTATTCATGTGAGGATAATTCTACAAAATATTATAGTGGCCTCTGCTTTTCTTAATGTCATTTTCCATGTCATTGTGAAGTATCTTTCAATGTTGAATAAGCTAAATTAATCAAAATAGTTTCATTTTAATTTGTAAACATGGTCAAACTCAGTGAAACTGAAAGAATTGAAATCTTAATGATGGTTGGTTATGGAGATCGACAACGTTCACACTAAGATGTTTGTCATGTTTGTCACAGTGTCTAAATTGGTTAGAAAATTTAGATCAACTGAAATGTAAAAGATATTCCAAGGTTTGGACGTCCAAAATCAATACAAAGCAACATCAAGCTCTTGGATGTATTACTTAGTGTTATGGATAATCCCAGTTACGTCAGCCATGCAACTTGTTTTGGATGATATGAATCGTCTTCTCCATAAGCTAAACGAAGATGACCCTGACAGAAGAATGCAGTTTTGTGCAATAATGATGGAAATGATCAATAATAATCCAAATTGTCTAAACCATTTTTTTTATTTTCTGATGAAGCCTCGTTTTGTCTACATGGGTTTGTAAACAGAAAACAACTGTCGCTACTGGTCTAGTCAAAATCCTCATTGGATGATGGAACACCACACACAGCATCCACAACAAAACTTACACATTATGGAGTTGATTTTCGCCTGTTTTTGAATAACTTCTTTCCAGGTCGTTGGATTGGACATCAAGGATCTATTGAATGCCCTTCTAGGTCGCCCAATTTGAGTCCTTTACATTTTGTCCTCTAAAATTTATAAAGAAAAACCACAAAATTTACAAGACCTGGAAGCCAGAATCAGGGCATGAAATTGAAGAAATACACCTAACTGGCTGCAAAATTCGTTGCGTAATTTTTATGATAGATTAGGTTATTGTCGAGCTGCAGATGGTCTTCAGTTTGAACATTTAATTTCTATAAATTCGTATTATAACCCGTTTCTGCCCTAATTATTTAATTTTAGATCAAATGGTCATTTCTGTCGTAACGAAGATCATCTGACACACGATGTAGGGTAAGGCTATTTAGCCGCACAGCAGGTCTTCCAGGCCGACTTGGAGGATTTACAGATTGCTGTTTTAGCATTTGAGCAACTTCCCTTCTAAAGAGTACATTAGATACTTTCGTCCTTTATGTGGACGACCAACCATGTAAAAATAGCCCAATACCATATTTTCCCCCGAAGAGCTATCCTACAATGCCCAATATCATCATCCATTATGTCCGTTCCTCCCATGTATTTATTACATTCCCTAATCAAATGTGGTTGTGGAACGTTAATAATTTTCTTCTGAGATTGACTATATCGTTTTACCATAATAACTGGTTGGATAGCCAATGTAACCACAGCATTATCCATCCATCGTGCTACAATTATTATTCCCTCATCCTTAGAAATAGCAGATTGAAATGAGCCCCTCTCGAGTTTACTCATAGCCTTCTTTTCTGTTATTGGACAATGTTTAGGGAAGCGATTTTCTCTTAGGGTACATCAAGCACTAGTTTGAAACTAGTAAATAAATTATCCACAAATATTGCTGTGGCACTCCCAAAATCGCAAACATAAATCTCATTTGAATTCGTCGTTTTCCCTTGGTACAACTCGAAATTTTTGAGGTATCCGTTTTTAGAATTTAGAGACCAGGGCTTATATTCAAAGCGTATAGGCTTTGCCCTAATGAATTGCTTACAACTATGCCTTCAGTAGTATCGTATCATTGACTCATCATAATTGAGGTGTTCGGTAGGCTGATATTTTAAAAAGTTACCTTTCAAATGCTTCATTAGGGACCTTTCTGGATTTATTTTGGTATTATCAGCAAAATGCAGAAATCTCAAAATTTGTTCAAATATATTCCTACGCAAGGCGTTCTTGACGATGGGCATCCCATGTCTTCTTTTGGTCCTAATAGAATCTTCTACTTGAAAGACTATGATACCCAGACAGAATTAGAATCAAAAGGTTTTCATTTCCTGTAACTTTATATCTGGATCAGCGCAGTTCTTGAAAAGGGCATACTTTTTCGTCTCACTCGTTATATAACCCAAATTTCTCATCAAAAAACAAATAAAATAATTCCAATGGTGACATATTTTGGAAGTACGAATAATCAGCAGAAGCAAATTGTCTCTTATTTGTCAAATCTCCATTTACCTCTTTTTTTGTTTATTTGGCACAACATTCTCGTTTGAGGTCTTCAGTATAATTGTCGAAACTATCATTTTCACTTTTATCGTTATAGTAGCCAATCTCCGCAGAAGCTGCAAGTTGTCTTCGAGATAAGTTGTCACTCTGACATCCATCGTCCTTGTTGGCGGAATCTTCATCTGAATAATTTTGCTAAATGTAAACATTTTGTATTATTTACTCCAACCGCCTATTCCATACTTTTGACTAACCCTGTATTATAAATTGCAGAGGAATAAGTCGGATCTCTCAAGCATGAATCGAAAACAAAACCAATATTCTTGAAAAAATAAACTAGAACTTGAAGATCTGAAAAATTTGATGATTGATCAAGCTCCCTGAAAATTAAAAAAAAAGTTTTAGAACTCGAAGAACTAATTTCGTAAATGGACTACACAAACCTGTACACAGAATAAACGCAATTCATCGCCCACAGATACAAAGAACAATAACGAAAATCGACCAACGAAACAATACGCGAAGCATCGTCGCTCAAAACTAAATTATTCCCGTATTGGCGAATAACAAAGCGCAAATTGACAAACCCGGCGATAACTCGTTAAAATAGCATTTCAACTTATCCGAGAATACCATCTTCAACTTGTCTCTCTTCCATCCATTCTGTTATATGTGTCCGCGATGCTGCGGCCGTCGTAAACCATTATTGAAGAAAGAATTCGATTTGCATATCTAATGAACCGGTCTCTTGGGGCCTGGTCAGTCGGCCAAATTGGCCTTTCGGTCTAACGCGGGCTGCGGCTCACGAAAACAATCGATTCTCGGCGACCGACGTTTATTTAGGTAAGGACTAACGTCTCCGAACTAGAAAAAGATAGGTTATAATTGCGAAGATGTTGAAAAGAGCGAGGTAGATATCTGACACCTGTTATTGGCAAGCTATTAGTAAACAACTGATTAAATTTAATACATCAATTCGCGGTATTAAGTCATAAATTCAAATCTAGTTAAGCGGTGGGTCGATCTAAATGGAATTATTTACGACGAGGTGGTGTAGTGTTGATTCGGAATGTACATACAACTATTTTTTGTTTTTGTTTTTTTCGATTGGGGTAGAGATCTAATTGAATAAAATCGACTTCACTTTGGATATCAATTCTTAACAACTTTTCAAAGATTATTGAATATGTTCTTCGCTCAAGAATTTATCCAAAAACTGATATCTTCAGATCAACACGGATTTATGAAAAAAAAAACGATCTACAGTAACCAATTTGGCTCATTTTACAATTTGATTTATAAATAATAGTACCTAACTGTCATTTTTTTGAAATTGGGAGATTTTCCCAGAATTCCATGCGGTTGTTTTTTATTATACCAGCCAAATTTTTTTTTGCTGTGATGGTGGTAAATTTTTGTTTTTTGTTACTGCCACAGTTTTATAAGAAATATAAGATCTCCTACGTACAATCACTTGGACCATGTCATGTAAATATGATCTAGGTTGGGTTCGAGTCAGCTAACATTGTGACGAAAAATCTTCCCAATGGTAAAAAATGATCTAGTTCCATTGGTAAGACTTCTGTTCCACGAGACACATCCTTTACAGCGTCTACAAAATCTGCGAAATCATAAATTCTGTTACCCTTTTTCTTTCATTGATACCTCAACTCTATGATGGAAAGAGTGTCTCCGGATTAAGTTTACAAAATTTTACAAAAAAGTGCTAAAGGAGCAAAATTTTTGCTTAATTTCAAAATGACCAAATATGTAATTAGAATTACGAAACTGTCAAACCCTTATTTGGAATTACAATTTGTTTTTTTCGAAAAGAGAACTAGGCTAGAAATAAAAATGTTTAAAACTATTCTATTAAATCGCCACCCCTTTCAGCACACAATTCGACTATAAGCCGCAGTTCCTTGTAACTGTTGCAAATGTCTTCAAGCGTCAAGGATGAAACAGCATCTCTAATGCGATTTTTTAATACTTCCATATTGTTAGGCAAGTTGTCCATGTAGACTAGTTGCTTTAACCGTCCCCACAAATAAAAATGTAAAATTGTTAAGTCAGGGCTTCTTGGAGGCCACAAAACAGGACCATTCCAGCCAATCCAATTATTTTCGAATTTTTGTCCTCCTGTTGAAAATACATCCTCTGCCGATAAGCCAGTGGAGCTTACTTAATAATTGTGCTGATTTACATTAGCATCAAAAAATATGGTCCTATTATTCCATGATAAGAAACAGCACACCACACGTTTACCTTAACAAAGTATTGACGTTTTGATGCAATTCTAAAGTGAGGATTAGTATCACTCCCAATATCGAACATGTTGTGACGAAACGGTACCATTGCTAGAAAAAGTTGCTTCATCGGAAAATACAATGCTTTTGTGAAAATTTTGGTTCTCCATTATTTCATCTCCCATCCACATGCAAAAATAAAGACGCTTCTCATCATCTTCCTGTTCTAACGTATGATTAAAAATCGGTTTATAGGGGAATAATTTACGTTCCTTCAAAACTCTTTGAATATGGGATTTGCTCATAATCAATTGAAGCGCCCGTCTCCGCAATGAAAGTTTAGGATTATCTAGCACCGAATCCAAAATTAAAACTGTAGTGGCATCATCTTCATCACGTACTATTTTCTTTTTCTTTAAATTCAGAACAGAACTAGTTTCCAAAATTTTTTTCACCAACTTCCTTATGTATTAAATTCTTCAGCAATACGACGATAGCTCTTTTCTCCAATACCGTAACATTGTATTAAATATATTTTTTGTGATAACGTTAACATTTTCACCAAAACTTACAGAATTACAGTTTGAAGTTATTTTTGACAAATAAATTAGTGTTTGACATTTTCAAGTCAAATGCTTCTTCCATTAAAAAATAATAATAAATGGTACTGAAATTCTAATTACAGATTTGGTCATTTGAAATTAAGCAAAAAATTTTATTCCTTTAGCACTTTTTTGTAAAATCAAAAATAAAAATTTTTTTCCCTCTTGTGAACTCAATCCGGGGACATACTGTAGATTAAAAATGAAAACAGTGCCCAATTCTTGTTCTGAGCTGTGTAATTATCCAACCATAATGTTATCTTTAAAATGTCCCTCTTAGAAAGTAAATAGTGGTAGAAGGTACTTACTAATTCTTCCTTATTTCGTCTGCATAAAGCTTCATGTCAAAGGGCTTCCCTACTGGTACAAAACTTTCATTGTACGTGGTTAAACAATTTGTAAAATTACTAAAACGTTAGAAGAGTTACCAGAACTGTATTAAAATGATTGGTCTATAACTTTCGGAAGGATTTAAAAGGCCTTTAAAAGTATTGAAACCATAAAAAAACGCCTGGTCTTACAATTTGACAGCTGTCAAAACATGTATGGTGTCAGGAAAGATGTGTTTGACACCTTGCATCTATTAAAATTCTAAAAAGAACTATTTTTACAGCTTGACATGTATCAGAAGTCAACTACGCACTGACTAAAACAAAAATTTGGTTGCGCCCAAAGCTGTCAAACTCTGAGAAGATTTGATTATAATATATGCAAGTTTAAAAACTGTCAAAATACAGCAGATCTATAACTTTCGTTGCTTTTACAGTTTGACATCTTTCAGAAGTCAACTGTGTGCACTGACTAAAACAATAAAAATTTGGTTGCTTTCAAAGTTGTCAAACTTTGAAAAGATTGCAGAAGGTTTATAACATACGCACGTTTTAAAACTGTCGAAACTGTGACAGCAGGTCTATAACTTTCGGGAGAATTTAAAAGATCTGCAAGTGTTGAAACTATAAAAAACGGCTGATTTTACAATTCGACAGCTGTCAAAATATGTATGGTGTCAAGATGTGAGAGATATAATTGTAAAAAAAAACTGCCTTTACAGTTTGACAGACATCTGTCAGAACTTAACTGTACGCACTGACTAAAACAATAAAAATTTGGTTGCGTCCAAAGTTGTCAAACTTTAAGAAACAAGAAGAAGAACAAAAAATGTGGTAGCAGGTCTAGAACATTTGGAAGAATTTAAAAGGCCTGTAATTGTTGAAACTATGAAAAATGGCTGATCTTACAATTTGACAGCTGTCAAAATATGTATATGATACTGTCAAGAAAGACGTGTTTTGACACATTGCATCTATTAAAACTGTAAAAAAAGGTTGTACAGTTTGAGATCTGTCAGAAGTCAACTGCGCACTGGCTAAAACAAAATTTGGTTGCTTTCAAAGCTGTCAAACTTTGAGAAGATTTCAGAAGGATTATAATATTATAATCATATGTATGCGAGTTTTAAAACTGTCAAAAATGTGACAGGTATTAAAAATATTTCACTAGATACACCTATCAAACTAGAAAAGCCTGCAAGTGTTGAAATCCTGAAATATCACTGTATTTACAGATTTATACTTGTCAAATTGCCTGCAAGTATTGAAACTGTAAAAAAGCTTGATTTTACAATTTGACGGCTGTCAAAAATGTATTTGTACTTAGAAATCTTAAAATGTTAGATTCTGAATTAAAAAATGGTTACTTTTGAACCCGGCAAAGTGTAATTTGTCCTTTCTTTTCATAAGAAAGACGTGATCATCTAACCGTGGAAGCATGATTACTTTTTGCAAGTCAACGCATTATATTACCTCTCCAACTTCTTGAGACTTCTCGGCATCTTCTCGATATTTTGCACGAGATTTATTAGCTCTCTCGATATGTTTGTTTCAAGTTAGACAAATATTACAAGCTTCATCCGGATTATTCTTTTCATGGTCCTTATTATGTAAATTATACACCTCACAGCTATCACATTCTTCATGACCACGATTAGCTAGTGATATATTCATGTTTTTTGGTACCACTCTATGTATACTTTTCATACGAACATTGAAAATGAGGGTTCTTCTTTAAGAAATCTGTCGAATAATCCAATCTGTCTATATACTCCAGTTCCACAGGAGTTTACTTGTAGTAGGGTTCTTTGTCGATGTGGGCCTACAGGTGTATTCTTCAGGAACAACTACATGGTCGATGGTTTCTGGTTTTGCTGCATTTGTCGTTTAGATTTTGGTTCATAATAGTTTTCCTGTAGTATTTTGTTGGTACCACCTGGTTTTGTTTTAACCATTCACAACTCGCTGCCTTGTCGATGTACTGTGCTTCTAGTTGATTGGGGTATCTTCCCTGGAGTGGCTAACTCTTCCAATCGAGAAGGAATCAAAAGGATGTTGTTCGTTATGCTCAGATTCAGAGGCGTGATTTTGTGGTCTACGTCCTTAATTACTCTATGTAGCTGGCTCGTTTCACTTTTTTCGATGAAGTACCTTAGGTGATTTTCTATTTGATCCCCGGATCCCTCTTCGTCCTATTGATCTTGGTAGGTGAAATCTTTGGATTGCACCTTTTGGGTGGTGTGTACGATGTTTAGTGCATTCTGTTCTAGTTAGTATAATCAAGGCTCTGCAGATCTGTGTTCTAGTTGGCATGCTATGATAATTATCGAAAAGCAAGCCTCATATGGGGATGTGGCACATGTGAAGACTCATCCTCCTAGTGTGACTCACAATATATCTCACTGAACATCACTATTAATCTTCATTTCTATTATACCAATAATTCTAACAAGTTCATAAATCGATTACCATTTAAAATATTCAGATTTGGACACGTTTTATTCCGCATTTCTTTAGCAAGCATTACACGTATTGATCTCAATAGCGCCATAGTTTGCGAAAACTTCGCAAAGCATCCGCGAAATGCCAGTTTTTACGTGAAAACAGTATTGATAATGCGACAGTTAGAGTGAAGGCATATAATACATTCATGTGCTTTATTCCGTTTGCACGACATTCCCGACATTTTGTTGCCTCATTAAACGCGTTGACAGCTCAATACTAGGTATAAAGACATTATTACTCTTAATCGCCTTGGTTGAGCACCGATGTGTTGGCACACTAAAACGAATACGATACATAGTTCTCGCTATGCGTTGCCTAAGGTATATAAATGTAGCGTTAGTGAATTACAATATCGGATTGTTTAATATATTACGAAATTTTTACGCTTGTCGTACGTTGCAGGGGTATATTTATTGACGGTATTGTTTTAAACCGCTTATTTGTTATTATACTTTTATAGTATTTACATTCATCGATACCAGTGTTGTAATCTAGGAGTTGAATAGGTGATCATTATGAAACTCAACATTAATTAAAGTCTGTTTATTTATTGATCTTTTCAATTAAAATAATTAATCGACGTAATGTTTTGATTAGCTGTAAATGGTAGCTATTGTGTTGTAATTAATATTAATTAGGTAGGTACTATTATTGTACCGAAACACTTTTCCATAGCTGCACTAATCAGATTTTAAATCTTGGGCACCAGTGTCAATAACATTTTTTTTCTTTCAACTAAATGGGTGGGACAACCCCGAAAGGCAAGCTCGGTCAAAAGAGAGACCTATTGTGCTCCCATTTAGTTTTAATCCTCTCAGCCAGGTTGCACTCGGACAAAGAAGTCCGCAAATTCGTCAAGAGTTAATTGACTTACGCCGGCCTCATCTAATTGATTGATCCTAAAATATATCTGCCTCTCCCTGTCCACTGTTGGACTGTCAGTAACGGGATGGACTGGAGCTTCCTCCAGACTCTTACAGTTTTTACACAGGCTAGAGTTTACTATGCCCTATAGCCTGCCTCTGTTAGCCTAACAGCGAATTCAGATCTAATGAAGGCTTTGATGGTGCCATAAGACCACCCACACAATAGTTCTGGATCTATGAATGGTCGTTCGCTGACACCTCTTGATAATTTTTCAGCCAATTTTTACCTCTGTTTCCAGAGTGTATTGACTGTGATGTTGAGCCAGTTTTTCTTCTTCCTATGGCAGTCAAGTACCACCTCGGTATCAAACCTTACAGCCTGTAGTGCTCTAAGGGCACCCTGCCTGACAGATAAAATTTCTACCGATCCGTTTATCTGCCCTCTGCACAGGTCTGAATGGCAATTATTTCTGCCTGAAAGATGGACGGCGAGCTCTCAAAGTTGATAGCCTCGTCATCGGATTCTTCATCTCTCCAAATTCCAACTCCTATGCCTTTAAAACACTGAGGTGCTGGCGAGATCTTGTCTGTCCCTACGGACAGTGGTGCCGTCTGTTCGATGTACATAGGTGAACCAAACTTTCCTCTACAAGTCCAAAAAGCTCTTGAAGCTTTAGTTGTCGCACGGTTCAGGTTTTCTAGAGTTATCGTTTAACCCTTCTCTTTTGCACCATCTCTTCACTAGTCTGAGTGCAACTTGCATCCTCTCGAATACCACCCCCTCAAACTTGCCACAGATCATGACGGTGATAGATAGAAGTAACTCATTAGTAGTAGATCAGAAAGCAGGCCCTCCACCGCTTAAGCACCACAACAAAGGTGACAACATTCTGCTCTGTGTGGAGAGGGGTGCCACGGTTGCCTTTGTAGTTTATAAGTTCTGTGACACATGAACCGTTGTGTTTCTTATCATGGCGTCGATCCACCTCGTCGTCGTTGACTCAATTCCACAAAAGGTCGAAAAAAACTGATTATTTCAAATAACTCAAACCCTGTAACTCGTAAGACGCTTTTATAGATATTAATAAGATGAAAACTGATTATTATATCAAGCGGATTTGGTAACTTGAAGTCGCTGCTTTTTTCTCAATACTAATACAAACAAAGTACAGTCGATTCTGGTTAATCGGGACACAAATGGGGAAAGTATTTCGTACCAATAATCCGGAATGCAGAATGTTGACTTTACTGCTTATATCTTTAGCTGTTGAGTTTGATCCCAATAAATTTTTTACAATTTTTTCAAAAATGAAATTTGCTAGTTTAGTTCTGTACTTAGTTTTTAGGTTTTTAATAATGGCCATGTCTAAAGGCTGAGTCATTGATGTTGTGTTTGATGGCAGATATTCAAGGGATATGTTCTTTAAAGTGTCGGTGTATGGATGAGCCGCACAATTGTCTAGAATCAGAATTATGGATCTGGATTGACGTCGAAATTCTTTATTCCAACTTTTCAGTCAATCTAAAAAAATTAAAGACGTCATCCATGCATTAGAATTAGCATGGTATTCGACGGGCAATCTCTCGATATCCAATTCTATGAAACAGCGAGGTCTTTTGCTTCTTCCAATAACAAGCAGTTCAGCAGCAAGCTCTTCAGTTTTCATTGCCGGCTTTCTTCGAATCTGCTAAATTGTATTTTTTTAAACAAAGAAAACTATCTGGAGTTGGTCTAAAATACAGCCCTGTCTCATCAGCGTTATAAATGTTTTCTGGTGAAAATTCGTTCATAATTTCAGGAAGCCTTTCGAATTTCCACTTATCAGTAGACAAGACATCAGCACTCGCTTTTCCCCATGAACTTTTTGTCGTGTCTCTTTTTCCAGTGTGTCTCTCTTTCTCGCTGGTCGCCTTAAAATTTTCATACTTCTGGCCCAGCTTCTTGGTAAACAAGCCATTTCCTGAGGGCTTTGTTAACTTCTTTTCCTGTTCTTTTCCTTCTCGTTTACGTTTTTGTTGAACTCCACGCCCACTTACACTTGCGATGCTAATTTGTTCACGAAGTTCGCTTTTTATTTACAATCAATCGTAGTTTTCGGTAACTTTAACATTTCAGACGACCTCCGATTCGATAAAACGGTGAAGTTTTACTTATCCTTGATTTCGTTCTGTTAAAAATGTCCCAATAAAGCGGTTGTCTCGGTTAGCCGAGGAACAAATTAAACGGAGTCGACTGTATGTGAAATGACCAGTATGAATAATGGACAGTATAAATAATAATCTGTATAAATAATAACAAAAATGACACTTGATGACGTCACTCATTTATTGAAAGTATAATAATAGTATAATTTTACTACAGGGTCTTCAGTTTAAATGCATGAAAATAATGCATTTGTGGTTTGAATCGCCCTGTACACAGTTTTCGGAATATTGGCAAAATATAACTTTGCTATAAAACTGTAGCAATATCAAAAAGTTATTCCAGTACAAAAAGAATTTCAAGCTGTTTCGTGTGGAATACACAGGACGTTGGACACGTAATGGTTTTCAGACAAAATTGACCATAACTTCTGAAGTACTCGGTCAACTCAATGAGACTTTATACCGAAGGATTAAGGAAGATATGCTTAATCTAAATTTAAAATAATATATAATATGTCCCATTTAATATAATGTATGTTTGGTTTACCCTAGCGATATGAAACACCCTGTATATATGAAATAATGTTAAAATATATAACTTAAGACTGTCTATGATTTTTGTACATAACAATTTGTGATATCTTTAATATTAATGGATATATTGAGCTTTGACGCACTAATGCCTCACCCTGTATATGCATTTGTAACTATATTGCAATGTTATTGTAAGAGCGACAGACTACGGTGGCCCTGCTGCTCTCTGGAATAAAGTATTGAGCGCAGGGTATATCTCTATCTAGTCGTCTCCGGATACCTTTGAACGTCACTGTACATGTTGCATGCAGGATAGGATCTATTGCATCAAGCCGTAATATTCTTAAATTCTCCTGGCCCCTCTCCGCTTTCCTCACCCACCTCCGTCGCTTTAAGATGTATGTGCTGACACCCAGCGAAAAATAGCGATGTTTCAGCTTAGATTCGCGAAATGGAAAATTGAAATTTGACAGATTATTTCGAAAATTAAAAAAATGTGAGACTCTTTACGGGTATCAATTGTTTTTGTAGTAACGTTTGTTGTAAGTGTTATAAATAGAAGACTTTGTAGGCTGAATTCAACATATTTTCTGTGCACCCTGTACATTATACAATTACACCATCAAACATCAATACGCGGAGCAGCAAGCCGTACAATCGACTCTCCGGTTGCTATTTTAAAACAACGGGATTCTTCGGACATGAATCAAACCTTTCAATATGCTAATGGGTGCCGGGCCAGGGCAACATCCATCACTCGGACACCGACATGACAAATCGCCCGCACGCCAGTCGAACTCCCCTTTTTAGGTGCCAGCACAGGTCCGTCCCAAATTGGCTGTGCCGACGACGTCGACGCAGAAGAAGAACAATCGCACTCCGTTCGATTAGTCCATCCTTCTTGGACGAACGGCTTTCAGCCGTGCGATGATGGGATTTTTTTATTATTTTGAAGGTTGCTATCTTCTTTAAAATTGAATAAGGATGACTCTGTCGTAAGATGGATTGTTTAATTATTTAAAAGTGTAAAATATAGTCGGTTGCTTTTTCTTAACGAAGAAACGCGTATTTTCTGCGAGGCAGTCGAAACACTCTTTTAAATGTACACGAGTGCACATCTCAATGTGTAAACTTGATATTGTTCATGCGGTTGGGGCTTGATTATAATCCGGATAGTTATTTGCGGTTTCTTTTGATCGGCAACCGAATTTTACTTCGCTTCTTTACGTGCACACCCATATTATGTCCACTTAAATTGAAGCTTGTGCTTCATTTATTTCCCATTTATCATCAAAAACGTTACCGTCTTACAAGGCCATTTTCAGGGTTGTAATAAAAGGGAGAAGACGCGCAAGAATGCGCTCCTGAATCCTCTATTTTGTTCATCTCATTTAATCAATTCCCCGAACGAGATTTCCCCCTTATTTTAAAACCAATTTTTCACGAGATAATCAGTAAACGACCAAACAATTTGCCCGTGAATAGTACAGGCAGGTGTTTTCCAGTTGAAATTGCGTGTGGGACTGTAAAAATAATTCCTCCTTAACGTAGGGAAGTTCCCCTTTGTCTATTCTTTCGTACAGGTGTTCTCTCTTCTGAAATGTCAAGTCGAACTAAATGCGGACTTTCACTTCTTGTGTCCCGGGTGAATGGCGTTTTAAATAACGCCAACGAGACACGCCACACGAAACAAATAAACATCAATACATCAAGATCTTTAGCGTCTAGTTTACGTGACAGCTGGAAACTTATTGAAATGAGAATAAGTCTGCTAGATAATATAGGTTCTTACTTCTGTATTATTTGCAATTGCTCGGAGGATATAAGTAAAATGTTGGGTAAGAAATTGATAGGAAGATATATTGGGTGATTTCGTAAACTGGCATGTATACAGGGATCCTCAAAAGTGTGGATAATCCGGATTAAATGTTTGGTGTTCCAGTTTTCTGGACAAATTCTGTTTGAAAGATTGTTTCAGGACGTCCATGTTAGGTAATCTGATTGTGGGATGTTCTGTAATACTGGGTCCTTGGCGGTCTATTGGCATCTTCGACGACAAACTTGGAGCGATTGCTCCCAAAATGCTTCGGACATCCCTGTCAAAATCTTAAATGTCATCTTATTAGTGAAGGCAATTCTTTCCTGACGAACAGTTTGGCTTTTTAGAAGGTTTAGCTGCTAACTCGATTAATGGAGGAGATTAACGGCTTCTTCGATCTTTGTTACTCATTTGATTTAATGTGTCAACATGACCTCTGTTGGGTTGGATTCTGAATTGTTCATTCACGTAAATAGAAACATCCCTCGATTATTAAACACTTTTATTGGCTTGAGAATAAAATTATAAATGTTCTCCACATTTTTTCCCGATCTATACGTCTTCCTAACCTGATTCAATGTTGTTAAATGTTAAATTGAACGTCTGGACCGTTTTCAGAACCGGGTCAAGCGAATTCGCCACTATACGGATAAAAATTACTTTAGAAAAGGCATCTAATTCGCAGTACTAGTTCAAAAGATAATTTTTTGGAGAGATGTGGTCCCAGGATTTGGTCCTGCAGCACTCTTCCATTATTTCCAAAAATTTCAAACGTTTGCTATCTTATATGTTGGTCATTGTGTGAGTATTTTTGCGAATCATCAGCGTAGAAACGACACTTTGAATGAATTTTTAAATATTGGCAAGAGTAGAGGTACAAATTGAAAACAGTAAAGGACCCAAAGTGAATCCTTGGGGAATGCCTAATCTAACACTCTCAAAGGAAGATCCACCATCACACACGGCTAGCTTTCTGTAAAATAATCATGTAATATACAGGGTGACTGGTAATGAAGTGGGCATACTTTACAGCGTGTTAACAGAGATGATTTGCAATAGATACAACCCAATTTGCCTTATCCGTTTTCGAGATATTGAAAAACTTGAAATAATGGAACTTTTCTCAATTTTTCAGTTTGCTTGGCTAGAGGACATCTTAACACACATTATTTATCGGTGACAATTACGTTAAGTACTTGGAAAAATAAAAAAAATTAAACTTCGGCTTTTGGTCAAACTGTAGACAGGCTGTAGAATCGTTAAATAAATAGTCGCAAAGGTAATGATTGTGTCTACATAGTTAGGATCAGAAACGGAAGTTTTCATTTTCTTTTCTTTTAATTTTTCCAAGTATTTAACGTAATGGTCACCGATAAATAATGTGTGTTGAGATGTCCTCTAATCAGACAAACTGAATAATTGAGAAAAAGTTCTATTATTTTCGTAAATTTTAACTTTGAGTGACAGTAATTACTGAACTTTCGAAAACGGGCGACTTTTGGATGAAGCAAATTGGGTACTGCACCAACATTTTGTGGACCTGTAGCAGTCCATCGTTGACCTTGAGGTTTATATTTCAATGCAAAACCTCTCTATCGACGTTTTGGAGGAAAGCATGTATCAGCCTTACAATTACCTGGTCGGAGGGTGAGAGGAATCTTGTAGATATTGAGATTTAAAAATGCATCCCTATAAGATTGCGTTGGTGGAAAAACCGAGTGAATGAGATTACGAAGTTCGTAAAAACTTGTGTCAAGAAATGCTTCGGAACGTTCACCCCGAAAATGTTGTATTTTTTTCAGACGAGATTGATATGAAAACAACTCCCAGGAATCCCATCAACGATCACTCCATAGTCCCAAAGTAACAGTGTAGTGTGTTGATTTTGATTATGGTGTGATTTGTCCGTATTTTTTTGGAGAAAATTGCGATCTTGATAGTGTGTGGTTCTAACAAGATGGCGCCACAGTCCACACAACACCTCAATCACTAGCATCGGTGAGAGAAATGTTTCTTGGACACGTCATTGATGAAATGATAACTTAAGAAGTTGAAACAATGACGTCCGAGATGACTCGGAGTGTAATCAACAACTTCAGAGAACGGCTCGAACAATGTATCAACAATGGAGGCGACCATTTGTGTGAAGTATTGTTAAAAACACATCCCTATCTGACTTGGTTTCCATAAGAGAGCAGTTCTTTCTGCCACATCCGTGAGCGACCTCTTAATTCAGAAGGTTTTAAACGAAACTCATGAGTTAATTTGGTAAATTTGGATAAGATCTCTATTAGTACTAGTTTGCTAACCGGAACATATTTAATCTAAACTGTCTAATTTAAAAATTGAACAATTCCCCTCTCACGGTGACCAATATTCTATATTCAACGGCGAACATTAAAAAGGTACAAATTAATTTCGATAAAATACAGGGGCAACATACTCAATGACCATCCATATATACAATTTTTTTTATGGATGGGCACCCATCCAACACTGATTACATATAAGCGATGCAATCTACACAATGTCGAGTATGGAAGCCGTGCTGTCGTCCACTTCGGATATAACAACAACAGTGGAACGCTTACGCTACGTTTAAAGTAATAATAACGACGAGCACAATAAATAATAATTAATTAAAATATTTAAAAGTTAATCAAGTCGGAGTACGTTCGTTAACTGCGGGACGGACCCTTCGACGATAGATTAATGATCTGATTAAAATTTTAATCATGAATTTTTCCGGTGTCGGCGCAAGCACTTGAAGCACCCAGAGCACTCTCGCACCGACCTGTTGACTGACTGCAACACGTTACATACAATATGTATATGCAACGCTATCCAGTAGCTGGGGTTACGCTGTATGCCGTTGGTTTAGTATATCTGTGTTATTAATGCGCTGCGTGACATCTTAATATGTGGAAATATGAACCACCTTATAACCAGCACTGAGTTTGCTGAATAAGAAAGACTTTTTTTTGACACCTACAAAAGTAAAAAATTATACAATATTATGTTTAATGCATCTTAACAGTAAATAATTTCAATACGTCAGTTTAAATGAATCAAATATAATTAAGTATTCATGAAGAACATTTATTACAAACTAGATTCCTAGAAAATATATTTTTTATATAGTTGGTATCGTTAAACATGCACTTTATATTTGCAAATCCTTTCCTAACGAACTAGTAAATCATCGCCAAAGAAAATGAACTCTTGCAATGCATGCTACACCCATAAATATTGGTTGTATGCATTCAAGCTCGGTAGAGGATATAATTTTAATTATCCTGCAATAAATACTTATTGAATTCATTAAACTGACGTTTTCCCTTGTTTTTTTTTTAATCGATAACGTTTATATTGGTAATAAGAGACGAGTCTCTAATCAATTAAAATTAATTGAAAAGTCCCATACTTGTACGGCAAAATAAACAAGGTAAATGGTGTATAATACAGGGTGATTGGTGAGAATGGCCTATTAAAAGTATTATACAAACGGATCGGAATTTTAAAACAAAATTTTGCATTTGGATATGGTTGAATATGAACTATCACGTGAAAGTATTTTTGAATAAATATCACTTCCGGTTAACCGGAAGTGGGCATCACCTTCGATTTTTTAAACAGCATGCTATAAAACAAATTACAAATTCAGCTTCTATGATAAATTTTACACATATTTCATATATCATACCCTATACCTAAATACCATTTCTTCTGAGTTATTCGCAATTAAAGAAAAAAAGTGACAGATACCGATCTTACTTTATAGCAGTGTCTCGCAAACTGTGTGCCGCGGCACACTGGTGGTGACTTTCTTCCAACTGTCAATACATCAACAATTAAACATAAAATATCAAAAGAAATTCAAACTACATTTGAAAATCTGTCCTCTTCATTCGTCAAATATTTTCCATCTCTGAATTCGAAAAAAGACGAATGGGTGGTCAACCCCTTTGTAGGTTGCACGGACAGCTCATTCTCAATAAAAGAAGAAGAGGATTTTATCGACCTGAAGAATGATTTGGTGCACAAAGCTTCTTTCGCAGAACTCGAGTTATCAACGTTTTGGATCTCTCTTCAAAATCAATATCCAGAATTGAGCATGAAAGCTCTTCGAAGTTTGTTACCATTTGGCTCCTCTTATCTCTGCGAAATTGCATTTTCTTCATTGACTGAAATTAAATCTAAAAAACGTGAGCGACTTCAGATGATTGATGGAGAGATGCGAATGTGTTTGTCCAACTTCGAACCACGAATAATGCAAATTTGTTCCCAGAAACAAGCCCATCCATCACATTAAGCTTAAAATAAAAATATGTTCCTTTCTATTGTACCAAATATTAATTAATGTACCTATTTGTAAAACAAATTTTTTTAATTATTTTTAAATATACGTTTTCTTCCGAAAATTTATTTAGCTTAGTGTGCCGCGGAAAAAAAATTCCTCAGTTAGCGTGCCGCAGACTAAAAAAGTTTGCGAGACACTGCTTTATAGTGATATTACTTCACGTAGGAGTAAATGCGGTGAATGAAATTTTGCATACGTACAGCTGATATTATGTAGTTATACAGCATTTGAAGTTTTTTTCTGTAACATTATACAGAGTGTAATACTTCCATATCTCGGCATCCGCTTTCGCATTTCTTCGATATTGACGTTGTCTATTACTACTTCTTAGATCTTTTCCTCTTGTTTTTTTGTTTCACGCCTATTCTGTTGTTAAACCTGCCATCATATTGCATTCGTTGAATGTCTTTCCTGTTTGTTCGGCGTACTCTCCTCGGGTAGCCACCTGGGACTGGGAAGTGTGTGCTCTTCATCATCAACGTCGTTGCAGTAGAGGCAGATATCTGAGCTGGATCTATTTCGGCGATATAAGTATTGCCTAAAGCTTCCATGACCTGATAGGGCTTCTGTTAAATAGTAACTCGACTTCGCCCTAGTGGCGCTTTATCCAGGGCTCTATACATGGAATTAGCCTGTACGTTCATCTGCCGTACTTTCCATTGGTCCATTTAGCTTGTCATTCGGATTCCAGCTCCACTCTGGCTTCCTTCTTGCATTTACCCACGTACCTTTTTCATCTTCCCCTAATCTGTAGGTGTATACTTAGGTAGAGTTCGTGCAATGATGTTAGCGGCTTCTCCGGATATGGTCTTCTAGGCGCTAGATATTCTGATGGCCATTAGTCTCTGTACTCTTATGAGTCTGTTCAATACCGTCTTATTTTCAGGAAAGTCGCTGTTTTTTCCACCTTCACTACAGTTTTCTGGATGTTCACTCCGAAGTTCATCCTTTTTCCCAGTCAAACCGTCAGGTACTTGAGAGAGTTTCCTGGTGCAATAGGCATACCCAAGATATTAAAGGTGATTGGGATTATTTTCCTTTTTTTTGGTGAGAAATACTGTCTTTTCGGGTGCAAGCTGTATTTTATGTCTGTGTATCCAGGGAAGAACCCTGCACCTGTCTTCAAAGCTGTCAAAGATATATTAACGCTACGTTTTTGTGCAACTGCAAAGGGACAAAGAGGATAGAGTTTATGCTTGGGTATAAATCCTAGAATCCCTGTGCATTAAAAGGTATTACCAGTGTTTTGGAGGCTGATTCAACAACTGTCAATCAATAAATCTGAAATTTAAAATTCTGCTATTGATCGATGATTCTCTGATCTCTCTCTGATCATTAAGACTTAAATATCCAAATGTCGAGGTAGTGGTGCAAAGTACCACCAAATACCACATCGATTAAAGCGTACTATGTGCCAAAGACCAAGTAAGTGACGGTCTATTGATGAAATTAAACCATCAACAATAAATGCATCTTGGTATAAGTTGTAGATGGCACTGAGGCTCGAAATGATGGATGTTGCAAAAAGTGAAGAAGCAGAAGTCTTTGATTCAATAAACGAAACCAATGATACCGAATTAACACTGGTAGAACTTGCAGAGGCTGTGGGTACTACTGACACCGAACCAGTTTCTAAAGACAACAGCCAAAGCGATGCAAAATCACATTTTAAATTAAAAGAAACATTTCTAAACAATCAATTAAATACAAATTTATTCCAGAACATTAAGTGTTATTTATAATAATTTAATTCACGCCTGAAGTTTATTAATTTTAAGCTCTTGACTAGGTTTTTATAGCTGTATTAAACGAATATATCCTTCATTATTATTTGAGTATGTAATTAAAATTCGATATATCAATGAATTGTTGAATATGTTCTGGAGTAAATTGCTATTTAATTAATTGTTTATTTAAGGTCACAAAATAGATATATTAATTAAAAAAAAACTTAAAAGAAATGTTTTCTTTAGCAGATAAATTATGTGATCGAGTGGTTGGTTTAGATCCTATTATGGAAAGGAGGGTGAGCTTTCGAAAGAGGCTTCCTACATTTATTAGAGCCCTATAACAAACTGTTGCCAGCGTTCCCAGTTTTGTGCTTGACAAGATTCCAATTTTTTGTTTTTTTTTAGCAATATCCATTGCTTGTTATTAATGTGTTGGTGGCGCTTACAAGACCTGTTCGGATCTTGCTTGATCTAATTATCCACATCCTTACACATCACATCATAGTAGTCTATTTTAGATTGGTGTAAAAAATATTGTTCATTATAAAAAAACTCTTTAAAACAGTTTCTATTTTCAGTTATATACAAGGAGTTGTTGTCACAGTTACGATTATTACATCTTATTGATTTCTGTCAATATGTAGCAATCTCTGGAAAATGATGTGGTTGTGTTCTGGTTCCTACACTTCTTGTTCTTCCTTGGGCGGCGTTGGATTAACTTGTCAGGAAGATACGTCTTCATTCTTGAGCTTAAAATCTAAGAATTACTGCATTTTTCGTGGAAGAACAAAGGAATCTGAATTCTATAATAATTGATCATCGTATCGATCAAGTCAGTCACTCCAATGCAATCATTGTATTCTACAACAATTTTGAGATCTTAAAAACTTTATCTGCAGTATTTCTTACACCGCCCCCTACCATTAGATGCCAAAAATACAAATTTCAAATCGTATTTAGATGCTAGGAAGTAGTGTAATTAGAAGGTGAACAACAGCAGAACTAACCAACTGCTTCAATTGACTCTTGTTGGTTTTGTCCAGTAATCTCTTATTCTTGAATATTTTACTTCCCGCACTAGTGTATTCGCTTATGATTAAGTCTACAAATCTTATTAGTTCTCCAAACTTCTACTGTACTGTATTAAATAATTTAGTACATATTTCATTTATGTAGAAGATAAACCATCATTTAACAGCCAATAAACGCAATATATGAATATAATTTTATCGTGAATTCACGACGAGGCCTTTCGAAAAGCGCAAGACTATTTAGATACTTATCACATCCAAGTTATAAAGCTTTCCGAATTATTCCACTTGTTATCGCTGGCTCAATGTACATTATACAACACATACTGTATACAATACATTAAAAAGACTTGATATGAACTTGAACTCGTACATCTTGAACTGATGCAAGGTCGTATGGAGATCTCACGACAAAGGATACAACTTTTCATCCTGTCTATACCTCTAAATACAATCGTGAATATTATAAAGTTGACAAACCAATAAAAATAAAAAATTTTCACTAAAATAATTACTTTTATAAATAAAATCGAATCTAAACGCAAATTATAGATTAAATTTGATTATATTTTTCGAACTCCCCAAAATATTTGATCCTGATTTTAACCGAAGATCGTACAGTTAATGTCGTCCGTGATTATACACCAATAAACTTTAATTCAGCTTGCTTATATCCCAGCCCGTCGTATTCAAGTTCGCTAATAATCAACTTCAGAATCAACGTTCGTCGATAAACCGAGTTATTTCGTACTTCAACAAACCAATGCCTTACGAGTCCGTCACATATAATTAGCCCCGAGCGACCAACATAAATTATGATGTTAACTATTTATAGGAAACGCATCGGGGCTTTTTGATTTATACGTGTGTATACGTTCCTGTTGCGTTCAGTTCGTTTTTGAAATTGCGAACTTGCTTGTTTTGACGATTGGATCGCTTTGTGGAAGGTGAAGGAATTCAGGTTTATCGACCGAGAATGTGGATTATGAGCGAGGAATAAATTGCCGTGTATTTTAAGGAGATCCGTCGAGATTCAATCGACCAATGTCAGATCTACAAGCGCTCAAATTTTTCGGGATATTTTTCACATCTACAAAACTGAACTTCAAACAAACCATAAGATATTTCTTAATAATATTTAAGTTTAAGTTAAGTTTAATATTAACAATAATAACAAAATATTAATAAATATAAATTTATTCTTGAAAATATCAGTTGCTCTCTTCTTCTCGATCTTGCTGGCCCACCACAACAGTTTGGAACGCTTCTTTGAAAAAGACAAGTGAATCTTCCTTCTGCCATTCTTCTCCGTATTGTTTTTCTAAAAGTTTTGTTATACATCGTTAATGGGAACTCCATGTTGTAGGGGCTGTGGGCTCATGGAAAATATTCTTCCACGTTTGCATAAGCTTTTGGATATACAAAAAACGTCGTTTCTCTTACAAGTGAAATGTTTTTTCCCTTAGACAGAACTATCCTTTTTGACGGTGGAATCTTAAAATGCCAGAAACCCGGTTGCTTTAGAACCTTTTGAGCTTCACTTCTCCAGTTCTTGACCACAACATCATTTCCAATTTTGTAAACTTTAGCAAACTCTTTGATTATGTCGATGTACTCTTCAGAATGGACTACTTCTGGGACTTTTTTATATCATCTCTCAATTTGCCCAAACACACGGTCGGGTGGAATGTAGGAGTGCCTCCACAATTGGGAAAACCATTTCAACCAACTCTATATTCGGAGGAGCTTCATACTGCAGCCAATAATTTAACATTCCAATTATTGTTGTGTTTTTATTTTGTGACCCACATTCATCACAAATAAGGCGTAGCATTTTAATGTTTTCCTCAAAATTAAAACTTGAAAGTGTTATGGTGTACAGGAGATGCGATTTCGTTTGAACTTCTGTGATAGTTTAACTCAGTCCAAACATAAGAGCTAACAGTATTTGGATTTAACTTGCTTTTCGACTGGTCCGGGAGTTTGAGAAGCGCCAAATTCTGCTGGCAGTCAATAAAAAATGTGACCAATTCTCCTTTTTTGTCTTTCACCAATTGATAGGAAGCATGATTGAGATGACCTCAACAGGCTAATTTCAAAATCTATAGAAGACAAAGAGCCGTAGCGACTTTCCTGGATATTATCGATATTATCAATTATCGAGGCTTCAAGGAGAAAAGGAGTTGCGCCGAGACTTCTGCAGTGGATAAGAGCCAGCCAGGAAAGGAGGATAATTACATCCACGATTGGCGAGGCTACCATCGAAGCGGAGCGGAGGCGGGAGGAGGCTGCCCGCAAGGTGGGGTGTTATCTCCTCTTCTGTGGGCCGCTCTCGTTGACGACCTAATCCGAAAACTGACCAGAAAGGGCTTTTACTGCCTGGGATATGCTGACGACCTAACAATAGTCGTTAGAGGGCGATTTCCGAAAGTTCTGATGGAACAGATGCAAAGAGCTCTAAACACGGTGGACAGCTGGTTCAAACAAGAGCGGCTAGTAGTCAACGCTCAGAAAACCCAAGTTGTCACGTTTACAAGAAAAAGATCGTTAGAGGGTCTGCAACCACTAGTAATAGGTGGGGAAAGAATACCACAGGCCAAAGAGACGAAATACCTACGGGTATGGCTGGATCAAAGGCTCACGTGGAATACGCATATCCAAAAAATAACCAACAAAGCTACTATTGCCCTGGTCAGGTGCAGGAGGTTATGTGGAAAAAACTTGGGCCTTAGCCCCAAAATGACTCTGTGGCTATATACCAGGGTAATCAGACCCATGATAGCATACGGAGCTATAGCTTGGTGGCCAAAGGTGCGACAGGCGGGGGCGGCCAGAACGCTGGGTGGCGTACAAAGACTAGCTTGGCTGTGCGCCACAGGGGCAATGAGATCGACCCCCACAGCCGCCATGGAAGTCATTCTAAACCTGCCACCGCTACAAATCTTTATACAAGGAAGCGCTAGATCTGCAGCTTACAGACTCATGCGCAGTCAGGCACCGACAAGTAAATCGCACGGTGCAGAACATCAAAAACTACTAGATGAACTCAAGGCGGCGCCCCTAACGGGGACGCCAAGCGACGCCATGGTTCAGAAATTTAACCTAGATAGAAAATATCAGGTTATAATACCAGATAAGAAGGACTGGGAATATGTTCCCCCCCCCTCCAGTAAGAGCGGAGTCAAGCTGGTATACCGACGGCTCTAAAGCGGACCACGGCGTAGGAGCTGGCATTTATAGAAAGAAGTCGTGCAAGGCCCTTTCATTGAGCTTCAGCAAGGACTCGACAATTTTCCAGGCTGAGGTTGCTGCGATTCACCACTGTGTCAGAGAAGTAGACAGTTGGGCCGAACCAGGAAAAAGCTTCGCTATTTACTCTGACAGCCAAGCAGCACTTAAAGCGATTAGTTCCGCAAGTGCTGACTCAAAGCTGGTTTGGGACTGCTTAAGAGCCCTAAATGAGGTGGGCACCGTACGGAAAATTACTTTGGCCTGGCCCAGCCACACGGAAGTGAAGGGAAACGAGGCGGCCGATGAGCTGGCCAGATCACAAATTAAGAGGTCCATCTACGAATGGTCACAAAACAAGTCCAAGGAATGGTGGGAAAGATCGCCAGGACAAAGACAGGCTAAGGAGTTCCTAAGGGAACAGAGGCCTAAGTTTACTGAAGACCTACTGAGTAAAGACAGGAAGACTGTCAAAATGATAGTAAGTCTGATGACCGGTCATTGCAGACTGAATAGGCATATGTTTAATATAGGCCTGGCAGAAAATGCTCTCTGCAGATTCTGTCAAGAGGAAGAAGAAACCCCAGTTCATGTTTTGTGCCACTGTGACGGCCTAGCGAGGATAACGTTTCTAGTAATGCGGGTAGAGAACCCCACAGTCAACGGCTACACAAAAGAGCCGCTCTCAAAAATGATAAGTCTGATTAAGAAGGCGAAACTAGAGGGCGTTCTCTAAGGTAAAGGGGATCACAATAGACCTGTAAAGGTCGCGGTGAAACAGGTGAAACAGGTGTAACCTAACCTAACCTAGGAAGCATTCGCCCTAAATGTATGTAGTTGCTGCTTTCGTCATCGTTCAGCTTCTTCTTTATGTTAATTTTGTACTGTAGACAAGTGGAGCACAAGTCTGTTTTCGGTGTGCCAACCCCAACATTAAAGTTTTTGTTAATGTAGTCTCTGGAGAAACATTCTTTCACTTTTAGTTCTTCATTATTAGCCATTTTGTCATTGTACATCTTCCAAAGCTTAGCAATGCTTAGATCAGCAGGCAAGTAAATTCGCTTGAAAGTTTTTGAACGGCAATAATGAGATTCTGTACATTTTAGAGATTCAATGGATTCCTTTATAGCTTATCTCTTATTTGAGTTCCTAAGTCCAACTCGATCTCCTCCTCTATTTTCAACTGGTATTGCCGAATGATCTTTATATTTTTTTAAACATACAAAATTCGGTCTAAAATATCTTGGAAGGCCTGTCTACATACCGGAACCGTTGATCCATCTCTTCTCTTAACTTTGAACGCAGAATCCAGGATTTGGGTTTATTCCCAGTTTCTGTTCACCTTCTATTCCTTTTTGCCTACATATCTTGCCTCTCTTTTCTCTACGTTTCTATAGAGGTTTGTATAAAAGTCTCTAACATCCCACATTGAAAGGGCTGATAGGGCTTTTGACACACCTGTAGAAGCAATCATAGAGGATTGTCTTAAATTAAATTAAACAATGCGAAGAAACATATTCCAGTTCATAATCCCATCTGATCGCCTGGTATTAATTCGCATCAGTTAAAATTAATCCTTTTGTGTTTATTATTATTTAATTCTAATTCTATTCACGCGGTCACAGAACGTATCAGGGCCACGGATCTAATAGACACGGAATCCAGTCGTCAATTCTTAAACTACGCCTCGGTAAAGGCAGGCGTTCGTTGTGAGCTTCTCACACAGCAACGCAGCAAAATATTTGATCGAAATTTAGATACAATACAATTTCAACAAGTTTCAATAGTTCCTTTCATTGTTCCGTTTCAATGCGTTCAAATTAATATTATCTCCTCCTCTATATGTGTTCTGTTCGCTTTTATTCATCTCTTTTATTGTTATTGTACGTTATTTCGCGTTCTTATTTGTACATACTTTTGTATATATATATATATAGGTATATTACTTTGTGCGTTGTATTTCACGTATGTAGCATTCTCTGGTATTATTTTAATTATGAAAGAAAGCCGGGCTCTCTGCGGGTTATATACTGTGTAAGACGCGTTTTTAAAAGCGGCCACACGAGGCCAATACAGGCCAATTTGTCTCGTGGAAACTAGCTGCCACAATGACGATAACAAAGCCATATATCATAATAATTACTACTGACTAAAATTCTTTCAGTTTCTTAGTGTATGTATGTATATGTATGTACATATATACACGGTTATTTATTTACTTCATTGTATAAAGAGAGTCGAAGCTAAAGAACGAACTAAACAGAGAAGACGAAAAAAAAATAAACGGCAAACGATCACAAGATGCCATCATTGAAAAAGGTCTGTTCGTAATTTATTGCTTTCTTGAACAGGTATAATTTGTTGTTTTCACGAAAATAATAACAACAAAATATATAAGCGATGATCGGTTAAAACGAAACAAAAGAAGCCTTCGGGGATAAATTAAAAATTTTACCTTCGAATTTGTAAAAATTATAAAATTAAATTTATTTTAAAAAATATCTCGATACAAGTTGTGGTGTTTAAGTTGATTAATGAAGTTTCAAGTTCTCTCCCTTGTTTCGCTTCTGTAGCCGGTCTTTACGCGAATAAATGCTCAGTCGCCGGTTAGGTACGGTTGTCGAACGGGAATCGATTTTAATTAGCCACACCTGTCAGGTATTTTAACAATATCAGCGCCTGTTCTGACGTAAATCTTTTAAAATTGAGTAATCGAAATGTTTCAATAAACGTAATTTTTTTTGATTTTTATCAGGGAACTTGTCTAGTATTTAAATTCAAAAACGATAATACCAACAATTTTTTTTTATTTTCTTCCTTTTTTTTACATAAACGAATCGAGCCGTGAAAGCCTGCATCACGAAAATTCAGTATGGATCAAACAACTTATTTCTCTTACACTGCTATCACATTTTTTTTAAGTTTTCACCAAATTACCAGTTGTAAAAAAAAGTCACCAGACCTGGCAACGCTGCAGCTAAGAGATATACACATATAAATCCAGTATAGACAATTCACGAAAGTAAATGTTTCCCAATTTTTATGAATCTAGGGACATTTTTGTTGCCTACTCAGGTCACTTCAAAATGATCGCAGTGTATTATTTAACAGCTGTAGTTAAAAATATTTCAAGAAAAACTGCATTTATCATTTGGAAGCTATTAAAAATATTATATCGGTTATACTGGGTGAAGCTGTAAAGGCTAACATCTGCTTTTACAGTTTGACAGCTACCAAAAGTTCGAACTTCAAAAATTATCCAAAATTGCTGAATTATTTCAAGTATATTGCGCCAGTCGAACCAGTAACCAGCTGTAAGAATTAAATTCTGAAAGACTTTTTTTGCAATATGACAGCTATGGTTTGATGAGAACGTCACTGAAAGCTGTCAGATGTATTTGAAGGAGCAATACAGTTTGACAATTGTTTGAAGTAATATTAAAGCTATTGTATCTTGCGAAACCAGAAATAAGTATGTAACTGTTTTCGTAGTTTTCCGAGAGCCAACATAATTCTGTCAAATAGTGAAATTATGTCAAAATATTTGCTTTTATAGTTTAACAGCTGTCAGAAATATTTTGATACCTATAGTTACAAGTATCAAGATAGGAAAATACTATTTTTGGTAGCAATTTTGACAACTATAATTGTCAAATTTGAAAAAAATGAAAGTTAGACGAGAGGAACTGTATTTTCCAGTATGACAGTTGTCAGACGTACTTTAACTCTTGCATCCTCCTAAATCAGAAAGAAATAACTACTTTTATAGTTTCAGAGCTTTCGCAGACAAGAAACGGTTTTTACAATGTGACAGCTATAATATTTTTTTTATAGTTACGTCATTCAACGCTATTGGACGTATTTTGACAGTTGCAGTTGTCAAATTTGAAAAAAAATATGTTTAGAAGTTGGCAGTTGGCGTAGGTAGTACAGTATTTCGTTGTTACCGACAGTAATGTATTCATCGTGAAACAGCTGTCATTGAATACCATTCGTTGTATACAACCTCTTTTTTGAATCATAAATAACAACACTATAATTTATTGAATGTTAACATTTGTGCCGAATCAAGTATTTTTTCGGGAAGTTTTACTTTATTACTTTAATATGAACAAAAGTGCTGCTGAAGCTCATCGTATTTTAGTGGAAGTGTATGGTGAGCATGCTCTAGCTGAGCAAATGTGTCGGAAGTGATTTGCATGTCTTAAAGCTGGGCGATTTTGACTTGGATGACAAGAAGCGACCTGAACAGCCGAAGAAATTTGAAGATAATGAGGTGGAGGCATTGCTTAATGAAGACGAAAGTCAAACAATTCTAGACTTGTCTACATCATTGGAAGTTGACTTATCAACGGTAGGAAAACGTCCTAAAACTTTGGGCATAATCCAGAAGGAAGGACATTTAGTTCTATATGAATTGAAACCGAGGGACATTGAGAGAAGACTTTTGACATGTGAACTGCTGCTTCAACGGGCGGAAAGCATCGAATTGTCACTGGCGATGAAAAATTGATCCATTACGACAATTCGAAGCGCAGAGAGTCATGGGTTAAGCCCGGCTAACCATCAGCATCAGTGGCAAAGGCAAATATCCGTGGGTCTAAGCTCCTGCTCTGCACTTGGTGGCATCAGCGCGGTGTGATTTATTATGAACTGCTGTAGTGCTGCCGTATTTATATTTAAAAAATAATATGTTTGGAAATTTTTAATTGCACTCGATCGACTTAATGTTAAGCCACCTTAGTTTTTCATTTATCTCATCTTTATCCCAGTTCATCGTAGTTTGCATTTGTGGCACTTTTAAGTCAAAATTATTCTTCTGGGATATTTCTTTTACAATATAGGGATGCTTTTTTCGAACAGTCCTAACAAGAGTGTACCACTGATGATAAGGCAAATAAATAGGTATGTGTCTAGCTGCGTTTTCAATAGTACTGTGAACTGAGTCACCCTCATTTTGAGTATGACCACGTTCCAAATAAGTAATTTTTCGTTTTCATCTCTATTATTTTCTGTGTCTTGATATCCTTTTCCATTTATAGTTCAGGTTGTCCTTCTGCAAATCCTACGGGTTTTTATAAAATCAACAAACTTTGATATAAAATCTCGTTGTCGGTTAATGTCTGCCAAATTCTGGTATTCCAGAAATATTTTTTCTCTGTCCTCTGGACAACACATGGACGTTTCAAATGGCGATCCGGCTGTTTCTTTCCTTTCCAATTGGTATACTCTAAGCCCTTATAACTAGATTGTTTTATTATGTTTCTCTTCCATTGCTCTTGATTTCTCTTTCTTTTTCTACTTCTTCCTTTGTTATCATCATGGTCTTGATTGTTGTTTTTTTTGCATATCTTGTCAAAGTCGTTGACGCTGTATTATCTTCCTTATCACTTGATAAATTTTCGTCTGAATGATTGTACTCCCGATCGTTTGGATCGCTTTCCGTTCCATACGGATCTTCAGGTGAAGGTGGTACCAAACCGTCGAATGATCTAGAGCTAACATCGATTGCAGCTGATTGTACAGTTCTTCCAATAACTTCCTTGTCGGAAGAAATCGAACAGGAACCTTCAAGAAGTAAAAAGATTGTTACTAACAATGTTTCTGTCACTTTCTTGGAATTTCTCGTTTAATTTTGGTCATTATAAAAAGACAAAAGCATAGACCTCCACAACAAACACAAAATATTCTAAAAAAACAGGCTAGTTCTGCATTAAACGAACCAGCTTGGCGTGTTATAGGATAGTTTAATTTTGTTGTATTGAAACGTAACCGTTAGTTTGGGCTTTCCGATACTCCTGCACCAAATGCAATGTATTTAAAGGAACATGTAGTCTATACAAACCAAATTCGGTAAAAATAGACTAGTTCTGCTTCGAGAGGACGAAATATTCTTTTTCATTAAAAAAAAACGCCAGGAATTAATTCCAATACCCAATATTATAAATGTTTTAACAATTACATCCGTTATTACACCTCACATCAAAGGCTGCTGTTTCATGGTCACGTCATGTTAGACATATTCTGGCCGGATTTAGCTTTGTGCCATTACGCCAGGAGAACAAGAGACTGGTTAGGTATAAACGGCATCAATTTTGTTTAATCTCCAAATATTCTTCAGAATCTATTGAGGAATTTTGATGGCGGTTGGGAAGCTCAAAATGAGCAACAGGCAAAAAAGACTAAAGTCAGGCAAAAAAAAAATCTTAACAAGATTTTTTTCGTGTTTTCTATTTAAATTTCTGTCATTCATTTAACTCTTTTTAGAATCGTAATCTTATGGAAAATCTACACAGTTTTTAAATTATTAATTCGTATTAACTCCTATTTCACCCAAATTTGTAGTGACAGCTTGTATATGTATATCATTAAAGACAACATCAACAAAAAATCTTGTACAAATCAAGGTGCGTACTTCACACGATCTTATTCCATTACATATCATCCAGTATTGAGTTAATAAGAAAGAGAAACAAGAGTCATCGTCCTGCAGTGCCACAATCGTTCTTCGCCTGTGTTATATATATATGTATATACACGCCGAAGAATAATAAGTAATTGTCAGGTAATACGGCAAACTACGGAGGTAATTTCATTTGTCACGCTAATTGGATTTCAACTTCTCGTAATTGGCACACTTCCACGTGTGTGCAACAAGCTACGACTGTGTTTTTGTATGTTTGTGTGTGTATCTGTGTGTGTGGATTCAGTTTGATGAATGTGCATGTGTGAGGAGAGACTGGACCGCTTCAGAAATTACAGCCAATCATTCACGAACCGTCCGAGAACAGTTCTAGATGAGACAGCAATGAGAATTCTACAAGTTGTCCTGGCATATTCTACGAGTGTAGGTATTACTTAGATCGGGTACTATCTCTTGTGTGCGTCAAACAGGATAATTTTAAAATTGTCTCCACTACTAAACATTATATAAATCGATGTAGAGAGAATAGCTTTGTAAATAATGGAGTCGAAGCATGAGGAAGTATGCGTTTAATAGGCTGAGAAGTTGCCGCTTTTAATTCACGTTTAGGAATGTAAACGATTTTTTCCTGTAGTACCTAATGCAACGTGACAGGAGAATTTATTCCGTTTATAAATTAATACTAATTATTTATCGATTTTTCATGAATATTATTTTAATTTATCAAAATTTTAATATAAAAAGTAATAATTTTTATATTTGACGTTAACTAGCGCCATCTATACGGGAGAAACTACACTATAGTCACCTAGGGTAACCGGAGACATCTCTGAACGCAGCGTCAAAGTTCTAGGGAACTGTATTGTTGGTTGCCTAGCGACGCGGAGGCTATTTTTGACGTATCCACAGAGAAATTAGATTTTTAAATATTAATAGGAGATTATATTAAATTATGATTGTAATAGATATACATACGTTGCAAAAGCATAATAAAAACCTAGAATTAACTCAATTAAATTTGCATTTCACCTCATTCTCATCTAGAATAGCTCTCTTCATATTTACGTAAACAGGAAGCATTAACATCTGAAATAATCGGAAATTACCGTCATTATAACGTTAGCACACACGTAGGAACCGAATTCAACGGAACGGACGGCATTAATTCGTGTTAAAAATGCGTCTCTAGCTGTGTAATAACGCCGAGACATCATCATCGAGGCCGGCTAATAACACAACACTGCGTTTAATGTAATATGCATATTAGAGTAAGGGACCGTCGGGGGTGAAAACACAGGAAGAAAAAAAAGCACACCTAGGGGATTAATTTCTAGAACTGATTAACATACATAGCACTCCAAATTACTGTATTTAATGTAAATGAATGTGCCTTCTTTGTAAGGTTATTTTTGTGCTGGGGCGGTGTTTACGTTAAAACGGGATGATGGAAGAAGATTAGACGAAAAAGTGCTTTTGCTTGTGTACTATATAGATGATAATTTAATGGAATTAAGTCACGTTCTACTGGATATGTTTGATTATGTAGAAATATTTTAGAATTTTTAAAAAATTGTCAAAATGTCATGTTTAGATGTTTCTGAATGTTTTCCCTCTTGAACGATCGAATAATAGGTCTCGTTTACGTTCTGCAATGGTTTTCTTCGAAACTTCTCTCCTTGTACCTGTGCATACAGTAAAATGGGCAGTAAAAGATCCAATATAGGTTAGAAACGAGCTATAAGAACACTAAGAACGAATCTGAGGGATAAACTGGAACAATTTAGCAGCATTAAGAACTCTAAAAGCAGAATTTTTACTTCTGTTAGACTCCTTTGCATCAAAGGAGAGGGTGTCAGAGGAAAATAATTGATGAAAGAATGATTGGGATTTATGGAGAGGATGCAACATCATATTATGTAATCAAAGTAGGCCAAAACAGTTTCCATGGAGGATGATAATTCGAGAAGTGGCAGTACCAAAACAGCAACAAATATGGAAATGACTCAAAAACTCAAAGCCATAATTCTGGGGGGATCTCCGACCATTAGCATGACATTAGAAAAAGAAAAGCTTGAGCGTAATCAACATGTTACATGATAATTTAAACATGACTTCTTAACGCCCGAGTAAAAATTTCGTAGGTTGGACATTTCTCAAAGCCATTTGACAATTTTAGAGAAGAATTCTGACTTTTTGGCACAAATTGTGACAGGAAACGAGACTTGGTTATATCACTGCAAACCAGAAACGAAATCAGAATCAATGCATTAGTTTCATAAAAGTATCTCAATACTTTTTTGGGAGATTAAGGGTATCCTTCTCATCATCCTGCTGATTTTTATAAACACCTAAAATATGTCCTTAAGTATCCTAGACAGCACAAGATATCTAATAGACGTCTTAGTTAAGTCCATATTATGTTTATACGCCTAGAAACATAAAAAGGACACCTTGTGGATGTAATTTCAACGACATCTCTAAAACGTTCATTTATAACATCCACAAGACATCCTTTAAAGGTCTAAAAATATTTTTGAGACAGAAGTTTTATATAACAAAAGCGACGAAAGTGTAAAGCAAAATTGAGCATCCTTGTTAACATAATTGTTGCCATGACCTCTTACAATTGAACAAAACGTTCTTTTATGTTTTGCTATTTGTGCATATATGTTTCTCTAGATTCCATTGCTTGTCTATATAGCCTTTCAGCATTACTTCTTCTCCTTCCTATCCCTATCATGCATTTTTTCTTGTAATTCCATTGCTGCCATCGTTTCGACTTCACGAATTTCTGGCCATCTACTGGCCAGAGATAATAGGATGTACTCATCCACAAGATATTTTTGCTGTCTGCAGTCAAAATTGAATCTACTTACATATAAATCAATGTTTAGAACTACCTGATTTATTTTTGTTTATCATTTCATTTCATCTCCTCCTGTCTTTGATCCTTCATCTTTTCTACTTATTCGAGCTTGTTTCTTGAATTATTTCCATGAATAGGTTGCTTGTGTTTTGCGGTTCAACTCATTGTATCCATATACTTACGTGAGGAACTAAATTATTTTCTTAATGTGTGTTTTGTCGTGTAGCAATAGAAATGGTAATTGTTAAATCTTCTTAAAGCCTGGAATTTTGTTGATACAACAGTTTTTAGTTTTAAAATGTGGTTGTACTACCAATGTGAGCATTATGGTAAGGATACTAAATTGTAGGTATTTTTGAAAATTTTATAGCAGTTTTTAAAGTTTCTGAAGACTGAATTCGTCAGTAGGACATTGTCTTAGTTCACGTAAAGGATGTGATTGTCTCCTAGCCGTCTTAGTATTAAGCAAATCATGCATTTTATAATAATAATAATAATATATATTGTACTACGTTGTATTTCTGATACGAAATTGGAATGGGTCGTGTGTTGGGTTCGCGGATACGCCTACAATTTGTATTATTATTATTATTATTATTATTAACAATTCAATAACAATAAAAATATCCAATAAAAAAATCTGTTTATTTTATTTTTGAAAAGTGAAATCAAAAAAATTAAGAAAACCAGATACAATCTAAATGTAATTTGTTAAAAGATTAAATTAGATTATACAACTACTTATACTTAAAAAAAAGGAGGAAAAATGCTTCACTATTAATATTATGGTCTGTGACTACCCGATGTCGCTGATAATTCAACTAGCTATGCTATACGTAGGCAACCCATTAATCAAGTAGAATCGGAAATCAGAA
Source organism: Holotrichia oblita (assembly GCA_023690525.1). Taxonomy (NCBI): domain Eukaryota; kingdom Metazoa; phylum Arthropoda; class Insecta; order Coleoptera; family Scarabaeidae; genus Holotrichia; species Holotrichia oblita. The sequence goes on along the minus strand of CM043021.1, from coordinate 93,921,761 downwards.
CTCGCCCCCTTTACAAAATGTTTACACAATTAATAAATAAATCAGTAGATAATCAAAAATCAAATAAATACAAACTACAGGAAGAACTCAATACACCAGGATGATTTTTATTTCTGACTAACCTTTTCGGTCCGGGATGTACTACGGTGGACTTGACAGCTTTTGATGGGAATTCTCGAGGAGAGGGTGTTTGGAAACCGAAGGAAGATCAATTCATCATTTGTAAAGTCAGTTCGGGAAATATTTTTCTGGTTAGTTTTAAATCTCAAAGTCACCTTTTTTTAAATATTTCATATATCTCTTGAGATAACGGTTTTAAGTTAGAATTTTGAAGTTTAACCTCAGTTTAACCTTTAAAAAACTACTGGATCAAAAGTAAGGTTAGGAATTTTAGCGGAGCTCAAAAATTGTGCGTCTGTATGATTTCAATGTTAGAAACGTATGTATTGTTTGTTTCTATGGAAATTAATAAGAAAATCTGCAAATTCAAGGCTGTGATTGGTGGAAATGCGGTGTGATTAAAAAAAAAACAAATGAACATCGTTTTTACTTTTAAAACACTGGAAAATATTTCGAAAATCTCTTTTTGGATAAGAAAATGGAGTGGAAAAACGAATTCTCCGGGTAAAAATAGGTCTATATTCGGAATTTCGCAAATTAAAGATGTTTCCTTTTTTAAATAAAATGTACCTGTCAGCTCCAATGTTAAATAGAAAATTCTCTTTTAAATGGAAATTTGCTGGTGAAAACATGGTGTAAAACGTGTTATTGAATACCTAAGATCATTCTCAAACCTAGCCTGTTACCTGCGAAATGTTATTCAGCGAGTTCTAGAATCTGATTTTATCGGTGAGTTTTTTTTAAAATGCTAACGGGTTTTTCTTTAATTTTTCCCACTCTTTCACAATATTATTTACAGTTTAACTATACAATCATAATTCTTACTACTAAGGTTTGAGTTTCTGATATACCGGATTTTATGGGCATTGTAATTGGAAATTTCCTCGGAAAAGATGCAAATTTGACATGACATCAACGTATAAGACTGGATTAGAACATTTTGTAAAGTAAGTGTATTCTTTCTGTATTTTTGACCCAGTGTTTGTGTCGTGTGAGTGGTTGTACGATGAGCTGAATGGTGTCAGACGTCTTAGAACTCCGAGTGCAATGCGAAACTGATCGTCCTTATCATTTCAGCTCGGAAATCCTAAGCTGGACCTTCACCTAAACAGACCATCGCATGTGTCGTGGCTAAGGTGTACAGTACTGTACCAGGACAATATATATTATTATTTATACTGATAAAACATCAAGATAGTCCTTTTAGATGGTTGTGTTAATTCCATGCCAGCATTGTTTGAATATTAAGAGACAATTATCGGATACAAACAAAATAAATAATGTTATTATGTTCCTATACTGAAATTATTTTGATTCTTGGAAAAATGACACCATTCCAAATCTAAATATGTTACAGTGAGGAGTCCCCGAATTAATTCTGTTGTCCTGAATTACTTAACCGTATATCTCGGATAGTAATTCTCTCACAAAACCGAGATCGATAGATTAATGGTACCGTCACTAATCGAAACCGGCAAATTCACAGTTGGACGACGAGACAGTCCCAGAGGACACAGCATTTTCACCTTGCCAGTACATCTTATGGATTTCCCAGACACTCTCGTACGATGGAAGCATTTAAAACGATTTTGGCGAAATCGTGAATTAACACGGTTTATGATATTTATGTTATATACGAGGTCTGACTATTAAATAACGAGACTGCTTATGAAAAAGTTTTATTTTAAAAATCATTCTCCAATCGAATCGTTTTTTTCACTGATCAAAGTAATGCCGAAAGTCTTCTTTTGCCAGAGAATTTAGGAGCTTCAGCTCTTCGATCGTGCGCATGTAACGTTTTGGAAACATCTTAATATCACAAAAATAAATCCACAAACGTTACAGTTTAACGTTCTATAAACGTTACGATGAGAAACATTTTGTTAGCATTTCGTAGAATTGATACTTGAAAATTGAAAAATGCAGAATTTTCTTTCCAGAAGTTATGCTTTCGTCTTTTCACACGATTGACTCCACGAAGCCTTCACCAGTACACTTAGCACTTGCACTCTTAATTTCATTGATTTCAGAAGGTTATATAAAGCGGTTTCTTTTCGTATAAAATGAATACTAAGAGAAGATATAGAATGTAGCATGCACTAACACAAATATATTTAATAAATCTAATGTGTACTTCTCTACAGATCCTTTTAGTAGTATTGAACGTTGCAAGTAACCATTATTTAACCTTTTAAAAACGTTTTCGAGCACTGGAGTAGTAGTGCCTAAATAACGCTTCAGAGACAGTGCGTTATGGGCAGGTGCAAGAATCCACAACTTGGTTTTTCACAACTCCAACCGTTTCTTACCAACTCGTTCTTGCAGTGTTGCCAAAACGTTTAAATAGTAAGTTTGGTTTATAGTTTCACCATCTAGAACCAATTCAGTCATTATGATGCCGCTGAAGTCGAATAAACAAAACCATTAGCATAGCTTTAAATTTTGATTTTGACATTTTATTTTTGGCGATGCAGGAGTCTTCCAGTGCATAGATTGCCGTTTAGTTTCAACGTCGTATTGGAATGTCCAGGTTTCATCGCAAGTGATGATGTTTTCCATCAATTCCGGCTCTTCATCTAACCTCTCAAGAAAATCAGAGCGGATCTGTTGGCGGACGAGCTTTTGGTCGGAGGTCACATTTTTTGGGATCAAGCAATCATCCGAATGCATATTCAACGATCTTTGCTCACAATTTCATTTTGTTGACGGTTTGCGGTGTTGAAATAAACACAGGTCCATCTGGACGTTGATCATCTCCCTGCCTTCAGAAAATCTTTTATGCCATTCAAAAACACGTGCACAAGATCGAGAATGCTCACCATAGGCCTCTTTCAACATTTTAAGTATAGCACTCAGTCGGATTTTTTTTAAATTTCATATTGATCCGTTGCTTGTGTTTTTCGTCACACATTGTTATCAGCACTAGAAAAAAAAACACGATCGTTTCTATCCTCTTGCTACTTCGATAATACACAAAAAAATCGAAACAGAGAGGTTCAATAATGAACTTTCTGCCGACACAATTGCCAAGTGGAAGGTACATAAACTTAAAGCCGAAAAGGAAACAGAAAAATACAAATTAGATGCAGCAGAATCCGTCCAATACAGAGAGGATTTGCAATGATTATTGTGCAGTGTGGTATGAAGCTGTGGCTGGCCTAAATGGTCAAAACATTGTAGATGCAATTTTGAAAGTAATAGAAGAAGAAAGAGATGTAATAGTAATTATATACCAAGGGAGAGAAGACATTTTTCTCAGCCGAGTAGCAATGGCTAAGAGACTGAGACAAATCTTCTCTGCCGTGGTTTATATAGATACTATTTTTTCCACTACTAGCATATTTAACCGCTTTCTCAATGATAATGTAATATAATAAGCCGTTAAAGCCGATAAATGTTTAATTTAAGATATCCATAGAAAGCATGTTAGTCTGTAAAAACAAATGAATAAACATTTAATGTCAAATTGAGATTTTATTCATGTCTTGTCACAATATAAAAAAAAATGTCAGACAGTAGTTGTACTCCTCCAGAAATCCGCAAGGAAGCAAATCAAATAGAGTATCAAAAATACTGGTACGTCAGGAATTAACATGACCTGCAATAATTGTGCAATTAATTATTATTTTAATAAGTAGTGTTTACCAAATTACGTAGTTCCTACTTTGTTTATTCATGTTAAATGTTAACCTAACCTTTTTTCTTGAATTGGTTTTATATTCAAATTATTTCTATTCTATACATCTTTATTGAATAAATCATAATTTTATTATTGTCAATTGATTTTTTTATTTACTAGTAGGAGATAATTTTTATTATTGTGACTACTAGGAGAGAAATTCATCTTCTCGGCCCGAAAACATACCAAATAATGACGTCTTCTAACGCTAGTAGTGGAAAAAAGAATTTATTTTTTGGGTTGACAATTGTACAGGACAAAACAAAAATTGGATATTGTATATAACTTTAGTTACTACAGTAAAAGAATTTTAATTAAACAATGTCGTTGAAGTAAAATTTGAACGTAGCAATAAAAACTTAAAATACAAAAATGTTTTCGACGACGATTTTAACTTGATTTCCTTCAAAAAACTATTGACATTACTAAGCAGTCAGATCTCTTGTATCCACATCCCTGTGGATTATCTAAAGAGAAAAAGGAAAAGATATTGACTACTTTTTTTTTTAATGTGTGGTGGGTGCTTAGTTGCAGTGTCTCCGTAAGCTGTATCGCTTGTCTGGCTATCACTGCAACTCTCGCGGTGTAGTTTTTGTGTGTGTATGTTGTGTTCAATTGGCTTTGTGACAGCATCATATCGCCTTTTATGATGCCGCGCTGTTAATCACTTTGCTCGCAACAGCGAATGGCAAGTCGATCCGGGATTAAACTCTCTGTAAAAATGTCACCGTCCCTCCAGAGAATTGAACCCCGGCACCTATCGTCCACCCACAACGATAGTCAGCCGCCTAACCACTGCGGCCATCGACCCGTTGATATCACTTATGCCTATTTCCAGGCGTACATTTTGGTACGATCTTCCGGAAAATTAAACCTCAAGAGATTTAACCAAAGAAATGGCTATCCATGATATAAGTTAAATTATTGTTTCATGTTTAGCAAATAAATAAATATATGAACTAGTTTATTTTTTTATTATTTTTTTATTATTATTTTTTTTATGTGGTGGGTGCTTAGTTACAGTGACTCCGTAAGCTGTATCGCTTGTCTGGCTATCACTGCAACTCTCGCGGTGTAGTTTTTGTGTGTGTATGTTGTGTTCAATTGGCTTTGTGACAGCATCATATCGCCTTTTATGATGCCGCGCTGTTAATCACTTTGCTCCCAACAGCGAATGGCAAGTCGATCCGGGATTAAACTCTCTTAAAAAATGTCACCGTCCCTCCAGAGAATTGAACCCCGGCACCTATCGTCCTCCCACAACGATAGTCAGCCGCCTAACCACTGCGGCCATCGACCCGTTATATATTTACATATGGTTTTGCTTTATTATTAAGTTTTTATAAATATGTCCATGTAAAAGCACGCATATACTGTGTTTTTGAGTATTATGTAGAATAGTATTCGTATAAGTTCTAATTACCATAGTTTTTGGCACTTTTCCCAAGACTTAAATTTTTAAACATATTGTGTTTTACATTAGAGCAGCCGAGCTACATTCGTTTCCCTCCCTCCCCCTCTAGAATGACGCCTTCTGCGCATACAGTCTCGTTATTAAATAGCGAGATCTCGTATATATTTTAATGTGAAATTTGATTTATAATAAAATCAAGAAAATGTGAGTTTTACTTTTTAAATTAAAATTTGGGGTTTAAAAAAAATTAATCTCAGGGGTTCGTGAATTTTTTGCTCTACAGCAGGTGTAGAGAACAGAATACGAGAGCTTATCGTACGTTGAACAAAATACCCAAATGAAAAAAAAAATTCTGAGTTAAAAAAAATTTTACAAGACAAAAAGATGTTTTACAAAAAAAAAATTTTATTTTCTTCAATAAACCTAAAAAAAATTTGTTTACACTGTGCAGAATGACGTGGCAATCACCACAACTAAATTATTATTTATAAAGACCTTGTTTGGTAGTTTTTGAAATTTTGTCCAACTTTTTGTTGGGAATTTCTGTAAAAAAAAATTAACTTTGAAATTTTTATTTTTTTAATTAAAATAAATTTTACCTTTTTAACTCAATTTACTAAAAAAAAAATATTTCTAAAAATGAACTATAAAAAAAAGTTTTAATTTTCAAAAAAATATTTTTCTTAAATTTTTGCAACTTTCCAAACTTAAAATTACTTAAAAATTAAATTACCTTATTTTACGTGTGTGAGTGTGTATGTGTGTGATTTTGGAAGCTTCTGTCTTCGCGCGCCTAGACGGATGTTGGATGGACGACGTCCTCTTCGTAGGGGTAATTAAATTTAAATTAGTTTGAAAATGTTTATGTTTAAAGTACTTTTTCGAAGACAATCGTTGATTTGGGCCCACGGTGCACCGGGGTAATTTTAATAAAATTTTCGTAGAAAATTAAACGCTCTCTTTGACGATCTTTGCAAAAAGCGGAAGTTTGTTGTTCTCGCACGGCTTTTTATAGGTGATTTGCAATTGTCTCTAAATTTCATCAGAAATACCTTTTGATAGCCATCTGTCAATCGCGGCAATCAACGATCGTAGATGGATTAATTTATCCACGTCCGGTCGAAAATTTGTTGTATACAGGGTCACCGAAAAGTTGTAGATTTTAATTACCACCTACTTTTTTCCTTCTTAAAATGCCCCTAACTGGCTGGTCTTTCTTCTTGTGTGTGTGGAATTTAATCGTGTGCTTTTGTTATAATATTTATGTGTGATTGTGTACAAAATAAATGATATAAAATTTATTAATTGCCTTATAAAATATGAGTGATAATATTGTGGTGCATTTAACATCTTTCTGTCTTTGTCGCTGGCTGGACTTAACATAAGATCTCTGCTGAGCAACACCCCCCTTCTGCGTCAGATGGCTACTGAGGCAAACCATGGCATCGACTCGCACATATGCGAAGAAAATACCGATGGTGCCAACTTGAAGAGTTGCGCATCCTCTATCATTTGATAGTGTAGAATTGGATTTAAATGAATTAATTTTAAACGAATACCTCGCATGTGTGCAATCATGTTAATGTTACATATTTGATAAAATATGATTAAATTAAATTGAAGAAATACACAGATCAGATAGTTGGTTATAGTTTAATGAATATTAAATTAATTTGGTGTTTTTTTATCTTTTTAGATTAACTACAGCGGGATGATCATCTGTCAAGTGACAAATGGAATTGTAAACATTGAATAAAATGTAATATAACATTACAATACATATCCTTGTCGCATCAAGTCAAAATCGATCAGATTTTCGCCCATAATTATAAAAATTAAAAAGAAATCATTTCGATTGATTACATAATATTTCAATCTATTTCTTCTCGACGCTTCCGCAATAAATTCCACAAGCAATATAGGTAGGTACTATATCTAAAATAATTCTCGCCCAAGTTGGAAAATTCAATATATTGTTTCGCAAACACGGTTAGCAGTAACACAATTCTTCCGTCCGGTAAACAATTACAAGTTTACGGTGCAAACACGTCGTATATAGCTCGGGTAGGACACGGTCGAATATAAGTGGGTCGAAAAGTGAACGACAAAACTGATTTCGCCGTGGAATAACATCCAACACTGTCACGTACAGTTATGACATCTGCCGACTTATCATAAACAAGGGTTGCTAAAATTACGATTTCGAGATTTTAGGTCGGATGTTATAATCGCGTTGATAACAATTTAAAACAGTTTAAGCAAGTTCTAGTAAATATAAATAATTTTTTTAAAAACATCGCTACAATAAAAAGAATATTCTCTACAGTATCCATTTTGTAAATTTCCAATTTAAAAAAACGCAGCCGTAGATTGTAATATGGCGTCAACGCTACACACAGTCCTTCTCATTTACTTTTATAATATGCTTTCGCACAATATCAATTAAATATGTACGACCCAGTTATGCATATAGAGTAACTGTACGGGTTGGCTATCTCGAAATCTACACAAAAGAGCCTGTTGGCTGTCCCCCGAACAAAAAAAAACCTATTTATGTTTTTCCTGAAATTGTCTTTTTATTTATATTAATGGCAGTCCTCCCTAGTCGAGGTTGAATTGCATGTTATACTCACTACTACACCGACAGTGTGGGTGTAGCAATTTGGTTGCAAAATTAAACTCAATTGTTATGTATGTATAGGGTACTTGCACCAGTAAAGAAACTGAGCCAGTAAAGAAACAAAATCAAGTTTTTTTGTTATAATAAGCAACCAAAGTTAAATTTAATTTCCCGCCTATATTTAAATGCATTAGGATCAATATCAGGGTATACAGGCAAAGTTGGCACCATTGTATACCAACTGTTTCTTCAATATGGTAGCTAAGAGTGAGTGAGTACGTGTTGTGATAGAATACAAAAAAATTAAGGTATGTATTTATCTCAGTTTACAGGATGCTGTTGTATTTTTTGCCTAGTTGTATTAAATACATGTTAGATGTTTTTTTTTATTTAACTAGTTAACTTAAATTTCATTTGTTTTTCGACGGGAATAAGTATAAATAAGGGTGTTTCTTTACTAGATCGTAAAACTGGTACAAAACCAATAAGGAAACAAATCGTTTCCTTATTGGTTTCTGCATGTTTTACATTCTGTTACCTTAGACTGCCTTAATTGACGGAAAAGAAGTGTTATCCAGTAAAGAAACAGGAGTTTCTTCAATGGAAACAAGCTTTTTCTTTTCTGGTACCAACTGTTAAGTATACAAATAATACATGTATTTCCTTACAGGTATGGATAAAAAAAAGGTCAAAGGTTCCAGTATGAACATGAGATTCTGCTGTAAGCAATAGATTCAGTACAAAAGGGAGAAATGAGTCTTTGTAATGCCGCTAGGCATTATCAAATTCCGAAAGGAACGTTAAGCAAAAAAATTAATGGTAAGGTGCCCATCGAGCGGCGCATGGGACCAAAGACTGTATTAACATTAGAAGAAGAAGAAAAGTTGGAAGCGTGGATACTGAATATGGCAAAACTTGGATTTCACCGACGACGTTGTAAATGTGGTATCGAAAATTATTAAAGAAACCAACAGACAAACACCATTTGTCGAAAATAGACCCGAAAAGAAATGGGTAAATTTGTTTCTTAAACGCTATCCTGATGTAAAAAAACGAAACACCGAAATTATTTCTAAATCCAGAGCTGCGGTATCTGAAGAAGGAGTTAGAAATTGGTTTGTTGAGCTTGAAAAATATATTGATAAAGAAAAACTCAATGATGTGATAGAGGATGCAACAAGAATTTTCAATTGCGATGAAACTGGGAGGAACTTTTGTCCAAAGACTGGAAAGCTACTAGGACCTAGAAATTATAAAAATTTTTATGAAATTCCAAGTGGTCCCGAAAAAGAAAATATTACAGTGCTATGCAACTACTCAGCAGTAGGTATAACAGTACCACCTCTAATAGTTTTACCATATAAACGCATACCTCGGGATGTAGGGCTTTCAATACCAGATAATTATTTTGTCGGTCGGTTAGATTCAGGATGGATTGTTTCTGAAACATTCTTTGAATATATTTCAAACTGTTTTTTCTGTTTGGTTAAAAAGTAACAATATTAAGTTACCTGTAATCCTGTTCCTCGATGGGCATAAATCTCACGTAAATTTGGAAACAGTAAGATTTTGTTGCCTCTATCCCAACTCAACCCACATCATGCAACCATGTGATGTGGCAATTTTCAGACCTTTAAAGTCAGCTTGGAAAAAGTTGTTCTTCAATATAAGCATGAAAACCAAAAGTATATTTCGATGTTATCATTCGCACCCTTGTCCAAAAAGGCTTTAGACAAAATGACTAATGAAGAGAATAAAAAACGAGTTTAAAATTTGTGGATTATTTCCTCTTGATGAAAACGCCGTAGACTACAATAAATGTATTTCAAATAGAGTGCAACATCTGGAGGAGGATAATAACTTACAGGTTTCTCCTTCTCATGATGATTTTAATACGGTTCTTAAAGTTCTGGATTTTTATTTCCCAAATATATGCCAAAACTTTGAAACATCTGCGTCTACGTCTACTGATTCCCTTTACAAGTTTTGGCTTTTTTGTAAGCAAAACGGAGAAACTGACCTTGGCAGTAATGAAACAGCGACCATAATTAATAATGAAACTGTGACAAACGATTTTCTAGACAATATTCCAATAGAATTTGACGATATACGAGGGAGCGTTTTTATATTCGCGGAATGGGGGATAAGGGGTGGAAATAAAAAAGCAAAATTATTTTTCTTTTTCAACATATTCACCTGCAAGACGGATACATTTTTCACATCTTTCAATTAATTGATTTATACCCTCATAAAAAAATGATTTCTCTTTATCTGCAAAATACGCCGAAACTGCCTCCTTGACTTCATCATCGGCAGTAAATTTTTTACCCCGCAGCTCTTTTTTCATTTTCGGAAACAGGTAATAATCACTCGGGGCCAAGTTTGGGCTGTAGGGTGGGTGATTCACAATTTCAAAGCCCACCTTATGCAGGGCAGCTAACGCAACGCGGCTCTTGTGGACGGGCGCGTTGTCGTGCAAAAAGCAGCACACCTTTCGTCAATTTTCCCCGTCTTTTCTCTTTAATGGCTTCTTTTAGTCGCTCTAATATTGAAGCGTAATATTCTCCGGTTATAGAAACACCTTTATCTTTATAATCAATCAACAATATTCCTTTCGAGTCGCAAAATACCGTTGCCATGAGTTTCCCAGCTGATTGTGACACTTTAAATTTCTTGGGAGGTGGTGTGCCCTTTTTCTGCCACTGCATGGAGTCTTGTTTGGACTCAGGTTCATAATGATGAACCCAAGTTTCGTCTCCAGTAACAATTCGACTCAATACACCATCCTTGTCTTCATTACAGAGGCCCAAAAATGCACGCGAACACTCTACGCGCTGTTGTTACTTGGTTGACGATAGCTCAAAGACTAATTGTCTAATAACAATGAAACTTCATATTTATACTAATTATGAGTCGCTGCACAGGCCACGCCCCTAATGCGCCTAATCACCCCCCTACAACCCGCTCATTCCGCGAATATAAAAACGCTCCCTCGTAATAATTAATCCACACGTTTCAACAAATGACATTATTGAAATAAGTTGTAACAAACAAAATTTTACTGAAATACATCGTTCTTCATCGACTACAGACACTGAAAATTTAAATAACAATTACTTGGAGAACCAATCTGGATCGTTCATTCAAAATTCTACATCCAATAGTATTGAACATGTTCATTATTTGAACAATGTTCATGATGATCAGACTATTTTAGTGGATAAAACAAACACAATAGAAATTAAAAATCAAAATCTAATAGAAAATATTACTGATTGTAAGCAAATACCAACAGAAGTTAGTCTAACTGATAAACCTGAAAAAGACAATTTACCTCTACCAACTTGAATAACAGGGTACAGATAATTTCAGATGTTGTTATTAGAAGTGCTTCACCGTGGGATAATCACTTGCATTATCCAATTAAAGATGAAAAGAAGACAGTAAGACAAAGCAAAGTACAGCATCTGTATGCGATAACGTCAACGGCATATAAAGAATATTTGATTAAAAAACAAGAGGAAAAAAATGATAAAGAAAAACAAAAATTAATAAAAAAAAGGAAGAATATCGAAAAAGAAAACTTACAATTAGTGAAACGAAATAAAAAAAAGGAACGTGTAAGTCAAGTAAGAAAGTTATCCGAGTTAAATGACGATGCACCTTTAGCAACTTTGTGTCTTTTAAAAGTAAATGACTATGTATTAGTGTCCTACGAAAACAAAATATATCCCGGAGTTATAAAATCGTATGACAATTATGGAGAGTATGAGGTGGCAGTAATGGAGGAAACTCTGCAAGGACAATGGAAATGGCCAATTAGACCTGACCAGATTTGGTATAAAAAGTCGCAAGTTCTACAGAAAATTAAAGAACCTACACCTGTTAATTCCAGAGGATTATTTACCATACCAGAAATTAAAAATGTTAATAATGTATAGTTTTGAAAATTTATATACCTACCTAGTGCAATATTCTGTTAATAAGTTGATGGTAAATAATATGTTTCTTTACTAGATATAAATATGTTTCCTAATTAGGACTACACGTTTCCTTACTAGTGCCTGTATCAATTTTTGAAATTTTAATTTTTAATAAATTCCGTTGAAAACAAATGCAATTCTCTTTTATCTGAAATGATTCCCAACAACTTAGGTTCTCCTAATGTGCAAGAAAATTTTTGTTACTACCATTTTTTTTTGTTTATTAAGTTTAACAAATTTAAATTATTCAAAATATCTCTTTATATGCGTCCATGCATGTCTGAGGTACCTATAAATCTAACAAAATATTTCCTTAGTTCCGGTCCACATGTCGGAATAACTATGGCGCATTTCCTCGTCGGGCATTATGTAGGGGCCCCCATCTGCATATATCCGACATGAATATTGAAAGAAATCCAATGGCAGTGTAAGTTTAAATCAACGAGACGCCATTGGCCTTTAGAAACTGCCAGCTATTCATAGTTGATGTGCTTTATACGGTACGTCTATACAATGAGTGCGTAAGCTGATATCCCGAACCCTCCACACATTTACATGTGTACATAACTAGAAATGAATACTTCTTATGTGTTGTTTATATCTATTCAATTTTATATACAAATAAATTTGTAATTATTGATGATTATATTTGAAACCACAGTTGAAGTTAATACCATTGAAATATTGCATTCACTACGCAAGTTTAATTAATACCTCGTCGAACGTATATGGGAACATGATATGACTTTGGGCTTGGACGTTTAATATTGTTTACAGTCAGGGAAAATATGCAATTAATATCGGCTGGTGCAATTAGTCTTTGTTAAAATTAATTACGAATCGCAAGCCTAACATCACAGATCGGTTCATCATTATTATAATATCTACATATTAGGTTATCGGACTTTGTTGATGTTATTGAATAATCGGTTAATAAATTTGATTGTGTAAAATTCTTGTAGGGCGATGTTTCCAATTTCATTGTTATAATATTAGTTGCGGTTTTTACCTACCTATAATCATGAGTGGGAAAACCATTACTCTAATTCATGTATTAATCTTTGATGCTGTGATTAGACCCCCTTAAGAAAAGCCAGTAATTGGTTATTGAGTTGTATATCTAAATGTTTGTAATCTGTGATATCTTCAAAGCATTGACATTAGATTTATTGGTCGACAAGGGCAATCTTCTCTTTTTTATCACTGCACGAAATTCGACTTTTCCCATTTGCTTATTACACAAAACACATTCTTAAACAACAACCATTGACTAGGTGCTATAGTTGACCGGATCTAGCCCTCAGCGACTTTTCCTATTCCCAAACCTGAAAAAAATCGCTGGCAGGAAAGAGATTTGCCTCAAATGAGGAGATCATCGCTGGTACAGGTGATTATTTTGCAAACCTCGAAACATCCTACTTTTCCGACTGTTTGAAGAGACTGGAGCACCGTCTGTGAAGAAGTGTATTGATCTTCGAGGAGACTACATCGAAAAATAAAAATAAAAATCTACACCAATACCGTGTTGTCGTTGTGGTGTCGATTCCGAAAACATTTCAGGTCATCCTCGTATGTCAATGTTTTAAAGTCATCCATTTATCTTTAAAAATACATTTTGGAGTGCTTTTGAAATTATAATTAATATTCAATATGCCCGATGATAGAATGATACATCAATTCGGTTTATGGAAATCTGCACAATCTATTTTTATCTCTCATTTTTTTAATCCCTTGAAATGAAGATGACTACTAAATCAACCTTTTTTAATTGTCGCTTTTTGGACTTAAAAATAGCTTAAAATTATCTTAAAAATGAAAGATAGATATGTTGCCTCGTATATTTGGAATCATGTTCACCATTTTGTTATAATGTACGAGGTTAGAGGACCGTGTTCTACCTTCAATCTAAACTGATTGCAGCATCATTGGTTAGGCTACCTAAACAGATGAATAATAAGTGTATTTCTGCTACTAGAGTACAACTACTTGTATGGTCTTGATTGCATGTTTTTATTGATTGAAATAGAAAAGCAAAATCAACCTTCAAAGACAAGTTTTTGCATGAATATGTTTTTTTACTGGCCTAGCGATCAAAAATTATTTTAAAATAAGATTAAGGTATTCGGTTGATGAAGAGGGCGCATGAGCTCTACCAATTACCAATAGTGGTTGATATCACATGCTTTGAAGACAATACAAAATCTGCACAGATAGCCTTCAACATTTGGGATTGCAATGTGGGGCAGAGGGTGGTGCTTTTTTCTCTAGGAATACAAATTACAAAATGTCATAATCTAATCTGATCCATAATTAATGGAGAGAGAAAGAGAAGAAGACACATTAGTATGGGTTTTAATTTTGTCAATATTGTGAAAAACTTTAAAGGGTGATGTAATACAGGGTTGTTTCTTTTAAGCATTTATAGTGAGGCAAATTAGGTCATTTAGCCATTTCTGTGTCTAAATAATCAATCAAAATGCATGAATAAAATGATGTGACTTTAGTGAGTTTTCAATCTCACACAAGCCAAAAGATATAACACTTATTATTAGAAGGATATATGAATGACCATTCAAATCAACGATGAATTATTGCCTTCAAATAAAGAATCCAACCTGTGTACCTCTGGTGCTTCTTTATTTTCGAATCCTTACTTTTTATTAAAACATCTGCTGTAGCATCTCAGATATTTCTGCTTTGTCGGTAATAGTTTCCCCTAAGGACATCAAACCACACCCCAAGGGTTTTCCCAAAAAAACGTATGAAGACTAACACACTCAAAGAAGACCATTTTCGGAAATATGGAATGAAGCAGAATAATTTAAACAGAGAACCTTCCAGGACCTTAGAGCTTAACTATAATATATGTTTGTATAGGAGCAAGGGCATCAGATTATATAATGAAGGATAAATTGGTAATTGCAGCAGCATCGCTTATCGTTTCAACATAACGAAAAAAGTATTTTCTGGGTGTGTTAGCCTTCATACTTAACTTAATTTTTACCAAAATAAACTAACCTTGAATTAAAATTTGCAGTTAAATACTGAAATGAGGTTTGAGAAGATATGTTCTCCATAAATTCGGCCAATCCTCCATCATGTCGATAGAAGGAAAGCTCAATTTCAACTTAATACCTTTTCAACCATTAAAAAATCATAAAACTGCTACTATGGGGAATAAAGCAGAATATTATTTGAAACAGATAAGCTTCCAGTACCTTAAACCTTAACTAAACCGATTTCGAATTCAATACTAAATTGTTAAAGTTGACAACAAATTTTTTTCAAAATAAGAGTTGTTGCTTTCTCCCCACTTTTTTTTTGGGAAAATCCTTATGGTGTGGTTTGATGTCCTTATCCAACCACACCCCAAGAGTTTTTCCAAAAAATTATTATTCTTACTATTATCGACAAAGCAGAAATAACGGAAGTGCTACAAGCAGATGTTGCAATAAAAACTAAAGACTCAAACAATGTTTTTGGGAAAATCCTTGGGGTGTGGTTTGATAAGGACATCAAACCACACTCCAATGGTTTTCCCTAAAAAAAGGGGAAAAAAGGGAGGCCTAAAGGAACAACTCTTATTTTGAAAAAACTTTTTGTCAACTTTAACAATTTGGTATTGAATTCGAAATCGGTTTAAGGTCCTGGAAGCTTATCTGTTTCAAATAATATTCTGCTTTGTTTCCCATAGTAGCAATTTTATGATTTTTTAATGGTTGAAAAGGTATTAAGTTGAATAGCTTTCCTTCTATCGACATGATGGAGGATTGGGCGGAGCCATGGTGAATATGTCTCCTCAAACATCGTTCTTGTATTTAACTTCAAATTTATAATTCAAGTTTAGTTTTTTTTTTGTTTGGAAGAAGTTAAGTTAAGTATGAAGGCTAACACACCCACGAAATATTTATGCTGAAACGATAACCGATGCTGCAGCAATTACCAATTTATCCTTCATTATATAATCTTCTGCTCCTATACAAACATATTATTTGTTGAAACACAAACAGGAACATTGTATTTTCTGAGAGGAAGCAATCGAATCTATCGAAGCAGGGACAGAATCAATATCGTAAAATAGAACGCTGACTGAGTGAAAGATCTGTGATTCAAATTTAACGACACGACAATTTGATCAAAATTAACGATCTCATCCGCTACTCTCTAGGATCGTACGGGCCAAAAGGAATACCTAACAGAAAACTGATCTGTATTTATAAAGGGAATTCCTAACGAAGTGCGAGTTCAATGATGTATGGCCCGTAATGGATCGCCCTTTCAGTTCTCGAAAACGCATCACAAAAGAAGATGTAGAATGGTCGAATCCTACCTCTATTTGAGGCTCGTTGTACATGTACTGAGGGTTACATAGTGTGCTTAAAATTGCGATAATATCATTTAAATAAAACTAGAATATCTAGATTAAATTGTAGGATTGAATTAGATAACTCTGCAGTATTTAGCGGAGTTGTATAATTGGTTCGCATCCATAGATATGCTTCTACGAACGTTTCTCAATTACGAGAAGATATTTCTCAGAACTACGAATAGTTTTAGTTTAACCACTGTACGGTCGGCTTTGCATTACATCCAATTAAATGATGCAGTTAGTTGCTGCGAAACTACTGCATATAATATACGAAGTAGCCGCACTCGAAAGTCCTAGCAAGGTGGGGGAAGTGTTACAGGAAATGTAGATAATTCGTTTAATTGTCAGATTAAAATATTAATTGATTTAGATCAGTGTTCAGATGATGAGAAAATGCAGCAGTAATTTTTATAAAACCTGTTTAAAATTTAAATTCTTGATCAAGCATGAAGGGTATATTTATCGTCCCGAAACACACACACAAATATATTCCAAGAAAATAACCTCCCATCTCGTTATTTATTCAGATGAACGCTTAATATAAAAATCATCATTTCTAAAATTGGACATCATACGAATAGTGTATGTGGGAAAGATATGGAACAATCTCGGATATTATCAAGAAAAATATCCCCTTACTCCAGCACGAATTCGCTTCCTCCATTCTACGTAGTACAGCGTACAAGTAATATAACAATGTTACATCTTTAATATTCCATTTTGTCTGATGTACCAGGAATTCCACGGGCGAACTGTGCAGATAGACAAAGACCCGCTTGCCGCTTATACGTAAATCTGCATCAAGCTTATTTCGCACAGGGAATACACTAAGGATGGGTCGGAAAGGATTCTGTCGCAAGGAGGATGCGGTTTTTCTACCAGAGCGATTTTCCCTCCCCAGACAGACATCTGTTTCTAAAGAATTCTCATTTGGAGTGCTTATTGCATTCAGACTGGTGCAACTGCGGATTTAACAGCAGGCACGTCTCTTTGAAACAATAGATGCATGCATCTAAGTCGTCTGTTCTGCGTCCTCTGTATGCTATTTGAACAAGGATACGAAATTGTTCTCTTTTAAATTGCTTCGTTATAGATGTATAATTAGCTTTCGTTTAAGCGAGACAATAAATAGGTTTATAGGGAAATAATAATGGTTAACGATGAAAGAATTTGTTTTCACGTCATAATATAATTGCCCTCTCTATGATCCAGCTTTTGGATCTACTTCTTTGAGTGGTCCAATAGGAAAACATTTAACAAGTTGTTAAGATGTATCAATCCTGGAGAGGTTTCGAGAGCTTGTGGACCCTCATCATCAACTAAATATCAGTATTCGTTTGTTGATGTGAGCTCAACGGTTTTCTCTTTATCTCGGACATTTAATTTGAACTTTTTTTTATTGAGGAGGGAGAAAATCTTAAATCAAGACGCCCACACAGATAGAAAACGTGGGAAGTGGGTAAAAACTCCCTCCTCCAGTCATCTTCCACACCTCAAATATCCGCCTTCGCATTTCTTCGGTGTTGGCATTGTCTATTACTGCTCCTTAGATCGTTTCCTCTCGTTCTGTTGTTTCTAGCATACTGCTGATAGCCGCATACGTTATGGTTCACACCTCTTCTGTTGTTTTTAAACCTGCTATCATATTGTATTCGTTGAATGTCTTTCTTGTTTGTTCGGCGTACTCTTCTTGGGTAGCGTGCTCTGCATCACCAACATCGTTGCAGTAGAGGTAGATATCTGAGCTGGATCTATTTTGGAGATATAAGTATTGCCTAAAGCTTCCATGACTTCGCCCTAGTGGCGCTCTGTCCAGGGCTCTAGCCTGTACGTCCATCTTCCGTACTTCCTATTGGTCCATTCCGATTCCAGCTCCGTTCTGGCTTCCTTTTTTGCATTTGTCCATGTACCTTTTCCTTCTTTCTCTAATCTGCAGGTCTATAGGTAGCGTTGCTGCAACAATGTTAGCGGCTTCTCTCGATATAGTCTTGTAGGCGTTATATATTCTGATGGCCATTGGTCCTCTATACCCTTATGAGCCTTATTTTCGGTTACCCCATACCATACAGGCGCGGCGTACAATATTTAGGACATCACCACACATGACAATAGTCTTCTCTTCGAGGGTCTTGGTTCGCCTATGTTAAGCATGAGTCTTGCCAGGGAGGTTGCTGTTTTCTCGACCTTCACTACGGTTTTCTAGATGTGCACTCTGAAGTTCGTCCTTTTTTCCAGTCAAACCCCCAGGATATTAAAAGCGATTGGGGCTATTTTTTTTTGGTTAGAAGTACTGCTTCGGTCTTTTCGGGTGCAAGCTGTAGTTTATGTCCGCGCATCCAGTCTGACACTTGATCTGGGGTCACATTCGCTCCTTCCATAAGGAGGATCTCATTCTTTGCGACGACTACCATAGCGATATCGTCCGCAAAATTTAATTTGAATCTAATCATTCTTGAATTATCTTTAAATGTCCATCGTCTCGGAAATTTAACAGCAGATCTAATATTAAGTTCTGCAGATACACTAAGCAGGAAGTTAAGTTGAGAATACACTCGAAACAGCTTTCGAAACACGTGTCCCGAGTTAACGAATTAAACGGTATGGTGCTGTTAGTGTTACCCATTTTTAAGTGAAGATAACTTCTTGTACCTTATGAAATCTACCTACTGGGAATCCTAAAAATTTAAAAAGTGTCAAACCTGTTCTCACCAAATGTTCTGTCCAAAACTTTATATTCCAGAGGTTTCAAGTCAGTCAGGCCCCACTTTCACTTTAATTGTTGCAGAAAATAACAGCAATGACAAGTTGAAAGAGAGACCGACAAGGGGGCAGCAGTTTTTACTCTCGCAAAGACAAGGAAAGAAGAACCAGAAGAGCTGATACAAAGAAGAATAGGATTTAAAACGGCAAAAAGTTATCAAAATAGTTTAATCACAAAAAACCAACAGACCATATTTTTTTTTATTTTTGTTTCCAACCAAATCTAGAATTTGGAGATTCGAAGTCACTTTTTAAGTAAAATTTTTTGGAAACCTAATACGTTTTTCAGTTTTTTTGTATTAATTTTTGATCATAGTAGGCTAAGGTTAGAATGTAGTATATTGGATTTAAGGAAGCGTCAAAAAATTAATAAATTATTCAATTGCTATCATTTAAAGTGAAACATACTGTACATGAAGTTCTTCACTGGATCTCTTGGTGCAGGAGTAGAACACTAAACACATCAACCCACAAAATACCAAAAAAACCTTTTACTAAAAACCGACTCGTTTCGACAACAAAGCTGTCATTATCAAGGCGATAATAAAACTAAATTTTTAGTTAGAAGTGGTTCGTATTACACTGTACATGATTAAACATCCCAAATAAGACCCCAGAAATCTTAAAAATTTTAAAATCGCTCTCAGAAAGTATTTAACGTTTTAAGAATTCCAAAAATGTCAAAATGGACAGACCAATATTTTTTATAGAATTTATAAAAATTCCTAAACATCTACAAAAAAAAAGAATCTAAAACTAAATCAACTCAATTCACAATTTAGAATCAAGCAATGAGTGCCAACCTCTCCATCGTTCTTTGTTTTCATCTCCCCAATCAGACAACCTTAGAAAAATCAAAGCTTAAAAGCTGGCAGTAAAGTTTAGGACGGCTCTGACAGATTGGGCAGAAAGTGAACAGTAGCATTCGTCGGCCAACCTACAAGTTTATTCCGTCGGGAATGAACACATGGTGTTGTCAAAACTGACTAAAAAGACTTCAGTTAATCAAAATATGCAATGACAGTTCAACACAGTCATCTAATAAGTACAATTATATAAGTGATGACCAAATAATGATGCGATGTTGTTGCAGGATGATGTTAAAATGGAAAAACCTGAATTGTAGGACTCTTACTAGAGTTGTTTCATTTAGAAAGAAAAATTATTTCACTGAACGTTTCAGGTTTCGTCCTTTGCTTTCCTTCAACTCCTACATTAATTATGATAGTCATTAGAATATTAAACATTTTATGTGGACCCCGACGGCGTGTATAGAGCTTCTTTAGAAAAAAAAATATATCGAGGTAGACTGAATTTTTTCTTCGAAGAATCCTTTTAAGACAGATTTTAAAGAGGAATAAGATTTCCCTAAAAGCATACATCTTTCGCGCATAGGATCATCCAGTAATATAAAAGATGCGTGTAAGTAAATCTTTTGAAAAAGTATCATACACCGAAGGATATTTTCCACGTATAACAGGTCAAAGTAAAAGAAAAAAAAAAGTAGGATCTAGCGGAAAGGGGGAAAACTGCTTCTGTTATTGTATTGCCATAAATAGATGATGGGTTCTTCCCATCTCTATCGCATACAGCACCTTGCCTCGTTCAACGGATAGGATAAGCGTTTACCATTCCAAGGGTCAAGCACATATTGGAATCATTTTCTTTTACACACCGCTTTCGTTTATATATATACATATATATATATATATATAGAAAGTGCTCGCATGAGAAAATCCTGGATAGTCTTTTCATTCCCCCCTCTATATTCTTCAGCTTCGTCCTCCTGTCTATATATAGCCCTCTGTGCAGGATGTGGAACATTACTCACAGTAAATTAAATACAACGACTTGGCATGTTTTTCTCAATTATCTGACGCTGGTTTTTCTTAATTTACTTTGTGATTCTCTCTCGCCGTTTCGCAGAGCCGTTTCTCCAGTTTCGTATTAGAAGTCATTTATTTCTCTCGTTTTTTTTTTTTTAGGTTCTTGTTTTCACGATCGTAAGCCACTGAATCCATCCGTCTTTTTCACTTATTTATCACAACATCGGAGATAATATAATTAAATTTAAATTTACTTCAATTTTATTGGAAATCTAAGATTATTTCGCTACATTAAACAGGAGCTAAACAGATTCGGTACGTTTCGGGAATGGAATTCAACAATCCTTTGTTTAATACGAGGACCGCCCGTACATGCATCGTATTTATGTATGTACAGGCCACGTTTACCTTGTTTGGAGGAAACGCTTTTGTATTATGCTGTATTATGTATACGATTCGACAGCATATTTTATTGATATTAATTGAAAAATATGTTTGCACAGCTTTATAAATATTTAAGCGCACTATTCGGTATGAATCGTGAATTATGTACAAGTGAGTAGTATGGTTAATGTACGAGCCTAGTACAATATGTATATTCTATTATCGTTGGAAAAATTTGTATTTTGTCGAATTCAGAAATTTATTTCGTAAAATGAACGTATTAAAATTTAAATTATAATCACCGATACGTCGAAAAATTGCGCAAATTAGTTGATTTATTTGTTTGGAATTTGGTGTTAATTATATTAAAATGAATATTCCTCTTCGATAAAAAAATATACTGCAATATGGTAGTTTAAAACATAATTTTGATATGCTACTGCCCTTTAACGCCTTTAGCGTTTCACTATTTCTCACAGGCTCTAAAATGTGTGATGAACTTTGAAGACAGTTTTTGGATTTTCGATTACTTTGAAGGTGTTTAAACCTTTCTACCGTATTTGAAACAATAGTTGTCGTCAAACAATTAGGAGAAGACTAGCAGACCTCACCGACTGAACTTATATTATATCTGAACTATACATAGAAGGTGTCCATGGGGAGTTCCCAAATTATTACAGAAATATCTAAGGCATGCAAAGTAAAAAACAAAACAGTCTTTTGGAAGAAAATGGAAAATTGTTCTAAACGACATCCTACTGTATATGTTGAAGCAATTCAGTTTTATATATTTCAAGATACAATTCGAGACTGTAGGCCTTTGGTTAAGATGAGGGAAAAAAAAACTTGTTAACATTGAAGGCATTATGATCGTAAAGGAAATAATAAAACTTGACTATACTACTTGACGGGGAAACAGGATAAAAATGATCAACAACGGATGCAATTGTCTGGATAAGGATTTAAGATTTGCGTACTCATTTGCGCAAATACAGACATGGTCGCTGAACAAATAAAACATGGGGTTATTAAGATCGACAAAGGAATTGTGGCTATTCATGATATTTCCCTGGAATGTTTAGGAGGATTGATGGCAGTCTGTGATATTTGTAATGTGTCGTATGTAGATTAATAGATAGATAAGATAGATAAGACACAAGTCGTACTCAATATCATACAAATCAGTTCTTTACATTTTACTTATCTTTCAATACAGGAAACTAACTCTAGTTTGATAGTCGATACCAACATACATCTCAGCCAAGATTGAACAGTTGGTAGTAAGTATAGGTCGACCAGAATCCCGTGGCAGTTGCGCTAAAGTCAGAGAGGTTGGGTAAAAGTATGACGTTGCAGCACTCATCTGTGATTGGCGCGCTGATGTAAGAGGCGGATCTAATGGGTCACGCTTATATTAACAATAGATCTCTGTCACAGCATTCTGGTCGATCTGTAGTTACTTGATTGAAGAACAGTACACATAGGTTAATTTTAACGTAATCTAACCATTCAAAATTCACAGGTCAACAACTGTTACACTACTTAGTGTTTAATGAAATATTTCACTAAAAAAGATGAGCTGTATTCCTGTAATGTAAATTTGATGGCTGCTCTGGGTATTGATTACAATGCTAGCGATTGGCGGTTATTTATTGACCCGTCAAAAGCAAGTTTAAAGGTCGTGCTATTACATGCATGTCATTAATTTTAAAATTGGTCAATTACACAATTAAATTTAATAATTAATTTAAAAAGAAGTCGCTTTATTGATTTAGATGTTCAAAATGCCCACCTAATTGTTATATACGTAGTCTAGCTCTCCTTAGAATTGACGTGGTAGCTCTGCTAATAGTCTCAGGATCAGCACGGTTGCCTGGTTTCAACTGTTTGTGCATAAACCAAATCTGTCAGCTTTCCCCAAACAAAGTAATCAAGTAGATTAAAGTTTGGTACAGGCAGAGTTTTGGTCACATGTTCATTAGATATTTTTGACTTGAAATCCCCTCAATCCTTAGGTTTTGGCAGTCATGTCATGGGACACCCTGTATATTTGTGTCAAGGATCTACAAAACGCTGATAGCTGTTTAAAAGATCATCATCTAACTGTCAGATTTGTGTTAGTATTTTAGGTTATGCTGTCTCTAGTAACGTCCGTTTCAGAGTATATAATTCATTGATTTAGGAAATTTTGAATCATAGCATTTGTTATACCTACAACTTATATTTTCGCTAATGCCCAACTGAAGTTACCTTCATGTTGTGTTGAAGGTAACTACAGTTTTTGATTAACTTTTGTGTCCAAAAAAGTTTAATGACACAAGGGTCTAAAATATACTTTGTTAAATAAATACCGCGTTAGGTCCTTCGATAACCTAAAAGATTTAATACAACCTCTATCGGGTAACTCAAAAGGATTCATGGTTCATTTGTGCTACTGAGCAATTTATTAGCCATTAACAACTTTTCATCGCCTGTAATGGTGGGATCAAACAACGATAATCCCACCAACGTTGCACTTAAATACCACAAATGATTCGAAAATTTGATCAGGGCTATTTCTGCAATTTCTTTATAGTCTAACAGACTATGCAAAATACCTAAATCTTGCTTTGGTGCAAGATGAGCTTTTGGAGCATTGAACCAAGTTTTCTTCTTTAGCCAACGATGAAAAATGAGCATTTTTAAGCAGTAAATAGCCTTTGCCATCCACCTAGCGTGATGAATGGCTCCTGGAGTTCTAAAACCCACAACATTGCCGTCTAGTGATCCAACAAATACGAGAACCAACTGCAATAGCTCTGGGGTGGCTCTCAGTTAATTTAGTCTCGAATTCAGCAGTAACATTTGCAATTACTTCTGGAGTTAGTTTCTTTTGTATTAGATTGTCACTAATACCTGTGTCGTATTTTCCTTTGTCTATCTTGGGCCACGCAGTGAGAAATCTCTTGAAAATGTCTGGATGAGGTCCAATGGTTGATCCCATTTTGCGTCTATGACTGCCTGGAAATTTCTTGGCATGCTTTCTATGCATTTCAGGCAGTTTGTTACTGTCACTTATATACCACACTTCTATTAAGCGCTCGATTGGTGGTGATAATTTCGTTTGATATTTTTTTCTTCAGGTGTGGTTGTCAGAGAGGAATTTCATGACAGTTTTTGTTTCGTGACAAGGCGCCGAGTCGTGTATGCACGTGTAGTACCCATTGGGGAACTGCTGGACACTCCTGGACCTGAGAAAGCATTTGTGTTTGCAGCACCCTCAAATACTGGTCCTGTTTCATCGTTCCTTCGACGATGTACAGGTGATCAGCTCCTTGACTGCTGTTGATGGAGCACACCATGAGGCGAGAGGGCTCTTCCCCGTCCTCACGATACATCTGTCTTTATATTTTTTCTCCTGGTCTTCTCCTAACAAAGAAAATGGGGCCGTGGAATATTATGTCATTTTAGAATTCAGAACAAACTGATAAATTGCAAGGTGTACGAGAGGAATCATAATGGTATTTATCTGCTCCCAATCATCAACTGTCTAATCCTTGTGATTTTTGGTCCATTGTAGTATTTTTTTCTTTATGGCTGGGGTGAGCAGCGGCTTTTTTTCAGGTCGACACGCTGAAAACCCTAGCTGTCCGTGGCGAAATGTTTACACCAGACTCTTGGATTATTTTTGTTAGGATTCTACGAGGCTGTTTACTGTTTACGACGATAATGTTGCTTAGTTTTTGCACATCCCGTGATGTTGTGAGTTTTTTCGTCTACGTTCTCCTTTGCGCCGTGGGGTCAGATCTAAATTTTCATCAATTTTTTTTTATGCGGTCCAGTGTTGCCCTGGAAACTTTAGTAATGGATCCATCTTTCTGAGAGAGTGATTAGTGTCCATTATTGAAGTTTTTATCTTTTTCATTTTCTTTGGTGAGATGTCTTTAGCTTTTCCCATCATAAAAAAGTTTTTGTTTCCATTAAAATGTATGTAACAAACACGAAATTCACGATATGACTGTTTAATTCGCACAAAAGTATAGCAGAATAATCAGAAAGTCGATAGAGAGCATTAGAAACAGTCTAAAACGTCTATAAACACGTGTGACTTGTAAGCAGAGAATAAGTCTCAGTTAGGTGTTGGCATGTCAACAGTGTTGCCTGTATATTTTCTGCAATTAAGTAGAGTGTGACAACATAATAAAATAGAAACAAAGATATCGATATATTATGTGGCTTAATTATAAACATTTTTTAAACAAATTGCTCAAATTTCCAAGGTGACTCTAATAATTTGGTCACCAGCTGTGAACAATGAACATGTGTTGAAGGACAACATTAGCT
Source organism: Holotrichia oblita (assembly GCA_023690525.1). Classification (NCBI taxonomy): domain Eukaryota; kingdom Metazoa; phylum Arthropoda; class Insecta; order Coleoptera; family Scarabaeidae; genus Holotrichia; species Holotrichia oblita. Next base: position 93,896,283 of record CM043021.1, on the reverse strand, counting down.
TTCTTTTGGGATATTAAGCGTGTTTCTATTATTTACTGTTCTGGAATTATGGCTTTTTGGCCAAAAAAAATTTGGATTTTTTCAAACTTTGAGCGACGAACGGCACGGGTTAACATCGTTTAATCGAGTTCAAATTTCGGCTCAATCTCAATATCTGGAAAGGGAAATCGTTTTGTGGGGTCCAGACAGACAAGATTTCGACATTTTGCCCCTTCTATGAGATCCGGTCACGATACGCAACGGGGCTGATTATAGAGTTTGTAAAATTGTTCAAATTAATTTTCGTTTTTCTCGTTAATTTCTTTTAATATTAACTACTACGTTGGAGGGACCAACATATCTCCAAACTGACGCATTAAACAATATTCCGCCAAAACGTGCGATAATTTTATTTACAACGCGATTTCGCCTAATAAGGTGGGCGCGATGCGACATCACACCATCATACCCTAACGACTACCTGTAATAATAATATTCAGCTAAATAATACGTAGCTACCTTTTAGCCGGTAAAAGCGCTACCTGCATTATCCACAGCGTTACATTAACGGCTATTACCCGCGTCGAAATATAAAGATGTTTCACTTCGTTAATCATACATTATTCGACGACAGCGGGTACTGATGGTGATTTCCTCTTCTTTTTTTTTCCTGGTACGCGCTAAAACTGCCAGGAAAATGTCCGTTTTCCATTCCCGTTTGATTATATTTATAACACCTCTCTCTGGCAATGGTAATAGCGGCATTTTTATCTCATGTGGTCGTAATTAAAATTATTATCTGAAAATGTAAAGTAAATAATAATCTTGAAGATATAAGAATAAAATCCGAACTATATCGGGTAGGTAGGTACTTAATATGATTACTTTGCAGGCAATTCTCGAGATATATCCGCGTTACCCAGTAAACATGTCTACAGGCAAGATTTAACTCGCGATAACTCTTCGAATCTGCTTCGAACTCGGATGAACTCGAACGAATCTATATCATATTTTCGCTGAAACCGCTCTTTTATTAAGCGAGTAGTGTAGTCAGCTATATTTCCACGATGTGTCAATACATAGATATTCGTTTCTGAATAAGCTTCAGAATTTTATTAATTATGGCCTCGACTTGATGCACATTATCTCCGTAAACATTCCCGATAAATACACGAAAGCAACCGCACCAGTTAAAATTTATGTGATGTATTCGTCCACACGAATGCTACTAGATGGCGCTAGTACGTTCTGACGTAATTAGCATGCACACCGGGTCCTATAAACATGTTATTCTTTGTCGTCGGTATGTGTACAAACCTGGTTGTATTTCGCCGACATCAGCTAACCATGCAAAAATAAAGAAAATTGTACGTTTGTGTACGTTTAACATGCCAGTTGGACGTTTGCTGCAGTTTGACCAAATAAAAGGAGTTAAACTGGTGCGCGTTTGTAGTAAATTTCAGATGTTTTCGCTCGAATTATAATTGGAGTATTTTTGGATACGGTTTCGTTTGAAGATGTTTGGGAAAATTAGAATTAATTCTTGCAGATCGGATTTTTTGAAGTGTACTTAATATTTTGATCGTCCCTTATATATATATGTATTATCGCTGAGTAAGGGCAAAATTTAATGGAACGAAAATAAAACGAAAGGGTATATTCAGTAGTCCGTAGAAGGACAGTAAACAAAGAAACGGTTCCCTCTCTCGTTTCGCGTCCTATATGTCGAGACAGTCGTATCCTTTTCAGCTTTTATCTTTGTAGTGAGTCCCTTTACGTTTTAGGTATATGTATATATAGGATTCATACCTCTATACTCGCCATACTTTAGAGGACAATACAACAATTACATTTACTTATGTATGGTTCGTATGTGCAGATGCCAACGGGTGTATAGGATGGGCGCTTCCGCAATTAAACTTTTATTGATGTATAAAAACGGGGTGCCCTATTCTATGCTGACCGTAAAATGAGAACAGATATGGGACCGGTTTATAGTGTTTTGCGTGTCCCCTTATGCGATACACATACATGCATATATTCAAATGTTTTATACGCACATATGTAGTTGTATAGCATGTCGGATACATTCATGTTTGCTTTAGTTTATTGCTGGGAGCGTGCTACATGTATTATAATAACTTGACATACAGATTAATGCCTCTTGCATTAAGCTTGGCACTTAGAATCTCATTAGGAGAGGAAAAAGATCAGATCTTAGGCATCTTGCCTTCCAATGTGTTGAACAAAATCAAATTATATCTTCATTTAAAAAAATTTGATCAAAAAGCAGGGAAGGACTGAGTGAGTTCGTTTCTGCGATGACGAGAATTGTCATTACTCCTCTCTAAAACAACCTCAGAAGCGTGAGCGTCAGCGTTTAACCCATTAGTGCATAATGTATCTAATAATGGACGTTACCTTTTTTTTGTATTGTAAAGTCACTACTGCATCTGTGCACTTGCTTATAGATTATATGGTTCTTATTGACCTAATGAACGAAGTGTTTATCGAAACAATTGAATATATAGTCTGGTTATTTTTATAAATACAGTAAAATGGATCCGAACTTATACAGTACTCGAGACGGAGCGTAAAATTTTTTTTTTATTTATAACAAATTATGCTTCTGTGTTTCTAACCAAGGAACATATACTTTTAGGTTATGCACAAAATATATACATAGTTATATGTGAACAGTGATGTCACTTTATAACTATAAAATGACTTTTTTACTTCAAGTCCATTATTCCAGAACCGACCAGAGTATGCGAAACTGGAGCAACACTTATCGATAACATTCTAATAAAATCTTCTCTAAGCTTCAGTAGCACCATAAACAAAACTTCCTTATCAGATCATTACGGTCAAGAAAGCTGGTTTGCTACTTCACTAGAACACTCAAGAACAGAGATACTGCGAGAGAGACACTTGTTAGATCGTGATATTGACACAATAAGGAGTGAACTACAACAAATCACCTGGGACAACGTCCCTCAAGAGCACCCAAACTTATTCTGTTACTTCTTAATTACTACAATAGTATAAGAATTTATGAAACCACATGTCCAGAGAAAATAAGAGAACGAGGTACCACAATGAACTTAAGTTGGTTAACTGAAGAAATTAAAAACAAGTGTCGCGTAAAACGACAGCTGTATGAAGAAATGCTAAACAAGAAAATTACAAAAGAGTTTTATAAGACGTACTGCAAACACTTAAACACTGTGATAGATAAATCAAGAAAGGATGCTAATACACATTATATTTTACAATCTAAGAACAAAATTAAAGCAACGTGGCAATTGGTTAACATGACAACGAACAAGAATAAAAAGAAACATACGGATATGACTCAGCTCTGTGAATATCACAAAAACACGGGAAAAGAGATATCAGATAAATTTAATTCACACTATGTAACATCTAATAAATCAACTAAAAAGCACAGTAGTCAAGCTTGCACAGAATACCTTCAGACCAACGAAAAATCCATGTTTCTGTATGATGTTGAACCCACAGAAATACGAAATATAATAAACTCACTAAAGGATACTCCAGCTACGGGTCCCGATAGAATTCCAACAAAACTAATAAAAAACTGTGCAGACATACTATGTGACCCATTAACAACGTTGATTAATCTATCCTTTAGAACTGGAATCTTTCCGGAACATCTTAAGCTGTCAATAATAAAACCTATCCCTAAAAAATCAGAAGATTACGACATAGAAAACTATAGACCTATTGCATTGATCTCGATTATAGCTAAAATTGTCGAAAAAGCACTTCTAAAGAGGTTAATGCAGTTTGCAGAATCGTGCAGTTTAATAACGAATTTACAAAATGCGTATGTCAAAGGTAGATCAACTATAAGAGCAATATATATGTCTGTTGATAAAATAATGGAACTAATCTCGGACAAAAAGAGTACCGCGGGTGTGTTCTTGGATCTGTCGAAAGCTTTTGATAGTGTTGACCATTCGATCTTGTTAAAGAAATTAGAACTAATGGGTTTCCGAGGAATTGTGCTCAGCTTACTAGAATCATATTTGACAGGACGCAAACAATGTGTACAAGTTAATATAAACGGTGAAATGATACAATCCGATTGGCTAGACATGAAAAGAGGTGTACCCCAGGGTTCTATACTGGGTGCTTTCCTATTCACATTGTACACAAACGACTTACCGGAAACAACTAATCACTTTGTGAATATGTATGCTGATGATACATCGGTGATTACTACGGAACGAACCAACACTCTGGAAGATGAAATTATCAATGTTATTACCACCATGAATAACTGGTTCGAAGAAAATAATTTATCGTTAAACGTCAATAAAACCAATATAATAAAATTCTCCTTAAAGAAAAACGAATCGTTGAAACTTAACTACAACAAACAAGAGTTAACATCAGTAAATACGGTAAAATTCCTAGGTGTATACCTAGACAGCACTCTAAATTGGAAAGAACATGTAAATATGCTCACGAAAAAATTATCGGGAATGGTATATGCACTTAGAACGATATCCTCTGACGTTCACACAGAAGCAGCGCTCGCAGCATATCATGCCTATGTATCAGCTAAGTTGCGCTATGGAATTATTTTCTGGGGTAATTCTGTTGAAGTAGACAGAATTTTCAGACTACAAAAAGCATGTTTAAGAGGGATTTTCAAATTGAGAACTAGAGAAACATGTAGGGACATATTTAAAAAATATAACATATTTACCGTACCTACCTGGACTATACATCTACGAATATGCGTGTTTTGCAAAACAACATTATACTGAATTACTAGTGCAACACGAGACTAATCATAATTATAATACTCGCGAGTGCAAGAGATCTGTTCTACGTGTACCTCAAACAACGTACGCGCAGATACATAAAGGTGTAGTGACACAGGTCCTGAAGATTTTCAATAGCATTCCCATGGACATGAAGAATGAAACAAACCTAAAGACATTTAAATCAAAAACAAAAGAACTGTTAGTTAAAAACTGTCTTTATAAAGTATCGGATTTCTTCTTATTATTGTAATAACATGTACAAAATATTCATTGATTCTAAAGCTCTCCATCTGTGTAGTTATATACATATATGTGAATAGTTCTTTATTGACCTGTTTCGTGCTTGTTTGCATTATGAAATAAATGTTATTATTATTATTATTAATGGACACTATGCATATTGGTCACATTTTTTTATATTGTAGACTGTCATTTCACCAATTATTGGAAATAATAGAAGAAGATGACGAGAATATTAATGTACCCACGGAAGTATACATACTTCCTCCAATTGAACACTCTGCAGCAACGGATGAAGATAGTGATGCTTCGGACGAAGAAACTGCGGATCCAAATCGTATTGTTAGAGGAATTCTGAATCAACCATGCGAAGCACACTACAATAATTCGGATTTTGATGACGAAGACGATAATATACCGCTTTCTGTAATAAAAAATAGAATAATCGAAGAACAGAAGGCTATAACAAGTTCTACCTTTAGATTATTAGACACTAGCGCTAATTCTAGGTCGAAGTGGTCGGAAATGATACCTACATATAATATAAATACAAATTGTGTACCAAGACCTCCTTCTCCAGAAGCATACGCCGCAGAGACCCCTATGGACTATTTTAATTTGTTTTGGGATGAAACTATCATCAACAATATTGTGACACGGACGAACATTTACGCACAACAAAAGAACATTACGCTAAATATAACCAAAGATGAGTTGTTCGTAATATTTGGCGCAATGCTACTATCGGGGTACTCAAAATACCCTAACAAAAGAATGTACTGGTCCTGTACTGACGATGTACCACTACTGTTATATAATAGCATAAGGCTAAATAGATTCGAAACATTGATAAGAAATTTGCATTTTAATAATAATATTCAGATTGACAATATGGACAAATTGTATAAGTTACGTCCAATTATAGATCACTTGAATACTAAATTCAAATTGAATGGCGGTTTAGAACAAAGGATTTCGATTGATGAGAGCATGATACCCTATTATGGGAAGCACTACGCAAAGCAGTACATAAAAGGAAAGCCAATTAGATTTGGTTTCAAGAACTGGGCATTATGTACAAGTACTGGATATTGTGTGGCATTTGATATATTTACGGGAAAATCTGCCAGAAACTATCGATTTGGGTTAGGTGGTGATGTCGTGTTATCTCTTCTGGAAAAAGCTGAAATTCAGTCTGATTCAGGTTACCAAATATAACTTTGATAATTACTTCACCGGAATACCGCTACTTACTTACCTTTCAAATTTAAGAATATGCGCAACGGGTTCCATCCGCGATAATAGAACCGATAAATGTCCACTTCCTAGCAAGAAAGATTGGAGCAAAGAAAAACGAGGAAGTTATAAATGTATGAGTACAGAGAAAGTGTTACTAGTGCAGTGGAAAGACAATAAAGTAGTAAACGTAGCTTCTAACATTTCAAATAACAATATTGTGAAAACTTACCGTTGGTGCCGAGAAAAAAAAATCGAAACAACTTATCGATCAACCGCAAATGATAGCCGATTATAACAAAGGCATGGGTGGAGTTGACTGCATGGATGGTTTAGTTGCAGTATACAGGACCCGAATACGACAAAGAAAGTGGTACTGGCCCATTTTCGCCTATTTATTTGACGTGACCATAACAAATTGTTGGATACTTATGAAGAAACTACGATCAGCAGATACTAATTGTGCAAGTCTGTTGATATTTCGAAGATATTTGGCACATGGACTATTGCATAAATATGGAACTCGTTCTGGAAGAGGATGTGTATCTACAGCTGTGCAAGATGTGAGATTTGACGGCATTTCACATCTAGTCGTATACTCGCAAACCCATCGTAGATGTAAGCAATGTGGCAAAAAAAGTAATTTCATATGTGAAAAATGTACTATAGGCTTGCATCCTAAAGAATGTTTCAAAGTTTATCATTCAAAATAATATACAACGATCTGTACTTCTAGGCATCAATAAAAAAACATTTAATCCAATATTGCATTTGTAATACTTATTATACCGCTATGCATAGAGTCCATTTAAATGGACGTATCATATCAGCAATACACGGGCAATCATTTTTTATTTTACCGTAGGAGCAGTCTTTGAGTTTGCAAAGAATAGGTTTCTAGATCAAAATTGCCAAAAATACAAAATTATTCACTTCATGCACTAATGGGTTAATGAAACGAATGTTAATAAGTTCTTTGATCTCTTTGACGAGTTGTTTTTCTTCCAACACCATCATTTTGACACACCCATCGGGATGAATAGAATCAGATGTTTTCACCGACTGGTTCAAACACTTCCTGAAACTTTGAAAGCCTACTGCGCAAGAGTGCGTTTTGCTAACACTCGATGGAAGTAGGCATGGGGACAGCATGCGCGTCCCCCCCACCACTCCTACCTTCCGGCGGCTAGTGGGCGGACCTATCTCAACAGGCGCGGAATTTGAATTAGAATATTGGATATAAACAAGAAGCCGTTCAGTACCTGATAAAAGCTGTTCGATAAGATCAGGTCACTGAACGGCTCTTATCAGGTATGGAACAGCTTTTATCAGGCATGGAACAGTTTTTATCAGGTACTGAACGGCTTTTTGTTTATATCCAATATTCTAATTGAAATCCTACGCCTCTTGAGATAGGCCCCGCCGCTACCGGAAGGTAGGAGTAGTGGAGGGCGCCCAAGGTGCCCCCATACCTGCTTATGGACTCCACATTGCATGCACCGTCTGCAACCACTTGACGTTTCCTTCACGTTTTCTATTTCAGCATATTACGAACAGGTCGTAAGGGTACCTATGGCTGACAGAACATCTAGGCAAAGTGGTCACGACTCACGGCGTTGGAGCCCATTTTCGGGGAAGCATATTTAAAACCTGCCACCTTACAGAACGCAATGTCTGGTTTTCAGAAAACAGGGATCTATCCTATCGAAAGGATTTTGTCTAGTGATTACTTCTCAGCTTCTGAAACAACGAATCGTTTGCCTAGGAATGAGGACCAGCTTGCCTTCAACTCCTTCAACAAAGAGATTTCCGACAGTGACACATCTTTCATTAATTCCTCACGTGGATGGGTCAGGCAATTGTGATACGTTCTAGGGGATAAGAGGCGCAAAGGCACAACCATTGTAGCTACAAGCACGGTTGAAGCGTCCAATGCAAGAACAAGCCAAATCCATTATGGTAAGATCTCCAGGAGAGCGAAAGAACTATTGGTGCAAGAACTATTGATTGTAAAATTATCAAAATTACACTGTTGGTAGGACTTGGCCCAGTAGCTAGGTATCAGATTATATCAAGCAAATTACATACTTTAAACACTTTTTAAACAATAAAATCTGTTGGAATTGCCTTGTTATTACATAGTATTTGCAAATGAGAAAATTTGATAAATAAATACACGAGAACGTTTACATTTTTTGTTTCCCTAAAGAATAGATAATCAATATTCATGAAAACAGAACTTTCAAAAGGTAGATATATTTTATACCTCGTTGTCACTGTCAAATTCAGAAGCAAAATTTTCACTTTCTTCTGCCCTAAACTGAAGGTGATATTCTTCAATGTCACTATAATACCACATGTTACTTTTTGGAACATAACTTTCTGCGAACGACATGACATGCTCATATTTCTGTTTCAACATCCTGCGTCCCTTGGGTAGTATATTTTTGACATTTGGTACAGAAAGTGGCTCCAGGTATTTCTTGTTTCGTATTTCAAATGATGTGTAGCTTGGAAGATTGGTACTTTCGCTGCGCTCAAGTACTATTTCGGTTTCAGTCTTCATATTATAGTTAAGAAGTCGATATTTCTTATTTTTCTGACATGCATTTTTTCCAAAAAAAGGCTGGAAACAATCTTTGGAATTTAACAACACTCTATGTAACACTCACCACTTCAAAACTTTTACGTGTTCTGGTTATAATATTGATGTAGTCCCTAGGTAAAAATATTTAATCATATTTACTTTTCTACTGTTCTATGGCTCCAAAGCTAGGGTCACATGGCAGAAAAGGGTGACCTGGCTCCGGATACCCGCGAAGAATGACTTTAAAACGTGCTAAATTTACAAGGATCTAGAAAAACTGAACCAACACGTTGTTCTTATTTAGAGAGGCACAGTCGTCTGTAAAAATATAGATGTCAGTAACTTCTTTCCGGATGTAGTTACGCAAACTTAATTCTGTCCTTTTCCGTCTATAGTTTCATCGTATACATAAAAGAAGCTCTTTCTTCTTAACCACAATTGTATTTTATAAAAAAACATCACCACTGGGCGATACAGATAAAGTTAAGTTTTGCTGATAGTCAAACCTCAGCATCTTTACACATGGATTGCTTTTGACTAAATTCATTGCTTCCTTCATTTTCGTGTACAATGTTTCGGCCGTTCTAAGATGCAACGACTTTTCCTATTCCAGCTACCTCTTCTGTTCTTCAGACTCAGCGGAATTAATTTTATTCATTATCTTATTCCATGTCTGGCAAGTGTCCGATTTGGACTTATCAAACAAAAGCTTAAAATTTTCTGAAAATAATTTCCTATAGTATTCGTATTTCACCAACGGGGTCTTCTCCTTCGTTCAGAAGATTGTACTGCTCTGATACGTGTTTTTGCAGGTGTTTGCACACTCAACTCTGGCGAAAGATAGTATGGCTTTAGGTTTTTATTTCGACTATAATGGGATTTATATTTAGGGAAACTAGTATGTGCTCTAGTATTTTTGTCTCGGTATCTTCAGATATTCTTGTAGGTCTGTTGCTGGTCTATAAGAAGTGTGCCATTGTTATCAATCTATGTACTTTCTGGTACTTAGTAGTGTCTGCCTGCATATTTTTTGCAGCACACAACTACTTTTCTCGTTTTCAGGGTCATGATCTTCATCACTACTTGTGTTTGTGTCTTCAAAATTTTCCTCGAGATCACTTTCATCCTCAGATAACATGATTCACGATTAACCTTCGACTTGATGCCAAAAAACTGAATGAATCGAGAACTGCACGTATTATGAATCACAACTCCGCGTGACATGCGGCCATGTCCAGGACTTGGCCGGTTATTGCACGACCTAACATCATAGGCACCACTAATGCACAGTTGTAATGCGTATTATACGCATTTAGAGCCTGTTATTGCACAGGAAGGTGTAGCAGACTGAAATTGACTTGGCAGCGTAGTCATATAAATATAAGCGAAAAATGGACTTGCATTGAACGCTTCAATTGCTATTGTACAATTAAAAATGAAAAAGGCCGAATAAGGAGAAAAGGGAAGCCAAGCCAGAGAAAAAAAACCCTTTTCCCATCAGACACTTCAAGTGACACGAGCCTCAACTTGGGTAGTGACAATGACGCTGAGGAGGCCGAGCTCTCTATAGATGAAGACAGAGATGACCGAAACAATAATCACACCATCACATCAGACATAATTAGGGTAGACAGCTTAGGGTTGCTGTCCAATATGGAGGGAATCCTATGGAGGGAGAGTTCGTCTAAGCAACCCCAAACCAGCATGGCTAGTCTAAAAACAAAATTCTGCTCGTGTTCCAGATGATCTTGCGTGGCCTAATAACATTAATAGATATTTTGTATCATTTGGCAACAAAGCCCAACTCCCATATCATGATCAGTATGGAAACTAAAGCTCCACATCGGTTTTATTTTGACAACTTGAATTTGTACAGAATCGCAAAAAAATTGTTTTGACTTTTGACTTTAGAGACATTAGTATTAGTACAAATTTTTCCTCTAAATTAAAGGTGAAATCCGGGCTTCCGCAGGGACCAGTTATTTCTCCATTACTATTCATCATTGTATACCGCAGACTTACGCTTCTAAAATATTGTACATCATTATTCTTTGCTGATTATGATCAGGTTTACGGCGTATCATCAATTTTGAGCTGTTTTTGGAAACGTATCAAATCAGTTTTAAATAAAACACACATTTCCAATCAAAAATTAATGAAATTAGAAAACATCTCGATTATAAAATTATTCCGAATTAAAATAAATATCCCGACGCAGATATTGCACTAAATAAATATAAATTCTAATTTCCCTCGCTTTAAACTGCCATTCAAATACAATTATGCCCTTGCTTTTTTGTTTGCGTATTTATGGAAACGCATTACTATTTTATCAGACTCCACTTGCGTCTACCGCATAATGGTGCAAATATTGCTTCGGTGTATACCAATTTTTTCGAACGGCACCCGTACAAATTGAATTTCGTTTTTTGGCCAATAGATGGCGTAGCAGTCCGCCCGTCACAATCGGCAATAAAATCGATGCCTCGAACGCAGTCAGTACGGGAATTTATTTATTGAACTCATTTATGTAAATTGCTATACACGCCACTGGGAAAACGGCAATATGTATCGAAACTGTGGATAAATGGAGAGCGATAAGTGAATAGATTACAACAAATTTTGCCCCGGCAAAATTTCGGTATAATTTGCATGTTAGGTTTAGAATTAACATTGGAGTCTTTTTTTAAAGCCTGTAAACAGAGAGTTACAATTCAAATTCTAAATTACTGCATCATTGTTTAACGCATTTTGTTCCGACAGGACACACGAGCGAACCAAATTAAACCGGCACAAGATCAAAGGAGGAATTTAAATTAACGGACGGGACACATATTTACTCACAAAAAAAAAGAAAGAAAAGAGAAGCTCTCTACAAAAGATGTCATCCCACGGGATGTCTCTCTTCAGTTCAATTCAGAATAATCAATTAAACGTGTGTACTTGTTTGTTCATTCTAAAATAGATAATGGTACGGTGAATAGGGTTCCTAACTTTATTGTCAAAGACAGAATAAGGGAACAATACGTGCGCATATGTATAGTGAGTGCACCTTTATCGAATGACAAATATCTGTAGACGAAAATGTAGTTGGAGCCCTGGTTTGGGTAAATGGAATTGATTATTTATTTTAGGTAGTTACATATGTACATCATCACAAAAAAATTTTTGTTTTTAAATGTTATCCATTAAATTTTATTGGAAAAGAATCTAAACCGACTTGTCATTTTTTTTGTCTATGCCTGGCAACACAAAACGTATAATTTTGAATAACCAATCATAGTATGCGTGGATCCATTATGACGCTCAATCAGGAAAAAGTTGACAGTCTTTATAAACAGTTTCAGTCTTCAGAAGTGAGGAGCTTAAAAAATGTGAATAACGACAAAAAATTGCGACAAGATTGGGAGAGGGTGGGCTAAAAAAAACCACGTGTCGTCATCTGGTGTTCAAGTTTGGAACAAAATTATTCGAATAAAACTTGAAATGTGGGAATGGTATGACCCACAACCCCAAGAAAGAAGCCATATCTGGATTAGAAGTACAATCAGAAATTACATTCAATGGATTGGACACAAACACACTGGGACAAAGTTATTTGGATCGTCGAGATCAAAATTATCATCTTTGTGAGTGATGGCGAAGTATCCAGTTGCTATAATGGTGTGGGAGATCATGGCTGGTCGTGGTGTTGTTGCTGCTGCAACAGTACAAACTGGTCACAGGATTAGTCCAGTCATACGACTAGTCCAGTCACAGAAGGCTAAATCGGATGAATATGGGGAGTGTGGGACGGTGATTACTCCAATCATTGGATGGGTCAGCAGATGCATTGTCCATAAATCCTCGAATGGAAATGTGGAACCTTTTGGTAGCAGACTTTCTCTCAATCATCTCAAAAGGTCACAATAAAAATCGAATCGTTCTAAAAAAGGTCTTAACTCAAATTTTGAATCAATTTCTTTCAGAATCTGAACTAGCTTCTAACTTATATACTAATATTAGTGCCAACCTAGATAAGGACTCTTATTTCGATAAGTTTGCCAGACTGTTTATTTCCTAAACATACCACAAAATTAGTCACGAGAAAGTCAAAAAATATAAGCTTGTCGAAAGCAACAGTTTTGAAGCTATATCACTGTTGAAGTTTTCCTTTTTCTCATCAGGAACATCTGGGATCAGGACGACATAATAGGACTAACAACAGTACAAAATTGTAGTCCCCAAAAAGTTTCGTTTCAGAGTTTTGCAAAATAAAATTAAAAAATTGTTAAAAGAAATCGCAAAAAATGATTTCTTTGGTTGTATTGCTCTCCGCCCCCCTCCCCCTTTCCCAAACTTGTCTTTGAAATCTTTTCCTTCAAAGCCACAATGGGTCGCAAACATCAAAGTTAAATACATTTTGGCAAGTGTTGGCTCTTTTATACCCTAAATGTTCCTTCCTTAGCTGCTTGAGCAACGCTGTTTGTAACGACAGACTTGTGTCCTTCACCCCCTTTAGAGTGCACATTGTTTCTCAAACAAAGAAATAACGTTTTCCAATTTGCATTTCGCACAAGAATTAATTAAGGCAGCCAGAACAACCTGGAACAACCTTATAGAAGATGAAACAGAGCTACTAATACTATACTATATTAAAAAAAAATTAAAATCCAATCTTCAAGTCGGACTGCTGTGTCTATCTATCCAGAAATTGATGAGGCATTTATTTTGACTGTTCTGCCAAATAATTTTGTTGTCTATTTAGTCAAGTCCAAAGCGTTAATTTAGAAAGAGAGAAAGAGAGTTGTTGCTCAAGAAGAGTTTCAGATAAAAGAAATCTCTAACGATCTCCGACGGTCTTGTCAAGTTTCCGAAGAAAAAACCAGTTTTGTTAGCAGTACGAGCTCTTGCAAAATAATAATTAAAAAATTCTTGAAAGAAATAGCAAAAAATCATTTTTTCAGTTGCATTCCTCACCCCCATCCCCCACCCTTTTTTTAAAACTTGTTATTATTTAGAATGTTATTCCAGGTTGTTCTAGGTATCGTCTATATTATTCTAAAGTAGCTTTTATCTCATTCGTATTTTGGCAAAATTTCGCCTTCTTCAATGAATATGAAACTAAACCGGAACAAGCTGCGATAACTGTCAAAAATTCAATTTTCAAGAAAAAGCGGGGGGCGGAACCAGGGCAAAACGGGCCGGGGTGGCGTGACCAAAAAAATTGCATTAGGACTAAATCGAGCGACTGTTGAGATTGTGGCTAACCCCAATTTTGGCTGTTTCCATGGATGCGGCGGCAGGTGGATTGCAATATCTAGATCTTCTTAATTATTTCATGAACTAGACGCAGAAAGCTAAAAGCTTATGGGACACTGATCGGAACAACTTTCAAAGTTTAAAAAAAAAGTAAGGGTGTCAGCGAAATCTCTTTTTTCTTAATTCTTTTGTGAACTGTATGGAATAGCAGCCTAAAATTTTGGACCAATATCTAGAACAACTTTCCAAAGAGGGGGTGGGGATGCTTACAATGACCAGTCACACAGGGGACTAAATCGGGCAAATATGGAGAGTATGGAACGGTGACCACCCCAACTTTCTCTATGTTTCCATGGATGTGTCAGCGGATGCATTATCCACAATGTAGGACTTTTTGGACGTGCATGCAGATCTTTTGGAATCGCCTAGGTAAAACATGTTCGAAAAAAAACCAGTCACAGGACTAGTCCAGTCACAGAAGGCTCAATTGGATGAATATGGAGAGTGTGGGATGTTGGTCACTTCAATTTTGGATACGTCAGCAGACGTATTATCACTAATGTGGAACGTTTTGGTCTCTCAGTCGCCTCAAAACGTTACAATAAGAATCGTATTGTTCTAGAAAATTTATTAATTCAAAATTTGAATCAACTATTTTCAAAATCTATTGCTTTTAACTTAATATATTAATATTAGTGCCAACATAGATAAGGACTCTTATTTAGCTAAGTTTGCCAGACTGTTTATTTCTAGACATGCTACAAAATTCGTCACGAGAAAGCCAAACAATATAAGTTGTTCAGAAGTAACAGTTTTGAAGCTATAGTAGTGTTGAAACATTCTTTAAAAATCCCGAGATTGAGTTGAAGTTTTCCTTTTCCTCATCAGAAACATCTGGATTTAGGACGACGTAATAGGACTAACATCAGTACAGAATCGTAGTCTCAAAAAGTTTCGTTTCAGAATTTTGCAAAATAATATTAAAAAATTGTAGAAAGAAATCGCAAAAAATCATTTTTTTTTGGTTGCATTCCTCTCCACCCCCCTCCACGACTTTTTTAAAACATGATTATTTTGAAAGTTATCCCAGATTATTCTAGGTATCCTCTATATTGTTCTAAAGTGTTAGCCTTTCATATCATCCGTATTTCGGTGAAATTTCGCCCTTCTCAATGAATATGAAACTAAACCGAAATAAGCTGGGATAATTGTCAAAAATTCAATTTTCAAAAAAAAAAAGCGGAGGGAGGACGGGGGTTAAGAAGGGAGGGAAAGGGGGGTGACCAAAAAATTGCATACCATGACTAGTCACAGTAGACTAAATTGAGCGATTGTTGAGAGTGTGGCCAACCCCAATTTTGGCTGTTTCCATGGATGCGTCGGCAGGTGCATTGTAGAGGAGCTAGCAATATCTAGATTTTCTTAATTAGGTATTTCATGAACTAGATGTAGAAAACTGAAAGCTTACAACTTTCAAAGTTTCAAAAAAAAAGTAAGGGTCTCAGCGAAATCTCTTTTTTCTTAATTCTTTTGTGAACTGTATGGAATAGCAGCCTAAAATTTCGGACCAAAATCTAGAACAACTTTCCAAAGAGAGGGTGGGGATGCTTACAATGACCAGTCACACAGGGGACTAAATCGGGCAAATATGGAGAGTGTGGAACGGTGACCACCCCAACTTTCTCTATGTTTCCATGGATGTGTCAGCGGATGCATTATTCACAATGTAGGATTTTTGGGCGTGCATTTCTTTTAATCACCTGAAAACGTCACAATAAATGGTATGGAATCACGTTGGATTTTCATTACATACATTCTTGTGCTGGGACTTGACTCAATATTACAATTCATTGAAATACGACAATTGAGTTTGTGGGGACACATGCAACGCATGAAAGAGGCAACTCTGGTGAAGCGAGTATGTGAAGCAAAAAGTTAGAAGAAGAAGAAGAGGTAGACTTCGTAAAACATGGCATGCATCAAGGAAGGTTGTGAAAGCAGTTTGCAGCTAGTTGATAGCTGATTTTGAGGTGGTTGTGAACGCAGCTTCGCTGGTTGAGAACTGGTTTTATGGTGCCTTTTAAACCAGCTCCTAATCAGTTTTGAAAGAGCTAATCACACCATCACAACCAGCTCAAAACCAGATTGGCCAAAAATTGCAATTTCATCGGTGAATCTGTACAAGTCTGTACAACAGATAAAGGAACAGACCTTACCGACAGTTGTAAACAAAATCGACGTACTAATCCTTTCATGGTCGTATCTGTATATTGCTGTAGACTACCTATCCTACAACCTTGAAACATTTCATGTTATATAGGTGTAGATCCAGTGCAATGTAGCTAATACAAGTTTCGTAACTCCGAATTAGTTAACGGTTCATGTTCATACGATTAGACGTTTGTAATTCGGAGAAACTCTGCAGTAACGCGCACACGGGCGCTAATTAATTACGTTTACTCAAGTTGTATATTAAGGTAGTCATACGTATGGATGTACTCTCCCCAAAATCGCAAGCTCTACTATTTTGCGTACGGATATATTTTCTAACTGGATTATATATACCGAGGAACTAACTTTGCGAGTTATTATTTATTTAGCTTAATCTGCGACTGTAATCTAAACGTTCTGTCTAATTGGGCAAACCAGAATAGATCGTTTCTTTAAATATTGTTTAGTTTGACCGTTTAGTTATATTTACCTGAATTTTTAATGGTAGTACCTGATGTGTACTCGTGTGTTATAAAAGGGGGCACGCCCATGCATAAAAATGTCCTTCGACTGAGAGACGGTGGCCGACCTGGATAAAAAAAGAACTCCCGGTGGCCATACAATCACGGGGAAAGGGAAAGGAGGGCTGGCATTTATAATGGCATTCGAATGACATATTTAACGACAAATGAACTGAAATCTCTGTTTGCGCTTTGAAAGCACGTACTTATTGTTTGGTTCCATTATTAGGGGAAAATGTTTTTAATGCTGAGGGAGGGAACGGAAGGGGTACGAATCATACGGGGCCAACCTTGGTTTCCTTTCGCTTTTTTATTGTCTGTTTACAGGGCGGATATTACGTATTCAAAGAGATGCGGTGATTTCCTTCCTTCTCCTTTTAATTTATTACTTCTTTTTTTAATCCGATTGGTTCTCACAAAAAAATCTTTTTGGCTAAAATTAATAATTTTTTAAATCATAATTATCCACTTATTTAAAAGCGGATTAAAAGGGAGTTCATCATCGTTTGAGTCCCTCTACTTCGATGAGCCGATAAATAAACGTTAGACAAACATACATGCATGCACAAGCACTGCCTAGCTGTTCTAATACATTACGCTTAGTCGGCCAGGCTTCGAGTGGTGGGGTGGACGCGATAATTACGCAGCGGTATGCGTGTCCATGACTATGCCGTACATATGTTGGCACGCGTGTTCGGATCCGGAAAATGGCGGAGCGTATGCGTTAATTTATGGATGGTCGTTTCGGGAGCGTATGTTATAGTATGTTACATAGCCTAACTCTAGTCTATAGATACATATGTGTACGGATATACGGCGAATGGACGGGTGAAAAACGTGAGCTTGGTGAGCTTCCAAATACCATTTAGAGAGTTACCCGTATATAAGTACAGTAGCGAAATTTTAAATCCGGACGGTTCCACAAAAGTCAACTTCAAGTTTAAATCAATTACTTTTGAGGATCTGAATCAGCTTTTAACTTAAAAATTGTCCAGCAAACAAGATAATTCAACCAAATATGGGCACCGTCAGGAAACACAATAGTATGAAACATTTTTCTGGGTATTGGTATTTTTGGGAATTGATGGAAAAATTGACGAAAGCTAAAGAAGCTAAATATGAGCACTAGTCTATGTTCTAAATATGGACAGTGCGCTCATATTTGGAGCAGCTCTTATATAGTGGAATTTCACAGAGTAAGAGCAGAAACAATCAATTTATTTTTTCAGAAAATGCCACCCAAAAAAAGAGCCTAGCTTTAATTAATTTTGGGATACCACAGAGTACTCTACAACGCCATGCTAGAACGGGAAATAAAGTGAAACGTTTGGGTCGCAAGTCTATTTTGAGCAAGGAGCCAGAAGAAGAATTGGGGCCCTGGAATATTGAGACTGGCTGAGATAGGGAATGCTTCTTACATCAAAAGAAGAAAATTCCAAAACGTTAATTCAGCACGTGCAGCAAAGCTGAATAAATTTATTGTTGATCATTATTTTGACACATTGAGACAGGATACGACTGAGATGGACTTAATGGATAAACCTCATTTAATTTTTAACATGAATGAGAAGGGGTACCAGCTGACTGTCCATAAGGAGACAATGATACTGACTCGCAAAGGAATTTAAAGAGTGCCATTTGTAGCACCAGAGCATGCAGAAAATGTTACCATAGTATCAATAGTGCAAATGCTCTAGGTCAAGTGATACCAACAGCCATCATTGTTTAAAGGCAAGAGACAAAAGGCGGGAATTTTCCGACAAATTTCCTCCGCGAGCTAAAGTTTTTATGACAGAAAAAGGAAGTATGATTTGTGCCACATTTGTTGAATGGGTTCGTCACTTTTAACAGCATAAATCTTCAGGAAAAGTTTTTTTAATTTTTGATGGAGCAAAATCGCAGTTAGATACCAACATTGTTACTACTGCAGATGAAGCTGACATAACATTGTTTTGCCTTCCTGGTAACTGCACTCATAAGTTGCAACCCATGGACCAAGTCAAGTTTCGGCATAGTATTTTCCAAAACGGCGACTACATCTTTAAATGTATCAGCAGGATTTCGGGCTACAGGAATCTATCCTTTTGATCACACCGTGATACCAGAAACAGCTTTTGCACCATCAACACAATCAGAAAGGCCACAAGAAAACAATCTTATTTTCCCAGCCAGTTCTTCAGATGAAGATGGTAATCGTCTTCAGTATCTTCTCCTGCACATTTAACTCTTGACAGTACATCAGATGACGACTACTCGCAATCTTCCTCACAGCTGTTACCTACGCCAGAACTTCCAGCAAAATCTGCGACTAGAGGTCCTTCCACAAAAGCAATAAACTACAAAGCTGTTAAAGTTACTCAAGCACTTGTTCCCACAAAAAACCCACCAAACAAATCAAACTCAAAAAGAGGATACAAAAGAATTAAGACGGCAACCTGTAGTGGCCTGTCCAATAATGAAAAAAAGGATTCATGGAACTGTACATTATGTCAAGAAGATTGGCAAATTGATATGAGACAGTGCAGTTCATGTGCGATGTATGTAGGTGCATGAGGAGTGCTGTGGTTTGACATCAATGGATGTCAAAATCAAAAACTTGCCAAATGTGACCATATTTGGAGTCCTGCATGGTTAAAGATTAACTTTGTTAATTTCTCCCATACCTTTTAAATTTACATCATCTTAAGAGGATCCACATGTAATTCAAATGTTTTATAACAAGTACTTTAATTTATATAAAATAGTGGGGTGCCCATATTTGGTTGAGTTAACTTAGTCCGTCAAAAGCAAGAGTCTTGAACCTATAGCAGGATAGCGGGCTAAAATTTTAGAATAATGTCTAGAACAACTTTGGCAGTTCCCACTTTCCAAAGATGGGGTGGGATGACCAGGGGACTAAATCGGGCAACTATGGCGAGTGTAGGAATGTAGTCATCCCAATTTTGGCTATATGTCCATGGATGCATCAGCAGGTGCATTGTACGAGGTGGAATGGCCGAATCACAATTTTTTCCCCAATATTTCTTTGAGACGACGATCACGATCTTATCTTGGAAATTAAGGCACTTGTATCTGCACCATTTTAATACTCTCTTCATTAAAATATTGCCGCTAATGAAATAAAATAAATCTTGACGTTAAGATCCGGGTTAGTTTGGGACCGCTGGGCCAAAAATATCCCATTGAAATTGTTCAAGCAGGCGTTAGGTTACAGCAGGAGTATGAGGACAGATCTGAACAATTTTAGAAGTCAGTTTATCTTTTCGTGTCGGCTGTTGAAGATTGTTTTGAACCTTTTTGGTTTGTTTGGGGAGTTGGTGGACCTCAATTGTTGTGATTGCTGTTTTAGTTAGGGGGTGTCATATCGAACGCAGATCTCATCTCCTGACACAATTTCAAAAAATCTTATCCTTCAAAGCCACAATGGGGAACAAACGTCAAAGCAAAATACATTTTGGCAAGTGTTGGCCCTTACTTCTTATAACCTAAATATTCCTTGGTTAGTTGCTTGAGCAACGATGTTTGTAACGACAGACTTGCGTTCTTCACCCCCTCTATCGTGCCACATTGCTTCTCAAACAAAGAAATAACGTTTTCCAATTTGCACTTCATGCAAGAATTAATTAAGGCAGCCAGAACAACCTGGAACAACCTTATAGCAGATGAAACTAAATTAAAAAAAATTGGATTGTACAGATCTAAGTCCAGTTTTCAAGTCTGACTGCTGTGCCTATCTATCCAGAAAAGGATGAGGCATTTATTTTGACTGTTCTGCCAAATAATTTTGTTGTCTATTTAGCCAAGTTCAAAACGCTAATTTAGAAAGAGAGAAAAAGAGTTGTTGCTCAAGAAGAGTTTCAATTAAAAAAATCTTTAATGGTGGAGACAGTCTTGTCAAGTTTCCGAAGAAAAATCTAGTTTTGTTAGCAGAGGAGTGCTCTAAAGGAAGCTTTGGCCATCGAAATTTTGGTTCGGTAGAATGAAGAAAGATGAAGGACCAAGGAAGAGGATTTGTCATAACGCTATGGGGATAAAGTTTTTGATTCACAACACAATTACATGTTCAAAAATCCAATTAATGCAGGATCAGTATGTAAAGAAGATTTGTACTGCATCAGGTCGTTGTAATCCTTTTATGTCTGATCCAGAATATCATTGCCGTCACTGTACTGTTATATATACACACATTTGGAGTGTGTAGTAAAGCAGCTAATTGAGACCGATGTTCCGAATGCTGGCTGCTGCGTGGACGTAAATTATCAAGGGTATGTGTTTATGAACAGAACGTCGCCCCATTTCGTACAGTGTAGTATAATTCTCTATATACACTGTCGACGTGCCTAATTTGTTTAACTAATGTGACATTGTGTCGAGCCTATCTTTTCATTTGAATGTAACGATAAAATGTTGTTAGTGCCGGTCCTGTTGCAACTCGTTGAAACTCTATATAGTAGTTGATGGAGGAAAAAAAGAATTAAGAATACAATATTATTGCAAGATAAAGATATAATCATAAAGGCCACAAGAAAACAATCTTATTTTCCCAGCCAGTTCTTCAGATGAAGATGGTAATCGTCTTCAGTATCTTCTCCTGCACATTTAACTCTTGACAGTACATCAGATGACGACTACTCGCAATCTTCCTCACAGCTGTTACCTACGCCAGAACTTCCAGCAAAATCTGCGACTAGAGGTCCTTCCACAAAAGCAATAAACTACAAAGCTGTTAAAGTTACTCAAGCACTTGTTCCCACAAAAAACCCACCAAACAAATCAAACTCAAAAAGAGGATACAAAAGAATTAAGACGGCAACCTGTAGTGGCCTGTCCAATAATGAAAAAGGGATTCATGGAACTGTACATTATGTCAAGAAGATTGGCAAATTGATATGAGACAGTGCAGTTCATGTGCGATGTATGTAGGTGCATGAGGAGTGCTGTGGTTTGACATCAATGGATGTCAAAATCAAAAACTTGCCAAATGTGACCATATTTGGAGTCCTGCATGGTTAAAGATTAACTTTGTTAATTTCTCCCATACCTTTTAAATTTACATCATCTTAAGAGGATCCACATGTAATTCAAATGTTTTATAACAAGTACTTTAATTTATATAAAATAGTGGGGTGCCCATATTTGGTTGAGTTAACTTAGTCCGTCAAAAGCAAGAGTCTTGAACCTATAGCAGGATAACGGGCCAAAATTTTAGAATAATGTCTAGAACAACTTTGGCAGTTCCCACTTTCCAAAGATGGGGTGGGATGACCAGGGGACTAAATCGGGCAACTATGGCGAGTGTAGGAATGTAACCATCTCAATTTTGGCTATATGGATGCATCAGCAGGTGCATTGTGGGGGGTGGGATGGCCGAAAAATGGCTCTTTCACAATTTTTTCCCAATATTTCTTTGAGATGATGATCACGATCTTATCTTGGAAATTAAGGCACTTGTATCTGCACCATTTTAATACTCTCTTCAAAATGTTGCCGCTAATGAATTAAAACAAATCTTGACGTTAAGATCCGGGTTAGTTTGGGACCGCTGGGCCAAAAATATCCCATTGAAATTGTTCAAGCAGGCGTTAGTTTCCAGCAGGAGTATGAGGACAGATCTGAACAATTTTAAGAGTCAGTTTACCTTTTCCTGTTGGCTGTTGAACATTCTTTTGGACCTTTTTGGTTTGTTTGAGGAGTTTGTGGACCTTGATTCTTGTAATCGCTGCTTTAGTTAGGGAGTATCATATCTCATCTCCTGACACAATTTCAAAAAATCTTATCCTTCAAAGCCACAATGGGGAACAAACGTCAAAGCTAAATACATTTTGGCAAGTGTTGGCCCTTACTTCTTATAACCTAAATATTCCTTGGTTAGTTGCTTGAGCAACGATATTTCTAACGACAGACTTGCGTCCTTCACCCCCTCTATCGTGCCACATTGCTTCTCAAACAAAGAAATAACATTTTCCAATTTGCAGTTCACGCAAGAATTAATTAAGGCAGCCAGAACATCCTGGAACAACCTTATAGCAGATGAAACTAAATTAAAAAAAATTGGATTGTACAGATCCAAGTCCAGTTTTCAAGTCTGACTGCTGTGCCTATCTATCCAGAAAAGGATGAGGCATTTATTTTGACTGTTCTGCCAAATAATTTTGTTGTCTATTTAGCCAAGTTCAAAACGCTAATTTAGAAAGAGAGAAAAAGAGTTGTTGCTCAAGAAGAGTTTCAATTAAAAAAAAATCTTTAATGGTGGAGGCAGTCTTGTCAAGTTTCCGAAGAAAAATCTAGTTTTGTTAGCAGAGGAGTGCTCTAAAGGAAGCTTTGGCCATCGAAATTTTGGTTCGGTAGAATGGCGAAAGATGAAGGACCAAGGAAGAAGATTTGTCATAACGCTATGGGGATAAAATTTTGATTCACAACACAATTACATGTTCAAAAATCCAATTAATGCAGGATCAGTATGTAAAGAAGATTTGTACTGCATCAGGTCGTTGTAATCCTTTTTATGTCTGATCCAGAATATCATTGCCGTCACTGTACTGTTATATATACACACATTTGGAGTGTGTAGTAAAGCAGCTAATTGAGACCGATGTTCCGAATGCTGGCTGCTGCGTGGACGTAAATTATCAAGGGTATGTGTTTATGAACAGAACGTCGCCCCATTTCGTACAGTGTAGTATAATTCTCTATATACACTGTCGACGTGCACAATTTGTTTAACTAATGTGACATTGTGTCGAGCCTATCTTTTCATTTGAATGTAACGATAAAATGTTGTTAGTGCCGGTCCTGTTGCAACTCGTTGAAACTCTATATAGTAGTTGATGGAGGAAAAAAAGAATTAAGAATACAATATTGTGCAAGATAAAGATATATTATTTACAACAATAGTAATACATGCTCGAATAAGCTCTTATTATATTTGCTATTTTGTTTTGTCTTCTGGTGGAGGAGGTGGAGGAGCAGGAGTTGTTGTTGTAGTAGTTGTGGTTGTAGTAGGTTTAGGAGTAGTTGTTGTAGTCGTAGTTTTAGTAGTAGTCTTAGTAGTAGTTTTAGTAGTTGTTGTAGTAGGTCTAGTAGTTGTCTTTGTTGTACCTGTAGTATCTGTAACAGTTTCACCTTCTGTAGTACTCATCGGTGTCGTACCTTTTTCGGTCTGCAAAACATTTCAAAAAAAATTAATTCCTCGTTTCTCCTTTTTGCGATTCAAAACGTTACTACCTCAGTTTCTTCATCGGTATAACTCTAAAATCAAACGTAATAAGTTTTATAATGATGATAATCTGTATCTACAGAACCGTACAGTAGTTCCTGTAGTGGATCCTGTATCATTACATTGTATCCGTATCCTAACTGCGTAGAAAAAAGTGAATGTTCCTAATATCAGATTCACGCTCAGCAAGATAAACGCTGGAAAAGCTAATTTCACCTGTAAAACTGGCATCTCTTTTCTAGATACTTTGACGCGTTTGACAAGCTGGATTTGTCAATTAATACGATTAAGTCATATGACAAGTATTACCATGTCGATAAATTAGTGAGATGTTAAGTAAAAACTTGGGAAATGGAATCGAAATTAAACAATATGAAACGAGTACAAAACATTTCAATTTCCATAAATTAGTTAGGTGTCTAAACAGATTCGGTGCCGTGCAATAATGCATACATAATTTATATTTTCTATTTGAAACTGCGTAGGAATTAATGGGAAATTTGTAACATCTGATAGATTATGTACTACGCATGCATGCATACCAAATCGTGCAAATTTTATCTATTTGTAAATGCATGTACTAAATGTATTTGGTAAATGTGAACTTAGTCTTATATTGCAAAAAACTATGAGATTATATACAGTACAAATCATAAGCCCATGGTTGGTGCGCTATTTAACCACAACAAACGAAATTAGCCTCAGTTCACACAGCTTCAGTTAGAATAGTATTCTCCTGAACTTTTTTGTTGAAAATCTTGTGCTCTATACAACGAGTCTTACAAGTTATTATAGGTATTTTGTGTTTTTGAATTGTAAGACCTTTTTGATAGAGCATGAAATTTTCTACAGAAAGTGTTCCCGAGAGCAATATTTTAACTGTATTTTTTTATGTAATTTTCCTAAATCTCCTACATACTGTAATTGAGTAAATGTGAACTCAGCCTTACATTTTAAAGAGCAGTAATCAAATATGTGACTAAATCGTGTTTTTAATTTTTATTTTTCAAAATTATAGTCGTAAATGTAAACTCAGTCCCACCCCCCCGATGATATTTTTATATCCAATTACTTTTCAATTCGCTTATAACATGTAATTTGCTAAATGTAAACACAGCCCTACTTAAAAATCTTTTATTGTTAACTTAGCCTTATATCTTACATAACGAGATTAGATTGCTTAGTCTTATCTCTTAATAAACGATGAATTGATTCAGTTCTCGTACAACTTCGCAAATGTAAACTCAGTCTTACGTTTTTTTTTTCACCCTCATAAATTAGAAGCGAACTTTTCAAATTAAAAAAAATTGCTCCATCTTAGTTTTTAACAAATGTAAACTTGGACTTACGTCTTTCGAACGATAAACTTTCAATAATATGATATATAATAAAACTCGTTTGTCGTATAAATTGGTAAATGTAAACCCAGTCTTAAATTGTATCTACATATTATTTAGCGGGGTGCCGATCCATTTTTGGTTATTTCCTAGTTATCGCTTAATATAAATTAGTTAATGTAAACTCAGACTTATTTTTTGTTTGTAAGTTGTTAAGTGTGAACTCAGTCTTCCCATCGATAACTTTGTCTTATAAGCTCTAGCTAAATAACTCTAAAGACTCAGAATTCAGGTAATTCTCTTCGAATATGATTCAGTTTTGTTAACTGTATATGTAAACTTAGTCTTACACGTACTAACTAAGGATTTATTAGTTTACTGCTATATACGATCTGATTCAGATGATTCATACGATTTGAAACTAGCTCTCTAAATCATAATATTCTTTAAATATCGATTATCGTATAACTTGGTAAATGTAAACACAGTCTTGTTTTAAAATCCATTATGTAAATATTAACTTAGTCTTATATCTTAAGTAACGAGATTAGATTGTTTAGTCTTATCTCTTAAACAAAACATGAATCAATTCGGTTCTCGTACAACTTCGTAAATGTAAACTCAGTCCTACGTTTTAATAAGCAGTAAACCTGTTAAGCCCGTTTCACACTTATAAATTAATTCATAAACTGGAAATGAAGTTTTTGAATAAAAAAAAATTGCTGCATCTTAGTTTTTCATTAATGTAAACTTGGACTTACGTCTTTCGAACGATAAACTTTCAATAATCTGAGAATCTTAAAGCTCGGTTTGTCGTATAAATTGGTTAATGTCAACTCAGTCTTAAATTGTATATATTATTTAGCGGGGTGCTGATCCATTTTTTATTAATTTCTTAGTTATGGCTTAACATAATTCAGTTAATGTAAACTCAGACTTATTTTTAGCTGGTGATGGATTGATTTAAAAAATCTTATAGTCGAATTATTTTCACAAATTAAAACTATATTCATCCTGTATTGTAAAAGGGCTAATGTGAACTCAGCCTTATAAGTGTTACCAGATCTTGTTTTCAAGTGTGAACTCAGTATTTCCCGCGATAACTTTGTCTAATAACTCTAAGATTTTATACGAACTCAAAATTCATGCTATTTTCGTCGAATATAATTCAGTTTTGTTAACTGTTTACGTAAACTTAGCCTTATTTATTTATAATATTCCTTAAATATCGATTATCGCATATGTAGATTGGTAAATGCAAACCCAGTCTTAAATTTGAATTAGCTTAGCAATAAAATATATTCCTAAATTTGGTTTTGAGAAAACTTTATTGTCTGAACCTGACCGTAGCTGTGCGTTAACATAATTTTCCAAATGTGTACTCAGCCTTTTCGCGATAAAATACGAATTTTATAAATGTAAACTCAGTCTAAATATTAAATGTGTTTTGACGGTTAAAACTGATTAGCATGATTACTAAAATAACTATAAATGTAAACTCAGTCTGCTTTCGGGTCTCTTTTGAGAGGTACATCTCTTATCTAGATTACATTGGAAATTCAAACTGTGTTACTGCATTTTAACCTTTTTGAATTAAAAGTTAATCTTGAATTTGTTAAATGTAAACGTAGCCTTACATTTTAATTAGCTTAGCAATAAAATATCTTCCTAAATTTGGTTTTTAGAAAACTTTTTTGCCTGACCCTGACCGTAGTTGTGCGATAACATTATTATTCAAATGTGAACTCAGTCTTTTCCGCAATGAAATACGGATTTGTTAAATGTAAACTAAGCCTAAATATTAAATGTGTCACGTCGGTTAAAAAATGATTCTTTTTTTGTCTTACTATGATTCCTAGTTATTCCTTTATATAAATCACTAATTGTGAACTCAGTCTTTTTCGTAATAACTAATAGTTTTGTTTTTTAAAAAATGATGAACCATCTTCTACAGTCTCGTGATAGATTTATATTCACAAAATTGAAACTATTTTCAATAATATAATTCTTGTCTGAATCTAAGCTTTGATTAGTAAATGTAAACTCAGTCTTCTAATCTCTTATGTAGATTAAATTGGAAATTAAAACTCTTTCACTGCATCTTAACCTTTTCGAACTAAAATTTAATCTTGAATTTGTTAAATATGAACTCATTGTCAGTTTCATATTTTAACTAGAAATAAGAGGATAATAAACTAAAATTCGTTTTAAATTATTCTCTAACTCTTTCGCATAGGGTTGTTAAAGCCTATTTAGTAGACCTCACAAAAAATAAATACCCTCCCCTCTCAACCCTTCCCCCCTTCCCAAAAAAAAAAAACGGAATAAAACGGATTACTTTCCCTTTCGAAAAAAAAAAAAAGAGAAAATACAACAACGGAGAGAGGACAAAACGAGTTTTCCAATGAAACAGGGGGAAAATACTACTATCCTGAGCTGCGGAACTTCTGTGGAACCGTTATTACCAACCGACGGGAACGTGACGAATGGCTGAATTAAAAAGTTATAAAGCTGAGGGAATATGCCGTTTTTGTAAATGTTGTTAATTATGAAACGGGGGTGGATATGATGACCATAATTTCGTCGACGCAGGTTTTAATAATCGACGTCGGAGTTTACTTCTCACGATATGGTTCGTTGTGGTATGTAAAGGGGTGGAAAGAAATCTGTTTCGGTTTGCTTTCTGTCCATTAAAAGAGGGGATGCTCTTAATTAGTGCTTGAATTTTGGAGATTTCCACCGAAGAATTTTTGGCAAATGCATCAAAAGATTACCAAAAGATTTCGAAATTAATTAAATTCGTTTATAAGTATATCCATTAGAGTTAATTTCGAAATAGACTCTACACAATACTCCACCTTTAAGTACCCTTTTAGCTGCGAGGCGAACTCGTTTTAAATTAGCCAAAGTAGTAGACCGAAATCCATGTGAATAGTTAATTGAAAGCCGCTGCAATAACGCCATCTACCTACTACCCTTACGCATAGTTACTCTAATTATAGCTTCTGTCCTAATTGGACCATCATACATCAAGGAAATTAAAGCCAGTCCCCCCGTTTCAACGAAATCCTTTAAAAGAGCTCCTTTTTGTTGCTTTCCGATTTTTCTTTCCCAGGGAAAGTTGATAAAGAAAACATCGGACCCCCTTAAAAGTAATTGAAGTTGAAATATTACCTTCTGAAAGTCGATGTGTACTGTTGAGATGTTAGGGATGAGGGTGGTGGGTGGAAATTGTTTTTTTTTTTTTTGGAACGGGATTTGAAAAGAAAGGCATGTTTCATCGGTCGAATTTCGGAGTTATAACTCGCCGCCCTCGAATTACCACCGATGTTGCTGAACAGTCTGAGACGAAGAAGGATAAGATAAAAAAAGGATATAATAATGGGCATCAAGAGCTTTGAGATGACGTTGAGAAAAGATATAGACTTTGATAAATAAGGAACATTACTTTTATCCTCTTTTAATTAAATTACGACTTGTCACACGAGTAGGAATGGCACGAGACAAAATTAAAAAGCGGACATTGTTAATTAAAAAAGTAGGCCAGACTTATTGCAGTCATTTTTAATCTCTTAGGAAGGACGAGTGGACAAAGACGGACAATGATGTAATACATATATCCGTATCCTTTAGGAAATGAAATTTGATGAGATAGAGTCTTACAGGATCTTCCTCTTTTTAAGTTAATGCATGGTGGAATGTAGAAATATTAAACGGTATAAATATGCAGGAACTTCCGCTTTAAACAGCTGGAAAGCTCCAGTAGAAGGCAGTCGTTTTTTCTCCTTCTTTGTAGTGATAAAAATTATGGATATGGTCAAAAATTTTGACATCCTTTTGGAAAAACTTGATCACATCCTAGAATAAAGTTGATAAGAATTCTGCAAGAGATACGAGGCCCAAAGAATTATGACAGATTTAAAAGCAATTTTGTCCAGAAAAAGCTGCAAAATAAGAGACACAAACAATTGAATTTACAAGCTTCCATTTTATCTAATAACAAACATGAACAAAACTTAATAGAGAAACCTCCACCAACATCCACTTTGAGCATATGTGTGCTCACATCCGATGAGTTTTTGGATTACACGGACGTCATACAATCCGAATTACCCGAAGTTAAGTTCAACTAAAACGTTTCATCTGCGGACAATAATTGTAGTACGTCTACCCTCACAGTCAAAACAAAGCAAACGGAACTGCAGTTTCTTCGTTACGTGATTTAGATTGTGGATGGACGGACCTTTATATTCGCGTCGTCTCGCTTTTGAAAGCGTTAGATGTCTGGCGTACGGCCCCCCACCACCGCCGCCAACCTACACTTAATAGGTTTTGGTCAGCGAAAATTATTTCCGTACCGTAGCAACGGGCATCGTGAGTTTAGACTGTAGGAAATAGGAGGTTCTACTCTATATTCTCGCGTGATGTGACTAACATTTATAAAGGGTACAATGCTGAGACGTACAATGGTGTACAAATATTGTGTCCCTATTGAGAAATTCAAAAATTTTTAACACTTATTAATGCAGCTTGGTTTTGAGAGATAAGAAGGCAGCTTCCACATCCGTCTTGTTTCCATCGTTTCTCTGGTAACGATAGAGCAACATTAATTACTTCATTATCTTGAGGATGGGCTGGTTCACTTGCTACATCAGCTTGCATTCCTCCAAAGGATGTTAAGCACTGGCATCTAAGATTAGAAAATTATTGTGCACTGAATCAAGGAAGAGGTCACCATTAATCAGCACTCTTCCCCACCAGGACTCTTTCATCATTGCTGATCACATTGCTGCAGCATATCAGATCAGTCTTGTCTTTTTACCTATTCCAATCTTGCATCTGTTGAGATGAGCTTTCTGCTAAAGATGGTTCAAAATTAATTCCTGCAAACTTGTTTCAAAGGACATCCAAGATTATAAAATTATTGTGCATTGAGTCAAGGAAGACGTCACAGTTAATCAGCACTCTTCCACCAGGACTCTTTCATCATTGCTGATCACATTGCTGCAGCATATCAGATCAGTCTTGTCTTTTTAGCTATTCCAATCTTGCATCTGTTGAGATGAGCTTTCTGCTAAAGATGGTTCAAAATTAATTCCTGCAAACTTGTTTCAAAGGACATCCAAGATTAGAAAATTATTGTGCATTGAGTCAAGGAAGAGGTCACAGTTAATCAGCACTGTTTGCGTTGACATAAGCCAGCTCATCAGATCAGTCTTGCCTTTGTAGCTATTCCAATCTTGCATCTCTTGAGAGCTTTCTACTCAAGGCTCAAAATTAATTCCTCCAAACTTGTTTCAAAGGACCATAAGCGCTGACATCTAATGGTTGTAGCAAATAGGGCATTGTGAATAGAATGGTGATCTCACATCATTCCCATGTCAGGTTATTAAGTAAGAAGCGGGCCTGCTTAGAAAATTGTTGCGCATCAAGTCAAAGAAAGGCTCATCTAGCGATGATAGGTTCACCAGCATTCTTTAACTGTTAGGAACTGTTGTTTGAGTCACATTTTTTTTATAAAGGACTAGATCACCACCAATATTCGCTGAAAAAAAGGACAAAATAGTCAAACAATATTTCTGGTTGCCCACTTGAAACTCATGGGATCGATTGGCGTTATATCACCCAGAGCTCTTGCAGATGTTACCCAGGTTTGGTAGAGAGCTTTATTCCTATTTTGAAAAAACAGGGCACCTCTTTTGGATCAGCGTCCTACTTTAAAAAACCAGGTTACTTATTTTGGAAACCAGACACCTAGTTTCGATCTGGTTTTGACCTAGTTTTGAAGCAAGGTTTCTAAATCTTTTTCCATGGTCTATGGAACATCTGCATCGATGCTGGCGAGTACATCACGAGTTCCACCACCTACCATAGGATGTGAAGATCACGGGTCTTTGTTTAACTGGTGGTCTTTTTCTAATAATCTTGCATATCTCTCATCTTGACCATCTTCCAATTAAAATTTTTTTTTTATATTTATTTATTTGATCTACAAATTCTTGTAAAAAGGCAGGGGTTCGAAGTGTCATTGCCAGCGAATGCACCAAGAACGTCTTGCCTAGTGGAAAAAGTGAGAGCAAAAAATCTTGCAATATTTCGTTTTTGGATCAAACCAGCTTTCACTTTCTTCTGACGAGTCTGACACTATCCCAGCCAGGACATTTTATTTCAATCTAGTCTATGGAACTATAACCGGATAATTGGAATGACTTCTTTCAAGCAGAATCTTGCCTGGATGGTTTGGTCCCTTTTTTGTTCAAGGTTGGATAAAACCTATCAATTTGGGGAACAATCAATGTGAGTGGTAGGAAATTGATACGATGATCGTCTATACTTCTTCGAGCATTTTCTAAACACGTTACACAATCAATGGACGTTAGCTTCTTCTTGTCTTTAAGATTAGAGACCATTAAGGAAAAGGGAAGGAATGGAGGAACCAATTTTCGATGTTAATTCTGAATTTGCAAGAAATGAGATATGAAAAAAAAGTTCCGATAATAAGCAAAAGAAAAACTAGTTGCTACCCAAATATTGGACCAATCAAGTTTAGTTTGTTTTTTATGTACAATATCGACCATTTTTGATGACCCCTCGAGATAGATCTTATCTGAACTCCTATCCGAATTCTGATCATGGCTTCGCGATGGTCGAGTCATCGTTGACAACGAAACTATTCTCTATATAAGCGTTGGTCGAGATTGTGTTGCCAGCTTGAAATATCTTAGGTCTATCTTTGGTTTATTTAATGTTGACAGGTAGACCTGGTCATTTTCTATAGATGCTGGCCGGCCAAAATTGCCAATTTGCAGAAGACTTACAACTTCAACCATAAGGAAAAACATCTTTGCTGGATAGGTTCTTCAAAGTCTTTTGCAACGTACTTTTAGGATATTTTTTATATAATTGAGGCTCTTCGAATGGTAAAATGGTTTTTAGAATATTTTTGTTCCTCAATGCACATTTTAATGAATTCTTCTGCGAACTCCTCATTGATTCCCATCCATAATTCTAAACGGTAATTGTTACCGGTTCAACAAAACGGATCAAAACACAAAAAAAAATTGAAGCTTCATCCGATCCTTACGCTCTAATTTGAAATATAATAAAGCGATTGTTATCCTGAACGATTCAATACCTACAAATCCTGCAGTCTGCATAGATCTAGTAGGTCCCGAGGGCACCAACCATTGCAGCAAAACTCCCTAAACGTCATCGTTCCGTACATTGTCCCGTTCCTCCATCTCAGTCGGCGATGATCGTAAGCGGAGGATTCTCTGAAAGAGAAGCGAGTATGCGCCACCTCGGGGTAGCATCGCTAATCATTTCCTGTACCCCTTGACAAAGGCGGGTTCTCGGGCATAGCAGCAGACGCTAGGACCGGTCTCTTATATGGCGCAAATTTGCCGGAGGCCACGACCTTTATAAGCTCTGAACGTTGGCTGTAGATGCGTCCCTTCGTCTCTTGTACACCCATCGTACTCTTTGGTCTTTATCCCTTATAGGGTCTCGTCTCGGTTTGTGCATGTGTACGTATGTGCTGTGTTTAACAAAAATATTATCGCTTTTATATTAAAAAGTTTGGATTGTCTAAAATAAAACACAATCGTCGATTTCTCTATACTGGTCGAGAGGCGAGAATACTGAAATGCTCGGTCGGTATAAAAGAACAAAAGCGACATCTGCCGTCGGAACAGTGAGAGCTTTGCGGTCGTTATGTCAGTGGGCCTTGTTTCCGGTGATGTGACGCGTAGCGCTCACCCCGTCACGTGGTATCTACCATCGCGGTTTGCTGACCATGCCTCCGGACGGTCCGACGATATTAATTCCGAACTGTACAACAATTTCGAACGGGACCGCCGTTAAATTGAATTATTCAATTATACGTGTTTTCCTGTATAGTTCGTAAGGGTGTAAGGTTGCGGTGGTGGTGGTGGGAGAAATTTTCGGGGAGGAATATAAAATTGCGCGTTATTAATCGTTTCGAATAATACCAGACAATCGTCAAGCTTTCTTAATTAAACTCATAATCCCTCCGGTTGCTATAATTAAGTTTCGGTTTTAAAGTTTTTTAATTAACATACAAATAATCCTTCTGGGAGATTAAAAATATCTGAAACATTACCCCCGACGCGACGGCCTGAAACTTTGTTCTAACTTTCATTTCCTCTCACCGTTTCATTCCCCTTTGGCGTCCGGCTACTGTTTAGATCTTTCACGTGAAATTCAATTTAATTTTATGTACAGTAAAACCTCTGTTAGTGATCATTTCTTTAAATGAAAAAAATTGGAATAATCTAGGAAAGTGAAAACCTCAAAAGGGGGTGCCACCCCAAGAGGGTGGTACCTGCTAACAAAAAAAAGGAATTTTGCTAAAGCCGAAAAACTGTGGTCGTGGATAAAGTTGTTTTTAATTGCCTGCTCAATATTTAGGACTAGATAATAGATAATAGGACTAGACATATAGATAAGTTAAAAAAGCGTGGATATCAGCAGGCACTATGACATCATGGCTTCACACATTTGATACTAAGATGAGGAAGCACAATAGAAGAGCAGTATTGTTTTTGGGAAATGCAACATCTCACTACTAACACAGACCAGCACCTAGAAACAGGCTTAAATCGTCCATCAAAAGAGGCACAAAGTCTTGCAAGTCAAATCTTTAGAACAATGAGAACCAGATGGGCTTTAATGCCTTTTAAACCCTACAAATCACCTGGAGGAGGTAAGTTTATATAATGTGAGCTATAGCTTCGTCTACATATCAAGACTGTGGAGAAACTTAAATGTGGTGTTTATAGCTAAAGGGGGGATCATTCCTTCTCAGAGGAATGGAAAAAGTTTTAGATCAATATCTTAAGAATGAAGTACTGGTAACATCCCCGCTTCATCCTAACCAGAAAGCAAAATCAACGATATTGGCCCTCTACCACATCACAACAATAATGAGGAAGGGCCAGTAATGGCAAAAGAAGTAGCCCTTTGTGCTTTTCTTGATGTAGATGGTTCTCCTTCGAGAGGTTAGAAAGGGCGGCTTCTGCCAAAGGTTTCTACCCGTCGACGACCCCCCAAGGATGGGTCTTATCACCTCTGCTCTAGTGTCTTGTTGTTGATAATCTCATAACTAACCTAACCAGGGACGGATATGAGGTGCAAGGGTACGCTGACGACCTGGTGCAGTTTGCTAAGACTTGCCTCAAAAAATACGTCGTTGATCGCTTTTTCAGCGAGGAGGTGAGGATCTAAACCTATTAATTTTTCTCCCAAAACTTTTGCTATCGACGGCTGGCCACACTGAACCTCTCTTGGTCTTTCGAGATATTTACATGCTAACGATAATAGTTCGTTCTGTTTAGACAGTGGCCCTGTGGTTTTCCTTTTTCTGGGAGCTGGTGTTGGTAAAATTGATGATTTTGAGACTGTTGAAGATGTTGGGGTTGATAATTGTTTCTCTGCAATATTTTCAACGATTGTATCCTCTGCTTCAGTATAATTTGGATTTTGGGATTCCTTCTGAGTGGAGGTCTAAATGAAAAGCAATCAATAATAAGACATTTATTAAATAGTTGTTTTAATTTAGTTTCCAACACCTTCTAGCGAATGGAATAAAATCGCAGATGAGTTTGGTACTACACATTAGTTGTAGGTAGGTGTACTTGATGTACTAGATCTACCTATTATAATTATAAAGGATTTTTTAGTATTGTACTGTTGGCACTGGTAAACGCTCAAAAGAAATTTGTTACGGTTGATGTTGGCATCAATGATAAAATACCAGATGGAGGAGTCTTATTCTGCTCCAAATTTGCAGAACTTTTAGGAAAAAAAAGCCCTCCCTTACGTTTTTGTTTCCGATGAGGCTTTTGCACTTAGTAACTATTTGATGAAACCGTCTTCTCGGCAAGAATGTAATAAAAGGTTGTCTCGTGCTCGCGTTGTAGTCGAGAATACATTCGGAATAATGACATCTAGGTTTGGTGTTCTCCAAAAGGCAATAAATTTGCAGCCAAAAAAAGCAGCCACAGTTACATTGGCAAGTTGTTATTTGCACAACTTCCTTCATAAAGAACTCAACTGCTTGGTAAGTCAAATGATCTTATGGTCATATAAGGTCATTATAAGAACCATGATCGCCTATGCTGCTTTGGTATGTTGGCCAACACAGAAGACTGTACAGCAACACAGAAGACTGGTTGACTGGTAGAGGGTGCATTGTTATGGTGGAAAAGTACTGTTTTCCGTTACGAACGAGGCCGTTTCTTCTTCAATACTGCATCGAATCGGGTCAATAAATCGCTCTATATTGCCTCGTGATCGTCCTTCGCTCCTGCAGATATTCGATGAGGATCACACTTTGGGAATCCCAAAAAAGTGGTAGCCATTCGTCCGGAAAAGTCCACTCCTTCGACTGTTTCTTGGTCTCCGATATGTAGTGGTGGATCGAAGTCTCATCCACGGTTACTAAACGGATGACGAAATCCTTTGGATTGTGTTGAATCCTTTCATGCTTTTCCATTCCCAAAATTTCGTGTAGAATATGGCCAAAGCGTTCCTCTGAGATGGCTGTTGTCTCTTCTACTTCTTTCAGATCTTTCGACCATTTTACCGTAGGTATTCTGTACAATAATTCCAACAACACTTTTTAATTCTTCTAGAATAGGTAATAGGACTGGTTATGATGAATTATTATGGAGCCTAACACAGATTGAAAATTAACATTGTTAGAAATTACTTCTTCAGTAACAATACCGAATTAAACGTGTTATCATACCATCCTCTATTATCGCAATATGAGAGTTTACCCCCTTTTCTAAACACGAACATATTACATATGTCGTATAAACTCGCGGAAATTAAGTTTTAATCGTTAATATACAGAATAACCGGTTACGTGGGGTTCGTTATCAGGAAGAAATTCTCTATTAGCGCGCGATATAAACACAAAATAGGATGTACCGACGAATATGGGGAAGCGAGCATATTAATCTTAAATAGCCAGCAGCGATTTCGAAACACACATATCAAACTTTTAAGGCCGGTGTTACTACACACACGCTTGTAGCATATTATAATACATTAGAGCAAATATCAAACAAAACCGCTTG
Organism: Holotrichia oblita; assembly: GCA_023690525.1. Classification (NCBI taxonomy): domain Eukaryota; kingdom Metazoa; phylum Arthropoda; class Insecta; order Coleoptera; family Scarabaeidae; genus Holotrichia; species Holotrichia oblita. The sequence goes on along the minus strand of CM043021.1, from coordinate 93,859,811 downwards.
AAGTTAGGGGTGGGAATATCACGGAAAATACACTTATAATAATTAATCTTCGACGAGTTGTAGTCACAATACTGTAATTCTGAATAATATGATACGGTTTCCGAGTTTGTTATGATACAAAATGTAAATATTCTAGGAGTATTAATCATCGATGTGGAGCATAGTATGTTGTAGTATACTTTTTAATAACTTCCTATCCAAAGAATCCGGTCTATATTACTTGCCCGTCTTCATATTAAGTCTGACATCGCTCGTGTCTCTTACGAGTACCATGCATTCCTGTCGTAATATCGTTAGGATCCTCTACGATGTAACACAAAGACTTAAAAGGAAAAGAGAAAGACCTTTTTTTTCCCCCTCCCTACACACATACATACATATATGAGAAACCTTCTTCACAAGCTTTATTATTTGACATTCTCCACGACTAACGGAAAACGAAGGCGAAAAGCATCAACCAGCCAAACCCTGCGAAAGAACTCCGAAGGACTTCACTTTAATTAACTTTGAATTTTTTTTTTGCGGGCCTCCTTCTCGCCACAAAGTCACTTGTCTTATTTCGGAAGTTGTCGTTTCTTGTACACACGGAACGACGTAGCGGGACCACAATCGTTGATCAGGGACAGGCCGTTTGCCGTTGCGGTATTGTCCTTCTACCCTCCGCGCGAGTTTTGCCTGTCCCATCATGGGCCTACTGAACACAAGGGAGTCGAGCCAACCCCAATATACCGCACACTCTGTGACGCGTCTATCCGCTCCTACGATGGGTACTTTGAAACGGCTACAGAATGCGCAGAATTTAATAAAACTGAGAATCTTGTACTGTTACTAGTCTAGTACTAGATAGCTAGCAAGGATACCGACGTGAAACAAAGTTTATGTCGAGATAAGTTTCGAATTCCTTTAATTTTGTATTGGGAGATTTCTATCGAGAATATTTCTAATAGATATTTTCAAATTTATTATCAAGTTTGAGAAACTGAAGGAATTTATTTAGTTGTAGGTCAATTACTCGACTTGCTGTGCTTTTTTTTTGTGGTGAGTGCAGCTATACTACTCGCCAAGACTACCCATTACAACTATTACTGTCTAAATTGTGAGTAGAAATGGCTTTGTTACATCGCTTTGTCAAAAAAATATCAAAAGATTAATAAAAGACATCATGATTCATGTTCAATAAAAGACATGCTGGTATTAATATTGATCTAAACTGTGTGTAGAAATGGCTTTGTTACACCGCCTTGTCAAATAAATGTCAAAAGATTACCTCATGTTCAATGAAAGACATGCTTTTATTAATATTGATCTAAACTGTGTGTAGAAATGGCTTTGTTACACCGCCTTGTCAAATAAATGTCAAAAGATTACCTCATGTTCAATGAAAGACATGCTTCAAACTGAAAGACATGTTCTGGTATTAATATTGATCTAAACTAGGTAAGGTAATAGGTAGGTTAATAAAAAATATTTTGCTTTTAAAGAACGAAAAAATGATAAAAATTAACGTGAGAAATCCAAAAACATAAGTTTGAACGCAATTTTCCAAAACTGTCTAATTGTATGTCGAAATAATAAACAAAAAATAGTTGACTACTACCCCCCAGATCTATTTGGTGCGGGTAGCTTCAAGACCACGTCTTGTTTTTATATGTTGGTAACATCTAGTACAGGTGGGAAAACAAAACCATTTTCCTTTTTTCTGATGAAGTTAATTTCGAACTCCTCATCAAAATCTTTTCCCACCCTTCCTAAATAGTGCATCATCGAGGATTTTGTGCAGAATTTAACCAAGAGGAAATATCCTACTTGATCAATTTTGGCTAAATAGTCGAAATCATTCTCCGGTTGTTCGGAATTCCAATCACTTTCACTCGAATCGTCTGCGAGAGACGACTCTGCTTCACTTGTGCTGTCGTCCGAATTATCTACTTTATTTCGTGGCTTCTTACCGATGTGACGTTTGCTATTTTCCTCTATCGCTGCCTGTGTCTTTTCTTCATCTACGTGTGCATTATACTTAACTTTCTTTTTCAATCTCTCCACATCTTCCTTTTCAGGAGTGTCTGTCAAAATTCGGGTACGTCCTGGTCTGCGTCCTCCTCTATTGGTCTTCCTCGGAGCCGCTTTAGGATAGGGTATGACGTCATCAGGAGAAAGCAACAGCGGTTTTGTTGATGTCGAACGAGGAGGAGTTCTTGATGTTGAAGGACGAGTGTCGGGTTCCTGAAAGTCATCTCCGGTTAAAGATTCTATTTGGGATTCCTTATCTACCAAAGGTCGATTGGTAATCGAAGCCATTAAAAAGTCATCATCCGTAAACACGTTTCTGTTCAAGAACCATATTCCAGTTCGTTCAAAGCCGTTCATAATGTTGCTCTTGCTAAAAGCTTGAACGAAAGCTTTTTGCGGCAACTCAGCAATATTATAAATAGTTATAGGTTTTCCAGGATGCGTTTTCATGAACTCATAACATGCTTGATTATACCTTGTTTTAAAAGGGCCATAAACGGCTAAGAGGCTGAAGCCCGTGACTTGTGTGAGGTGGAAAAAAACCCCAGGATGCACACCTGCATTTCTTGCTTATCTAAAAACAGGACAGCTGGCCTTTCTTTTGAACATCTTGCATGCTGGACAAAATGATGAAAAACATTTATAAAATTTTGTTCTGTGATCCATCCACTAGAGTGTCCTAGTGTCAAACTGTTGTCGGGTGCAGAACCTCCTAGAACATCTAGGTTTTTCTTTCTTGGGAAAACATAAGCTGGTGGAATTGTGTTTGTCATTGACATTGTCAAAAAATGTATTAATATTATGTTTGTTGAAGCTAGTTGATCTACTCAAGCTTGTCGCTACTGGAGCTCGTAAAGTTAGACGAGGGTTTCTTCTGAGAAAACCAAAGAACGACTTATGTCCTGCCTCCTCCTCTGTATGTCATTTTTCGGGAACATTTATATCCAATAATCAAACAATCTAATATTCTGGTGTCAGTTGAAGAGAGCCCATAGTGCATTTTTTAACACTTCTGTAGATAGTCAACCATTGCGAGCTCTTAATCTAAAATTTGCTGTTAAATAGGGACTGCATTCATATGTTTCGCCATCAGGAAGAGACTTCGATCGAGATATGGTATGGCTTCTGGCAATTTCTGGATTTTGATTACCTCAGGTGTTGCCCTGGTGCGATCAGTTTTTCTCGCCCAAATTCTAGGCATTTCTGAAAAAAAAGTAACTTGAATTATAAAATTTTTATTGAAATAGAAGGAATGGGTCAGACCCAAACCTCCTGCTGGCTTGTGATCCATTCCTCCCACACCATCGTTAGAAGTAATAAATGAATATTATTTTTTTAAGTTATTTACAATCAACTTAATATCAGTAATTATTAGTTAACATTACATGATTTATGTAACAGATTGTTCATTTAGGGAAGATATCACACTAACAACAAGTCAACAAAAACGTACAGTTGCTCTCTTAAAACACAAATTCTTTCAACGATCAACACTCCATGCTCTCACCGCGTCACAATTTTCTTCGCATTAGGCTTACACTAGCTGCCACCTACTGGAGAAATATAGTTGCACAAAACGCGCGTTGTTCAACTATAAGTCGAATGATTCATACCTCCTGTCACCCTTTCCTACCCACTCTCCCCTATTGATCTAAATTGTGTGTGGACATGGCTTTGTTACAGAAATGACACAACAAATATCCGCATAATAATCATCAAATATATCCAAGCCCTCATTGAATCCACACTGTAGCGACGCCTGAAATGACTTCTAACAAAACTAGTTTGGCACTTAAATATAAAATACGGGCGAGTTTGACGTTTACCTGTCAAAAATTGAAGGATTTTTTCATTTGATAAGCTTGGTATTTAAATATTAACTGTAAAACACTAAATATTAAAAATATAGGCAATTTGACATTTAAATGTCAAAAATGTACACAAATTTGACAGATAAGAGTCGAAGAAGCACTGCCTTGCATTCACTGTACAGCTTAAAAGATCGTAACGATGCGTCAACTGGTGGTATGGAAGCTTTTCTGTACTACCATTTTCTAACACTAGGTATGTACGGTACTGTAAAATTTGTGAATGTAGCGACTCTGACATTCAGCGCTCGTTGACAGCCCTATTTATAGAAACACACAGTCATACTTAATTATTCAAAATAGTCTCGTTATGAGTCGATACAGTGCAGGAAACGTTTTTCTAATTTTTCGAAACATTTTTTATAGTCATAAGCTAGAATGGCCTTTAGTATAATAGTGGTCGAAGTTTCCTGGATGACTGAGATTGTATCTTTCATCGCCAATTTCAGTTCAGTCGCACGAAGTCAAATCAGGCCAATACGGTGGATGCCATAATGGCTTTGTGCGATGGTGCATCGTCGTGGAATTAACTCTTCTGGTGACCTCCATACCGCACTCTGACGTTTACGCCGTTCAACTTTCTAATCTTTTTGGTCGTCTGTCAGAGTGTGTGACAGCGAATACTGATAAACAGAGAAACAATGTAAAAAGTAATTTTATCGACAAATTTATGTGGAATGGTCCCCTATTTACCGACCAACATTTAAATCCCTGAGGGTGGTCGCTATTGAGACGTTTTACTGTAATTCATAAAAAGATTTAATATAAATTTTGTAACATATATTTATATCTCCTTGGTGTTAGCCTATAATCTCCGCTTTATCAAAACAAACACTATAATCTCTTCCACAAGCTATTCATTACCAGAGACGTGCGTGCCAATACAATGTAAATCCTCGGAAGGTATAGATGGTTCCGTGCTCGAAAGCGTGTCGTCCTTTTAATACATGTCCTGAATTGATGTAATCGATCTTCGACTAGGCTCTATTCATAACTAAACAGCTGTCATAACCTTTACCCAACTCATATTTGGAACTTGACCTGACCTAATATCGTTCCGTGTGAAGGACTGATATTTTGCGGTCGTCGACTAACTTGTGTGTGAAAAGTCAATCGGTTATTTCCTTCTCTATTCTCTCGTATTTTTTAATATTCATTGTGACATGAATACGGACCTCCTACCATCCTTTTTTACTCTTTTATATAGAGTCGCCGTATTATTTTTAAAGCTCTCAAAGGAGTTTTTCTTTTCGGATTATACAGGATTATATTGCTTTAATAAACATAAGCTTTTCGTATAGAATTCATTACTAAAGGAAGACGAATAATAGCGTTGACGATGGTATGCGCTGAGATATTCATTTATTAACTTTGAAATATTTATTTTCATTATTATTACAAGTCCTGCGCTGGTTCTAATAAACTTTTGTCAAGATACAGCGTCGCAGGGCTCTTTCATACCAATTACAAGCGGAATAATGGAATGATGAGTTCACGCGGCAATTGTCGCTTCGAGTGTGGCCGTATTCTCTCATCTCCGTTACTAGTTCTGGTTATTTTCGGTCGTAAGACCCGAAGAACAAACCGATTCTGATCTTAATAGGGTCGAGAATATTGAACTTCTTATTGCATATTAGAAAATGGAATTCTTGTGACTTACGATTTTAATAAAGTTTATTTTTGGATTATATAAATCAAGAAAAGCTGTAATTTTTGCCCTATAGGTATTGTCTCTTAAGTTCTGTGTAGTTGTGTTGTCCTTCTTTTTCCTTTCTTTTAATAATTTTTCGGGATAGATCCATAACAGCTTTCCAGTTAGTTTTCCTCATCACCATCGTTTCGGTCATGTTGTCAGGAGTGATCTCTTGTCCTAGTTCTGGGCTGCACTGGCTCCTTTGTGCTTCCCATCTTGGGCATTTAAAATTCGAGTGTTAGGCATCGTTCTTCTCCCCAGAAAAAACGCAGATGTCGGTGATGATAATTTAGCTCGCTGCGCTGTATTGACTCATAACGAGACTATTTTGAATAATTAAAAATGACTGTGTGTTTCTATAAATAGGGCTGTCAACGAGCGCTGAATATCAGAGTCGCTACATTCACAACTTTGACAGTACCGTACATATTGTTAGAAAAAATGGTAGAACAGTACCTCCAGTTGACGCACCATTACGATCTTTTAAGCTGTACAATGAATGAATAGCATTGCATAAATGATGTTTTGAACTATAGAGAGGTAGAGATTTAAATAAAAATATTTTTAATATTTACTCTTTCTATAGACGTTTTCGAAAATTGCAATTGTTTTGCGAAACTTTTATGTAAAAATTATTATTTTAACCGTAGTAAATTAGTTTAGAAAACGCTTATTCTCAACTTCATCTCAACATTACCAACTTAGAAAGAGGTTGAGAATAAATTAATTTACCAAGATTAAGCGAATAAATTCGCCATAAAATCAGCTTTCGAAAACGTCTTACATGTCTACAGTTAACATTTAACTACCAAGCTTGTCTATATTTGACATTTAAATGCAAAAATCATTCAATTTTTGACAGGTAAACGTCAAACTCGCCCGTATTTTATATTTAAGTGCCAAACTAGTTTTGTTAGAAGTCATTTCACTCAGGCGTGGATTGAATGAGGGCTTGGATATATTTGATAACTATTATGCGGATATTTGTTGTGTATGTATAGTTGTTATGAAATGATTATTTTGGAAGTTCATATCTGTCTATATTTGATATTTAAATGACAAATTTTGTTTGTATTTGACATCTAAATGTCAAAATTGTCCGTATATTTGATGTTTAAGGGTGAATCATGTCCATATTTGACAGATAAATGTCAAACTTGTCAATATCTGACATTTAAGTGTCAAATTTGTCCATATTTGACAGCTAAATGTCAAACTTATCCATATTTGACAGCTAAATGTTGAACTTGTGCATTTTCGACTTTTAAATAGACAACTTGTTTAAGTTTAATACTTATTTAATTGATAAACTCATCGTATATGTATGTATATCAGAGTTTACTCATATTTGATATTTTATTAAGAGAATAGTCAGTATTCAAACATTCAAATGGCACAAAATTTGTTTATATTTGCCATTAAACGTCAAACTTGTTTATATTTGAAATGGCAACACATTTAATCTTCAAATGTATTCCTATTTGAAATCTAAACGTCAAGCTTGGGTAAATTTGACATTTAAATGTCAAACTTGTTTATAGTTTGAAATGGCAACACATTTAAGCCTCAAATGTATTCCTATTTGACATCTAAATGTCATGCTTGAGTAAAATTGACATTTAAATGTCAAACTTGTTTATAGTTTGAAATGGCAACACATTTAAGCCTCAAATGTATTCCTATTTGACATCTAAATGTCAAGCTTGGGAAAAATTGACATTTAAATTTCAAACTTGTTCATATTTGAAATGGCAACATATTAAAGCCTCAAATGTATTCCCATTTGACATCTAAATGTCATGCTTGGGTAAAATTGACATTTAAAAGTCAGACTTGTTTATATTTGAAATGACACCACATTTAAGCCTCAAATGTACGCCTATTTGACATCTAAACTTCAAGCTTGGGTAAATTTGACATTTAAATATCATACTTGTTCATAGTTTGAAATGGCAACACATGTAAGCCTCAAATGCATTCCCATTTGACATCTAAATGTCATGCTTGGGTAAAATTGACATTTAAATTTCAAACTTGTTCATATTTGAAATGGCAACATATTAAAGCCTCAAATGTACTCCTGTTTGACATCTAAACGTCAAGCTTGGGTAAATTTGACATTTAAATGTCAAACTTGTTTATATTTGAAATGGCGACACATTTAAGCCTCAAACATGTTCCTGTTTGACATCTAGATGTCAAGCTTGGGTAAACTTGTCTGTATTGAATATTAAAATGCCCAAACCTATCGGTGTTTGACATACAAATGCCAGACATATACATAGTTGACGTTTAAATGATAAGTCTGTTATTATGTGAGATTTAAAAGTCGAACTTGTTCATGTTTGACGTTTATATAGGTGTCAAACCTAACTAAATTTAACACCTATTAAATTGAGCTGAAACTCGGATAATCAGTTCAACGCAGTCGATAGGAACGTATCTATCTTTCTCACACTGTATATTATCGTTCTGTAATTGAGATATAGAGCCCAGACCAAGTTGTTCCTCTTTTACTGCTACTAATACAGCAGTATACCTATATGGAGGTATGTATATAGTACCGGGTTTCTATAACCAACACAGTAAAGCTAATATTACTCCTGTCAATTCGCCACGCTCTATTAATTTCCAGATCGCTTCTAAGAAACTCCCAGTGGAAGATTGAATGAACGAAGGGGTTGTCTACGCTAATTAGCTGTTTAGTTTGACTATGATTATACATGCAAATTGAGCGCTATTTAAATTAGGCACTGTACGGTAATATAACGTCTCAAGTTATTTATCACTCTCAGAGCACCGAGGGGTAAAACATGAATATGTACCGAGATAGAAACATTCGCATTGATTTCGCCCTAACTATAATTCGATTTTCCATTGAATTCTTCATAATGGCGATCGTATTAAAACCGAAAAAAAAACGTAAATTCAATTTTTCCCCAGCGTCAGCGTCGGATAAAATTCATTTTAAATCATTGCTCGTTTGACGTTTCATCTGGCGAAATGTCAAAGCTATAGCGTTCTTATTTATCGCGTATAATCAATTATACCCACGTAAATCCAGACACCTACATGCATATCGAGAGATGTATTGTAAGTGGGCGAAATGAGTGCATACCAGAAAGCATCTGCTTATTATTTTCCTTTCCGCGAAATAGAATAGATTGGTTTCGACGTGGGGATTTGCCAAGAAATCCGGGTAAATGCCAGGTGTAATTTGATTATTCTACGAAATTGTTTTATACGAAATTAATATACAGGATGTTTTAGCGGTGATGGGACAATCTCTTATGTTCAAATGAATTTTCTTGTCTTGCTTTGAGGGATTCAGTTAAAGTCAGAATGTGCAAAGTAGGATTTATATCTTTACATGATGTTACAGAAGGTCGAATTCGACGTTTAGGAGATCTTTTGTTAGGAGGACAAATCCCATGTGATAAGAGAGGAAGAAATCCAAAAGGTCTGTAGTAGTAGGTTTGTTAAGCCTAAAACATCTTAAAGCAAATTTCTGTCTACAATTTGAGCGACTTCAGGTGGATAATTTGTATCAAGTGCAAAGAGTTGTCAGTAAAAATTAAAAGTCTCTCTCTAGGAGAAGCCGACAAACGTACAGAATGGTACACAAAAAGCGCTGTAGGCTTATGTTTTGACTTTATCCAAAACATGGCGATGCCTCACATTCATGTCCAGGATGTCTTTTATTTAAGACAGCTATGGTTGTATTGTTTTGGCATACACGATTTAAAAAACAGCAAATACTAAATTATACCTATACCATGAAGGTGAAGCGAGAAAAAGAGCAAATGAGGTGTGCGCAATGCTAAAAATGTATATTGATACTTCAGTCACGTGTCAATGTTCGTAAATTATACCTCTCATTTGATGGTTGCCTTGGACAAAACAAAAAAAAAACACATGAATACGTTTTTGTCTTGCTCTTGTAGATATTGATCGATTTGATAAAATTGTACACTATTTTCCCAACAGAGGGCATTCTTTTCTTTCTAATGACCTCAGCTTCGCCACCATTAAAAGGAAGCTAAGGAAATATGATCTTATTTGCGTAATTTCAAGGCCAAAATTCGATGTTGAGACATTTAGATTTCGCTTTATGGTGAACTCGATTTTACAAAAGGTCTTGTCTCTCCACAGAATCATATAGAAATGCAGTACCAAAATCCATGAAAAGAACCTTTTCAACGACAGAATTTATGGAAATTCAGGAATTCAGGAAATTCTATCAATATTTAGTAGGGCGACAATTTATTTGAGAGATGGATCATAAACCACTTTTGAATTGTTGGGCGAAACCTAGGGAGTTCCTCAAATATCAGTGGGACCCCAGTTTTGTTTTTTCCAATTCAAAATATAGAAGTGGAAGATAACACAACTGAGGAGGTTTATTTAGACTTCTTAAAGGGAAGCTTACCTATTGACGCGTTGCAAATTCGAGTGGCGACAAGAACGGATCGAATCCTGGGGCAGATTTATATATTTATTGGTGATGGGTGGCCATCGGTGGTAACAGATGAATGTAAACCATATGCGATTCGAAAGAATGAGTTAAGCGTGGACGAAGGGGTAATTATGTGGGGTTATAAAACAGTGATACCGGAAAAGCGATATTGACAAATGTGCATGCAACACACTTGGGAATATCTAAGATGAAGGCCTTAACGAGAGGATATTTTTAGTATCCTGGATTAGGCAAAGATATTAAGAACTTGGTGAGGAGCTGCTCTGCTTGTTTATATTTTAGTCTCATTAAGTGGGAGAAAACCACAGCCCCATTAATTTGAAAGAATACATTTAGATTTTTTTGGAACAATCTGTGGGAAAATGTTTTTGATCCTAACAGATAGTTATACGAAGTGGGTGGAAGTAACGGAAATGAAAAGAATTGATTCCACAGCGACTATAGACAAAGTAAGTTAACAGGTTATGAAGAATCCTAAAAATAAACGAGTATCTTTGGACACTATAATTAAACAGGTCGATGGCCGCAGTGGTTAGGCGGCTGACCATCGTTGTGGGAGGACGATAGGTGCGGGGGTTCAATTCTCTGGAGGGACGGTGACATTTTTTCAGAGAGTTTAATCCCGGATCGATTTTCCATTCGCTGTTGGGAGCAAAGTGATTGACAGCGCGGCATCATAAAAGGCAATATGGTGCTGTCACAAAGCCATTGAACACAACTTACACACACAAACTACACCGTGAGAGTTGCAGTGATAGCCAGACAAGCGATACAGCTTACGGAGTCACTGCAACTAAGCACCCACCACCCACTAGTTATCGAAACGCACAGCATATTGAAACCCAAGAAAGTCCACCGAAGTTAATGTTTGGAAGAAAACTCAGAACTCATTTATATCTTTTACAGAATGACATGTTCTCAAAGGTGGATAGATAAACCAAGTATTTTCGAGGGAGAAAAGAAGTAGAATTTAAAGAAGGGGAATAGGTATACGCAAGAGATTATAGGAATCGAAACAAACGAGAGTGGAAGGAAATATTAGGAAGTAGGACGTATTTAGTAGAATTGAAAGCTGAAGAAATTGTATGGAAAAGACATTTGGACCAATTATTGAAAGCTGGAGATTACTAGATAGAGGTAGACAGCAATCGAGATTATGCGAGTACTAAAGAGTCGTCTAATGCCAATCTAGAAGAAAATGCAAAAACTGGAGTGAGTTACGAAGCAGAAGCTGTTAGAACCAGTACAGACAAAACGGGCGAAGATCAAGAGCAGAAGCAAATTCAAGATGCTGTAAACATAAATGTTAAACCTGTACAGCAACCTCAACAAGTGGAATTAAATATTCATTCTCGTCCCAAGAGAAAAATACTACCTCCTGGAAAATTAAATTTGTAACAATCTTAAGGAGGAGGAGGGGGGGGGGATGTAATATATTACCCACCTAAAATACGAGTAGACTAAACGAATGCAATAGATGGCGTTGCTAGTAATTAGAATGTAAATTCCTTGTGCAGTGTTCTAAAAATTGGAAGACTAATTTGAAGTAATTGCTTCAAGATAAACTCCACCCTCCTCTGAACAAATAATAATCTAGATATACATCTACGATGACATCGTGGATCAATTTATCCGTCACCATCTTCATCTAACCAAGACGTACTATTCCTATGCGTTTGCAATATTCCCCAGAGACAACTAAGTCGATTATTCGCGAACAGGAGAAACGCAACCATCAGTTTTCCAGGCTATACATATATTGGTACACATCTATTAATGTGAAAAATGCAGTGACAATCTGATCCTGCTGACTTATTTCCAGATTTCCATCATTCCTGTTTTTTTTTTCTCTTTCTTCAGCGAAGCTGTTGGGTTTCTATATATGCGTCTTTTATCTGTAAAGAGCTGAGTTTCTTATATATGTATATGGAACGTATCAGGTAACAACCTTAACGCAGAAAGAAATGCAGAAATGTACGAATTTCCCATGGGATAGGCGGTGGAAAATGAATTCTCTCCTATTCCCTTCACTATTGCCGATTTCGTAGGTTATGTTGGCGTGGAAAAAGACTCGTTCCGTTACAATTTCATTGTTGTGTTCAAGTTTCAATTTTTAGTTGTATTAAAAAGAAATAAGCTTTTTAATTTATTGGTATCTCGATAGAATTCTGTATGTGTGGTTCCGGTTACTCTAACCGGAAACGATTTTCCACCTAATTTACACCTCCGAAAACAGTCTATATTTTACCCGCACGTCGAATAAACAGAATTATTCTTGCCAGTAATGGCGGGTTTATAACCGAGAATCTAGAAATGGCTAGTTCGAGTGCTCAAGTGTGGAACCGCATCCATTTGCAGCAGTAATACCAAACTAAATAACAGGACACGGGTACCTCGTTCCGTTTCGTGCACAATCCGCCTTTTCAACGGCTCTCCCTTTGTTAGACCTCCCTCGTTTATAAGTACGTATACGTATACCTGAAAAGAGCTAGTTACCATAGCGAAACGGTATTACGCCCTTTACTACTAATATGTAAAACACGATCGCAATCGGTAATTACATCTGGGAAGCAACTTTTCATTTTGCCCTCGTAAACCACGTTAAAACTAAATGATGATCGAGCAAATGAAAATATATTATTTAGTTATACGAGCCAACAAATATCCTGCCATTTAGATGTTATAAATAATATATTTTCATTTATTAGTGGGACTGGTACGTTGGGCGCCATTTATTCAACAACAACAGCGGTTTTACTCGAACCGTGAGAAATAACCCTCATTAATAAAACCGAAAACATAAAATTCGGATGGTTGTGTTATATATAGGCTGACATGTAAGCTACAAATGTTAATGTATTGTTCAGATGTGAAATGTACACGTTCGGATACATGTATGTAATATAACGAGTACGGTTCTGGACGTAAACGTTGTAATTGTACTGTTTTATTGTTCGTTTAAATTAAATAATATTTTGTACGCTGTGAAATATAATCTAGTGAAACAAAGGTAGTAAAATATGTATATTATCAACGAGGAGATCTAATTTGAGGGTTTCTATTTAAAAAAAAAATGAGGAAATGTTTTGTATATTTGTTAAACAAACGTTGAAATATTGCAATTGCATTAAAATGATTTAAAGTTATTTAAGGAGTAATTTACTGCAGAGAAATACTATCCTAATATTCAATATAATCACCTCATACAAGTCATTGTAATTGAATAAATTATTTTATTTATTATTTTTTTTTAAATTTGAAAGTGAAATTTATTGGAATTACGATAAATTTCAAATTTATTCAATTCAAATTGTCAACTGCCATTAATACAGGGTCCGGCAAAATAACCTCCCACATTTTAATCGTTAATTTTTTTTTTTTTAATGTGGTGGGTGGTTAGTTGCAGTGCAACTCTCGCGGTGTTAGTTTTTGTGTGTGTATGTTGTGTTAAATTGGCTTTGTGACAGCATCATATCGCCTTTTATGATGCCGCGCTGTTAATCACCTTGCTCCCAACAGCGAATGGCAAGTCGATCCGGGATTAAACTCTCTGAAAAAATGTCACCGTCCCTCCAGAGAATTGAACCCCGGCGCCTATCGTCCTCTCACAACAATAGTCAGCCGCCTAACCACTGCGGCCATCGACCCGTTAAAAACGCCATTGTAAATGTTGTTTCAATTTTTTTTTATTAAATGGAAATGTATAGTTTGCCATTGATTTTCATTAAGTTTTGAAAATTACAGTCGTCAAGTGGCGACCATTGTTTTCGATACACATTCGAAGGTGATTTTTGAACGTTTCCATTACTCGAGCAGTCATTTGAGGCGATATTCCTGCAATTTCTTGACGTATTGCTGCTTTTAATTTGTCAATGGTTCGGGGATGGTGTTCAAAGACCTTCACTTTCAAGTAGCCCCAAAGGAATAAGTCGCATGGGGCAAGATTGGGTGAACGCGCAGGCCAGCCAACGTTTCCACGTAATGAGATTACGTGTCCTGGGTCTCCCTTAAAACATTCATGGACCTTCTGGCCGTATGAGCCGTAGCTTCATCCTGTTGGAACCACACATCCGCATGGTTAAGTTCTCTAAGTCCTAAAAAAAATAGGGAGTCCAAACGCCAAATGACCCAACAGCACACCAAACAGTAACGTGTAGGCTGTGATGTGGCCTTTCATGGAACTGCTGCGGATTTTCTCGTGCCCAGTAACGAAAATTTTGCTTGTTCACATAGATGGATAAATGGAAATAGACTTCGTCCCTGGTTATTAAAAGCCCATTTTGTGGGATGTTTTGAAGAATATCGTTGCAACATGCTCTACGATTGCCCCAGTCTCGTTCACTCAGCTCTTGAGCAATCATCATTTCGTATGGGTGGAAGTGTAGGTCTGCGTGTAAAACTCTTCGCAGCGAACGATCTGATAAACGCAAAGCAGTGGGATGTTTAGCAGCTGAACGAGTAGGAGATCGTTTCACAGCTTCTCCAACAGCTGCAACATTTGAAAGTGTCCGAACACTTCTGGGTCTACCGGTTGGTTTTCTTTTTAAGGCTGAACCTGTGGCTCTAAAATTCGAAAGCCAAAGCAGTATTGTTTTGCGATCTGGAACCGGAGCATGTCTACCCCGAAGTGAGCACGAAAAGTTCGTTGCGTTTTAATCACAGATTCATTTTGCAAAAATGTTTCGATAATGACAGCACGATGTTCGCCCGTCCAAATCATGACGATAACTAAAATGGCAAGGCATGTGCTACTAACTGAAAACACTAAGCTCCCCATCGCTTCAGCGGGGCGGGCACAGTGGCGGTGCAAAATGTGGGAGATTATTCTGCCGGACCCTGTACTACCAATACTATTAAAAAAATTTAAGTCATCATCATACAACAAAAATCTGTAAGAGCTAAAGACCCGACCAATGTTATTTATGTATAAATTAAAAAAGAGCTAATCGAGGTGGGATCGCTGGGGCACACAGGAGGTCACGTTTATGTAGTCAGATCTAAGCCCATTAATAGCAACAGCCTATGATCTATTTCTAATATAAGAACTAATCCAACGGAGAAGGTTTCCATGACAACCTATTTGAACTAATTTAGAAATCAATAAAGTGTGGTTGACTTTACCGAAAGCTTTTTTTAAAGTCCGTTAAAACAACATCAACCTGAGACCACCTTGATCCGACAAATAATCGGCATAAGTAAGTAGATTTGTAATGGTAAGTTTTGCAAAAATGCTAAGTTTCGAGATCGGCTTATAGTTTGAGATCTCACCTGTGCTACCTCCCTTGTGAATGGGAATAATCAAAAAGCATCTTTTCCATTTCGAGTGCATCTTATGCTCTTCTTTATAAATTTGAATGGTAGACCGTTGATGGCATACAGGAAAAGGAGACCTCCTCACAATCTTTGCAGAAACATTTTTTTAATTACTTTAAACAAATGAGAGTAAAAGATATCAACAGCATCATCCGCGGATTGATCTTTAAATATGTCAGATGAAGCAATAATACCAGAAATCTCATTATTTTTTCAATTTTTTTTTTAGATAAGTGGTAAATATTTCAATTCATTACAGATAACATGAAAAATGATACTTTTATGGTGACTGTCTTCCGGAACAAAGGACCAGACACATTCTCGGACTTGATAACATATCCACTATTTTCATAAACTATGTTGCAAAGGTTATCAAAAAATAAATTAAATTTTGTAATAACAAACATGAACTTTACGACCACCACCCACAGAAATCGAAATCCAAACATCTTCATTAGTCGTACACCACAGATGCCTAAATACACTCCTCTCATTAGTAATTACAAAGATTATTATTAAAATTAGTCGGCATTGAAGGGAAATTTTATCCAGCAGTTCGCGTAGTGGGAGGATGCACCATCTTGCTGAAACGAAACCGTATTGAAATATTGATCCACCGTTTTTCCGACATTTGAGTTATCATTTAAAAAAAGTAAACACATAATAAGGTTTTGTAGCTTTTGAGAGGATCATTAATTTTGGATTGATATCACTCGCTCCACTATCGACAATTGACAAAGAGTGAAAAGATTTATTTTTAATTTCTAAGTGCAAAAATGCTGTACATTTAATAATGAGTCCAATCATCATCGGCATCGATAATTACCTGACATCTCCACTAGGTTAACCGCGTATTCCTCCAAATTAGACGAAGCTGTCGTGTCAGCTACTTCAAAGTGAACACTCTTTTTCCTTGAAGCTTGTTCTCGAGATATGCCTACACATTCTCAATAGCATTGAAATCTGGCGACTGCGTTGGCCAATCAAGCTTGTTCCGGTGTTTGGGTCGTTGTCTTCTTGTACGATCCAGTCCTCGTTTTTTTTTTTTATGAACCATCGTTTAGCAGTCGACAACAGATGCTTCTTACAAATTTCAAGCATTTTTCGAGCATCTAAATTGCAAGTAAGATGAACCTTTACAGGGTGTTTAACAGTCCGTTGGATTAACCTATTGGACTAAGTTGACCAGAAACATCCTATGGTAGTATATCCTCAAACAGAAGCTTCATCCGATCTGCAATTGCAATTTATGCTATACACGCTCTTACTTTCCAGACTGTACCTCTACTAGAGTTGGAGGAGCAATCTTTTAGCCCTTTCATCTCTTCCAAAAGCTCTTTAGGCTTTAGCGGAAGTTTGACGGAGGATAGGTGGTGGTGCTGTATGTTTGTCTCACGACGTTGTGAGCGCTGGTGACACTTAATCACTGCGGAGGCGATCTTAGTCGTTTGGGGCATCACCCTGGATAGAAATCGGCTAAACTGGAAATCAATGGCTTGACGACGGAGGTCTTCCTTTCTCATTGTTAGGGTTGGACTTTGGCCCTTAAATCTTTTAGTCATCTATTAAGTATTGGACCATCCCCCGTTGATTTTAGCTAATTATGTTAGTTAGGAATATCGTCAGTAGAAACAAAGAATTAAATTTGGGGCTAACAGGAGAGCTAGGAAGGCAACGAGTTTAATACTGTAAAGATAAAAATGAGTAAAGCAAAAATATTAGTGAGACCTCACACAAACAAGAAAAAAAATCCGGGGCACCCTCACTGCAGCGTGTTGGAGAAGAGTTGGCATCTTTAAGTCCTGGTGAATTTGTACATTTCTAACATACTAAGGCGCGTCAATAATATATCTAAGGATCTTGTTTTGCAAGATGTTAAATCTCTTACGATGAGTAATTGCAGCACTCGACCAAACTAAGGAGCTGTAAATTAGAATTGGCCTCAGAAAGGTTGTGTAAACTAAAAGTTTTACTTTTATACTAAGTTGGCTTTTGCTGCATAAAAACTGAAATACAGCGGACCTCGCTGTTATAAATTTAGCTACTGTTTCTGCAAAATGGTGCTTTAGGCTTTAAGCCTGGAGTCCAGCGTCATACCGAGGTATTTAACGGTGGAGCTCCATGGAAGATGGACATCCTCGACAAATATGTTTTCTGGAGAAGCAGTACTTTTCCTCGAGAATCAAATATCTAGGCATTTGTCATGGTTAGTGGCTAATCGCCATTTATTAGACCAGGAAGGACGCTCGTCAACAGTAACTTGCAGCTTAGTCCAGAACAGATCATCAGATCTAGACGACGTGTAAATCAGAACAACTTCCGGCCGAGAAGAGATCCCTCTGGGACCCCAGCTAGGATGGGCCTATTAAAGGAGACAAAAGAATCAATCGCCACGTCGAACGATCGTCCTGAGAGATAGGACTTCATAAGAGGTAGAACTTCTAGTTTTTTAAGATGTGTTTGGTTGAGGCTCGACTGAGGCAGCGACTCATATGTTATTATGGGGCGAAAAAATGACATACAGATTAAGATTTCTATTTTCAATGAAAGAGTGCGCCTTTCGAACAGAGCAGGGCCAGTAGCATTGACCCTGCGACCATATTTTATAAATTTGTCTACACTACTTCATTTTGGGTGAAAGTTTCCAGCATATAATGATCCCATAGAGCACCAGATCTGACTTTTCTAGATTTTTATCTTTTGGAGTCTTTAAAAAGTATTGTACATGCATTGTAGATGCATTAATCTGAATAATATGAAAAAGATTATCACAAGATCATATACTTCCTTTTCTAGTATAGAATCATAACTACTTCGTCATATATAATAATAATAATAATAATAATAATAATAATAATAATAATAGCACTTTATTTTCTCTCTAAATATACAATTTTTACAAAGAAATACTAAAAATTCATTTGGGGAGAGAAAAAAGGGCTGCATTCGCGTTCATTGTTAGATGAACAGACGTTCTTCCATGCAACCCCCAACTAAAACTTAAAAAAAAAATGTAAATATAAAGAATGAGTCACTAAAATAAAGTGTTGTTTGCGCTTTAAAATTGGGAATTTCAGAATTTCAGGAGTTAACCATCCTGACAGCTATAATATCCCCATACGCTGCGGTTAGTTCGTGACTAAAAACCAGAATTACGAAACCGCAAACTCGATTTTCTATATTTTACGGAGAATATGAAACATGTACCCTTACAACATTATAAAACGTTCTTTCCAATTCAGCTGACTAGTTGGTTTCCTTTTTTTATTTCAGTATAGACAAAATCGGTACTATCTATGCATGTAATTGTTCAGGAACATCTTTCACTTTTACATTTTCTACTCCCAGAAGAAATCAGCTCATCATTTGAAAGAAAATTGTGTCGGACATAATTCGACTAGGACAACTGTGCCGGATACTCTATCACTTCCTAAAAAATAAAACGCGGATATCAAGAAAAACCTCGTCTATCCTCATCGGGTATAAATTTCCACCCATGTTAGCTTCTTTCCGTCCTTTTTATATTATACATGAAAGCGGACGAGACAGTTCTTTCCATACGCGGCGACCTATAGCCCTGCTGACTGTTGAGGACCTTCGGTAGTAGGGAATAAAGGAAATTTGCTAGGCGAGTCCTGCCGCTTTATTGATGGCACGTAGCTTGTAGGTTTGTTATAGTATTTGCCAGGAAAGCGAAAGAAGTCACCCACACTTGCACCCCCCTTCCATTTCCCCCTTTACTATCATCTTTCGGGGTTTTAGAGATATCGATGCTTATATATTTCTTGTCTGACTTTTATTAAGGTCAGACAACCGTCGTTGCTCCTTTATGAAGGAAAGGCAGTTTAGTTCATTCAAATTTTCCGACTGTCAAAAAAAGGATCGGATACTTTATTGGGCGACATTCATTGTCGCTGTTTGTTCTTTCCATAGGCGACGTATAAATTTTCAAGATATAGTGGTGTAAATGGATTTTTTTTTTTGGAGGACGGGGAGGGAGGGGGAGAGTGATTTGGAGAGATGGGTTGGAGATCTTTAAATTACGCGTATTATCGCTATAAAGTTTGGTGCATCGATTTTTCCGAATCCGAGTCCCAAAAATCCCCAGGAATCACACGTGGAATA
Source organism: Holotrichia oblita (assembly GCA_023690525.1). NCBI lineage: Eukaryota > Metazoa > Arthropoda > Insecta > Coleoptera > Scarabaeidae > Holotrichia > Holotrichia oblita. The sequence continues at coordinate 93,840,325 of CM043021.1, read as the reverse complement.
AATTTATTTTTAATTAATTGGATATTAGGTAGAAGGCTGCCCCATTTCGTATCCGTACTTTTATCCTCCAGCCTAATGTATTTTCCCTTTTATTTTTTCCACCATATTAACTCTAAAAGTTCTCATTCAGCTTTCTAAAACGCAAAAAATGGCGATGTTTGCTCGCAGCATAATTGTCAATTTCCTGTCTTTCTTTCATTATAACTTTCGAAATTTCATTAAAATTTTGGAAAACAATCGTCAAAGAAACGGAAGATTTCTCCTCTCTAATTTAACCCGCACCCTCCTCCCCACCGAACATCTCCACCGCCATTCGATATTATTAAATTTCGTCCGAACGACATCTACCCATTTCTCTCTCCATCTCTCACCCTTTTTCTTTTTTTTTTTCTACCGCGTACAAGTCCCTCTCAAGATCTTTCCAGTTATTTAAGGAACGATAATCGGCAGGAGTATCATAAACTTTGTCTTTAGTGCTGCTGCGCGCTTCAACTTTTCCCGAGAAGCACTCAGGGAATAAGTACCATAAAGAGGAGTCCTCAACTTTAAAAGTGCTTTCCGATAAATTATTTAAACGCAAAAGTGTTGTAAATTACGCAAAAATCCAACAACGGGCGGATGCTGTCTCGATTCAAGCCAAATCGTCGCTCACTTATATCCTCCCCCACCACCCCGCCGTTCGAAACTAACCCTCACCAAATTAATTCAAATTTTTGCTTTTTTGCCTTCACCTTATTTATTCAAATGCTACGAATTTGATTTATTTTGTGTGAACTCGGCTTTACAACACAGATGGGTGAGTGAATTTAACTATTTGACGATTTTACCACCGCAGCACAGCAGTTACTGTAAGATGCTGTAAGTATAGAAGCGGCGACGACAAACCATAATCCAGCAGTCCATTGATCACGTGCGAAGTTGGTCTGTCGCCACCAAACTCTACACAATTCTCGAAGCTTGATGTTTGCATCTTTCGCGTGCGCAGTTTTGCGTGAAATATGAACTAACTTTGTTTTGCGGTTGAAGTTGCCTGCGATGCAATGAGAGACTAGGAACTTAACCTGCCATAAATTAATCATAAGTATGTATATAATATAGTTTTTGTCGTTACGTTGTAAATAAATGATAGTTGTATATTATTATAGTAAGCTGTCTTAAACACATACTTTCTATTCGATGCCTATTTAGGCCCCATTCGATATGATTATCTATTCGATGACAACATTACTTATTCGACGTATCAACTACTCAACACCAACATTTGATCGCAGAAGGTCAAGTGGAGGATGATATTACCCCTCAGACCATCTTAACCGACATTTTGATTTTCAAATCTTGGAAGAACGTTTGGAAAATGGAGAGAGAGTGGACGAGTTAAAAATGCTAAATTGAAGAAGAACTTCTGTTTTTAAATGCGCTGACGCTGACACCTATCGGAGAAAGATTTAAGAAAAGAAATGCATAGTATTGACAAGAGCAGGTTTCGTTCTCTTATCCAACACAAAACTTATAACGGTATGTTGATAAAAAAATAGTGAAAATGACCTACAGTATTATCAGAAGCAGCTGTAAAAGAATATTTGGACAGAAAGGGAGCTATCGAACCAAGGTTTCAAAACAACATGCCAGGCTTAGTATGGGTGAAAAGTTTTCTAAGAAGACATAGTGCTGCATTGTCTAATAGATTAAGCCAAAATATTAAGGCATCTAGAGCAGCAGTCAGTAAAGTGTCAATAGAGCAGTATTTCCGAAATTTACAAGAAACGCTTAAGGATGTACCACCAGAGAATTTTTTGAATTTTGATGAAACCAACATGACTGATGACCCGGGTCAAGACAAAGTTATTGTTCGAAGCGGGGCAAAAAGGGCAGAAAGAATTTTAGTTTCTAGTAAAACTTCTACTTCTGTCATGTTTACCGTTGCTGCTTCAGTACAAGTATTACCACCATACATAGTTTACAAGGCACAACATTTATACGATATTTTGTGCGAAAATGGATTTGAAGGTGCCTTATTTAACAGAAGTAAGAGTGGCTGGTTTGACAGCTGTTTGTTTGAGGATTGGTTTTTAAAGTTTGTTTACCTTACTTTAGAAACAAAGAAGGCAAGAAAGTTAAAGTTTCTTATCTCCTCACACCACACATTTGACACAGCCCCTTGATGTGTCATGTTTTCCGTCTCTTAAAAGATAATGGAAACAAATTCTTTTGAAATGGAATAAAAAACACACCGGGGAATAGTATCAAAAGATCAATTTCCCAAATTATTTAAAGAAAGTTTACATGATTTCACAAGCTCTTCTGATAATGTTCGATTTGGCTTTAGAAGTCGTGGACTGGTCCCGTTTAATCCTGCTGAAGTTTAAAAAAAAATTCCTGAATTTCGCGAAAGCGAAGACAGACTTACTGGTCAATGTCTTGAAGGGATACAAACAGCTGGAAAACACCCGAAAGCGAAAGAGAAAAGTAAATGTGGAACCTGGCATGTCAGTAACCACTGAAGATTTTATGAATCAGGAAAATAATGAATCCGAAGTACAAGATGAAAATGAAATAGAAGAAAATGAGCTTAAAAATGAAGATGACCAGACTGAACAACAAAGAGATATAGACGATGATTATATCGATGACGTCCATGAGAGTTTTGTTAATCAATCTACTAGCAGTACACACAAACCTGTGATAGGAACCTTTATTAAATTTTTATATAATGAGGGAACCAAAAAGAAGTTATAAAAAAATTTATTGCTAAGATAGAGGATAAGCTCTTTACAATAAGTTGCTTAAGATACAATCGAGCTTTAAATGCCTACGTCTATCCCAATGTTACAGATGAAATGATAATTGCTGATGCAGATATTTGCTTTGTTTTGAAGACCGCAATAATTCTTCGAGGTAAACACCGGTTTGTAGCAAACGTCGAAGAATTGCTTCAGAATTGAAAATTTTAGTTTAAAAACAGAAATCTATTTTTTTATGTTAATTTTTCGTAATTATTTTTTTATTTGAAAAAAAGAGAAAAGTCAAAGTTCAGGTAAAAATGAAGACACCTTTGCATAAGTTGATGGCTCAAACACTGTAGTTTTCATTTTTTTCCTCATAAATTTAAAATTAAGACTGTCCCAAGTATTATCCGAGTAGTTTCAACTATCCTATCCTGTTTTATCCACTTGAAAAGTAGGCAGAAAGTTAGTGTTCCAAGTTATCTCACCTCGATGGCAACTTGGGACAGCCATATATATGTTTTGCAAATTTTTTGAAAATTAAAAGAAATATTACCTAAAATACATACAAACTGTCCCAAGTTGGTCCCGTTTTATGGTATACTATTTTCCATCTCTCTCGACTAGTTTTCAGTATTATTTTGCATAAGTTTGAAATAATATGGAACAAACCTAGAATAACTTGAAACGTCTTTAAAAATTAAGAAGAAGAAAAAGAGCTGGCAGGACAACTAGAACAATCTGGAAACAAAATCTTCAAAATTAAATTAGATAGAGGTTGGAAGGTTAGTTGTGGTCTTCCACTACCATAATTTAAGCTGATATGATCTTGACTATTGATGATGATCATTGGCTTACGAGTAGATGTCGTAAGGACTATTGGATTTTTGGGTGTCAGGATTTGTTCAAAAGTTTTAATTGTCAACTGCTTGATCTGGACTACTTCAAGTCTTCTAAGGTAGGTTTTTCCGAAATGACGATAGATCTTCGCAAGAAATTAATGAGAAGATGAATGGCATCCAGATCAATAATTTGTGTCACCAACCTCATTCAATTGGAATTGCTTGCATATTAAATGTAATTAAAGTTCAACTGTCTTGTGGGTTGTATTGAGGAAGGCTGCAAGACAGGTAAAAATGTACATAAACAGGCTGTGCGAGCAATTTCAATTGAAGGGAGATTGGCGGTACCTAAATCTCCACTTTGGGGCAATTTTTTGGTCATACCTAAGAGTAAAAGTCAAAAGTAAACTTGTTGTTCATGTAGGAAAATTTTGCACCCAAATCATTTTTCATAAATTCCTTTAATGGTTAGACAGTTAGACCATCGCTTTGTTTCTGAGATGAATCTACTTCAGAAAAAATTTAACGATGAGAAGAAGAGAGCTGGACGTTATTGGTTTCTTTTTTTACCACCTGGTTTAGATGTTAGAATGTTCCAGAGCTTAGCCTGAATTATTCAGGTTTGGATGGAGGACTGTGGAGGAATATCTCGAGGCCTTCTCCCATAAACATTCTTTCGTTTATTAATGTTACTTAAATGCTTGTTGGCGCAATTTTATATCGTTTGTGTTTACACACCTGCATATACACCTGATTTTAGCTCTCTGTATGTTGTGCTATATACAGAGTGTTTCCTAATTGAATGTCAATATTTTAGGGGGCGATTATTTGGTCCATTTTAAAAAGAAAACTTCATATGAACGTATGACCTAAACGTTTATCAAAATAGGTAGTTGAAATACCGTACGAACGCCACTGATGGAATTAAAAAAAATGTGGTGCACTCAATAATATATCTTGATACATAGTACACGTATACCACATTTCATTAAAATATCTAAAGTAGTATTACAGGAATTAATGAAAAACTATTTATTTTTGAAAACTTTAACACCCTGTATCTCAAAAGTTAAGACGTTTAGGTTCATATGAAGTTTTCGTTTTAAAATGGACCGAAAAATCGTCCCCTAAAATATTGACATTCAATTAGGAAACACCCTGTATAAATGTATAAATTGAATGTATTTATATGTCTCTTATTTTAATTAGAAATTTTTTGAAGGAGTCTTTAATTGTTATTTTACTGACATGTCATGTAAATTTTGATGGCGAATAAAGAAAGAAAGATTCAAGAGCACTTAATACCTTAAAAAAATTATTTTACCATTGATGATTTTGAGTTGGCTGTTACAAATGACGTGATATACTAAGTGGGTTGATGAAGAAATAAAGGTGATTTATTTGTTTACCAACCCACACAACATATTACTTACATTGGATAGTAGTTTTCTTCGATCATCTATAGCATTATGCAGAGCAAGATGGAGCCAGATGGTGAAATCATTTTCCTTCTAGCAAAATTGGAAGGATACAGTTTGGTGAACTGCTTCCAAAATCTTGGGAATAAGTCGCTACTTCAAGTTTAAAGATCACTGGAATTGTGGTAAGTATTAGATAAAACAGTAATTCCAGGCCATGCTTATATTACTGAGGACAACAATGAATGAAACATAACAAATTGAAGCAATTCAAATCCAAGGAGATAAATGCGGAGATGTCACAAAATGAAGGAAACCCGTTAAAAGGAAATTCAGTTACTTGCCAAAATATTCTGAACAACACTGAACGAGGAAATAAGAAGAAGAAGGAAATAAAACCCTCAAACAAAAGCTGGAAAGCTCGAAGAAAAAACTGAAATATGAGTCATTTTACAACAGTGGCTAAAGTATTCCTCTTATGGATTTTAAAGACAATATTGGATTGGAATACTTTGACTGTGCCGAGTTTCAGGGGAGGTGGTAGGAGGGAGGAAGGCATTACAAAAAAAAATTATCAGAAATATAAGTATAGAGATAATACATTTTGAAAATCAGAGAATTTCATTCAGTCGAAATTACCTTGGTAATAAAATTTTTCAAGCATGTTCAGGGAAAGAGGGCAGAGTTAGAGAATTTTTTTTCGGGTTATTAGCAAGTCCGATGGAAACATTACTCAAATAATACATAAAAACAAAAGCCTCCTATCAAAAAAAACAATTGGTACGTAAGTTTTAAATATTTAACACATCTTATCGAATCGAAATTTTTTTTTTCGATTTTGTTTTCGAAATTTAAATCGATAGTTTGGTCACCCTTAAGGACTTTGAAAAATTAAAAATATGTACAGGACGTTCTATTAAAAAAACAGGTTAAATATAATTTCCGTAGTATGCATGAAATACAAAAATAAACAAAAAACAAACGGTAACTTGATGTGTAAATCACGCTAGAGGCTAAAACCTTCTGTAATCAGAAGTATTTATTTTATTTTGTGTTTTGTTTATTTTTGTGGCCAAAACTTCAAAACCCAGCCGTGGAAGCCTTCGATATCGCTTGTTTGGACATTTTTTTGAAAATATAGACGATATGTGAGGTATGTAGGTAGGTTTCCCGGTTAAATAAGTAAAAAAAATAGAATCGAAAGACTGAGATATTTTGCAACAATGACTAAAGTATTCCTCTTATCAAGAAGCAAAGTCTAAAGCAGATTGGATTAGAACTAGCAACAACATCGACCAGGTTTTGTAGCAGAGTTTTAGATTACACCGAATCCAATTAATCTGAATTGACCACAACCTAGAGGACGTAATGTTGGAATCGAAATATCGTAGTTGTCAAATTAGTTTCATTGCAAACATCAAGATAATATTTCTCCTAGTTATGATGAGACAATATACAATTCTGAGGAGCTTTCACTGAGCTTTATTTATAACATTCAATTAATTAGAAAAGGGCTTTGCGACATCAAATCAGCGGAGCTGCTCCGTCCTCCGATAGAATCAATACACACTGTTTTTTAAGTAAATCTGCTTTTTGTTCTCTACTCGGAATACGAAAAGTCTTCCTTTAACGTAGCACATTCACTTTGTCCCCGGGATCCCATCTCTCCAGGGAATTAATTATGTTTGAAATATAGGAAAAGAGATCGTTATAAAATTGCTGTATGCCAGTCACAGAGGGCTTGGCGATGCGGCATCGGGATGAAACTGTGTACAGCGAGACCGAAGACGAAGGAATGACGAAAAAGAATCGACGAAATAAGCAAATGAGAGAGCGAGGAAGATCCTACGAAATAATTAGTCGAGTTAATTTGGAACGATTATAAAGAGGCAGTTTTTGCGTGAGAATTCCACAGAAAAGGAGATTAATTGAATTGGGTTCATTATTTCTAGTTCTTTTTTCCTGTCTAATTGAATGCTTGTCGTTCTAAACAGGCGAGAAAAATAATAATTATTCCTCTTATAACGCCACTCCAATTTCAATTCATTCGATTTCAGCAATAAAACTAAATCGGCTAAAGCGGAAAATTCCCCCACTACAATAATACGAATTGATATTAATTTTGACCGCATTCTCTTCATATTATTATTGAAGCCGGCTAATATTTCTCAAGGGTACCTTCAGATAAATAAGCGACGATAACTTTTAAAACGGGAAGCTCCCTTTAGAAGTTAGCGATGAGTCACAGGGAGTTAGAGATATCCAAGGGTAGATAGTATTCGACATTGCTTATATAGGGTAGAGAGGAGGGAAGAGACTTATAAATATCAGACAGATAACTGCGATCTATTTGCGCCTTTTCCCTTCTAGTAACCTACTCCTACATTCTTATACCGTTCCACAATACGCTTCCACGTTGGTATTGCTTACTTACCCCCGATTTGTGATTTATGAGTGCCCGGGGATTCCCGGATAAATGGAATCATCTCTTATTTTATCTACAATTTATACTGCCTATCGTAAAAATGAGTAGACTCTCTCTAGCGCCCGTTTCTTAGTCCTGTTATACCCGGACCGAGTTTCTCGGTGGAAATATCGTGTCCGGAAATCAAATCTACCCTCCGCTGCGCCACCGCTACGTCTATGGACGCTAGTAATAATTAATGAGGTGACTGACCCCTATGTTGTGTCGTGTGTGTTTCGATCGAACCCAAGCATGTACAGTAACAGTTATGTTCGCTGTTAATCCGCTTATGTTAGCATATAGAATGATTTTAAAGGAAATTCTACTGCAAATCTGCAGACCTGCTCCCATTTGCATTAGATAGAAAATGTGTAAACGTGTTAGCGAAGATAAAATGAGCTAGCGCTAAAAAATAGTTGGGAATCACTGAACGGATATTGAAAAAATAGTTCTAGCATCGAATATAACCAGATGGGCATCGAATAGAACTTATACCAACATGATATAAACGTTCTAGAAGCACATGATGATGAAATACATCGGATAGATCTAATAGACACTATAATGATTATCTATGTATTCTATCATCAAATAAAATTAGATATGCATCGAATAGAATTTATAACGACAACTAATGCATGTTCGGGAAGCAGATGATAGACGTTGTATTATTCATTATTGCGTCTAAATAATATTGACATCAAATGGAATCACATATGCATCGAGTAGAATTTACACTGACATCTAACAAAACGGTATTAAAGCATCGAATTGACATCTCTCGTTTTATTTATTTAAAATCAACCGTTTTGGTATGAAATCGAAGGGTGCGAAGTGGGAGGGGCAGATTCGAATAAAGGAGGAAAAAGGGAGGAAAGAGGAGGTGGGGAGGGGGGTGTTAAATCCTTTTTATTTATCATACAATTAGCTGTGCTTGTACGATGAGGTAATCGATTTAAAATTTTGAATAGAATTTCATTTTAGACATATTTAGGAAAAGACGGGAGGAGCGGGGGAAGGGGTGGACGGGCATTTAAGAAAAATTATTTGAAAATATAAGCTCTCTATACAGATATGAAATTTTTTTTCAGTAGATATTACCTTTGTAATAATATTTTTAAAGCACGTTTAGGAAAAGAGGGTAGAGTTAGAGAAAAATTGTTTGGATTTTTAGCAATTATCATGGAAGCATTACTAAAATAATACATAAAAACAAAAGCCTTCTATCCGAAAAAACAATTGGTACTATGTTTTAAACAACATATCTTACCGAATCGAAATATATTTTTTCGATTTTGTTTTCGAAATTTAAGTCGATAGTTTGGTCACTCTCAAGGACTTAAAGAAGGAACATTAAAAATATATAGGATGTTCCATAAAACCATCAAACAAAGGCGTAAGTCAAATAAGTAAAAAAACAGAATCAAAATACCGGTTCTACTTTATCCAACAGTGACTGAAGTATTCTTCCTATGGATTTTAAAGACAATATTGGATTGGAAGATTTTGAATGTGCTGAGTTTCGGGGATGGTGGCAGGAGGGAGGAAGGCATTATAAAAAAAATATGTAAAATTATAAACTTTCTATACAGATACAAAATGACTGTTGAGGTAAGAATAGAGATAATAAATTTTGAAAATGAGTGAATTTTTTTCAGTCGAAATTACGTTGGTAATAATATTTTTCATGCATGTTCAGGAAAAGAGGGTAGAGTTAGAGAAAAATTGTTTGGATTTTTAGCAACTATCATGGAAGCATTACTAAAATAATACATAAAAACAAAAGCCTTCTATCCGAAAAAACAATTGGTACTATGTTTTAAATAACATATCTTACCGAATCGAAATATATTTTTTCGATTTTGATTTCGAAATTTAAGTCGATAGTTTGGTCACTCTCAAGGACTTAAAGAAGGAACATTAAAAATATATAGAATGTTCCATAAAAGCTCCCAACAAAGGCGTAAGTCAAATAAGTAAAAAAACAGAATCAAAATACCGGTTCTACTTTATCTAACAGTGACTGAAGTATTCTTCCTATGGATTTTAAAGACAATATTGGATTGGAAGACTTTGAATGTGCTGAGTTTCGGGGGAGGTGGCAGGAGGGAGGAAAAAAATGACTGTTGAGGTAAGAATAGAGATAATAAATAATTTTGAGAATGAAATTTTTTTCAATCGAAATTACCTCGGTAGTAATATTTTTAAAGCATGTTTAGGAAAAGAGGGTGGAGTTAGAGAAAAATTGTTTGGGTTTTTAACAACTATCATGGAAGCATTACTGAAATAATACATAAAAACAAAAGCCTTCCATCCAAAAAAACAATTGGTACTAAGTTTTAAATGACATAAGTTATCAAATCGAAATATTTTTTTCGATTTTGTTTTCGAAATTGAAATCGATAGTTTGGTCGCCCTTAAGGAAAAATTAAAAACATACAGGACGTTCTATTAAAAAAAAAACAGGTCAAATATAATTTCCGTAGAAAGCATGCAACACAATAATAAACAGAAAAAACAAAACAAATGAAATTGAAATAAAAAAAAATGTATTAAACTCGACGCTTCGCCACTAGTGCGATTGGCTTTTTGAGGAAAAAACTGGGAAGGGGGCGGCTCCGTAACTTGACGTGTAAACTACGTTAGAGGCTAAAACCTTTGCTTATTAATCTGGCTAAAAATTTAAAGCCCAACCGTGGAAGCCTTTGATATCGCTTGTTTGGATTGATGTTGATATTATAGATTCGATACTGTCATTAAATGCTCTTTAGATGGAAAAGATTTAGATGTGCATCGGATAGAATTTACGCTGACATGTAATAAATGCTATACTGGAAGTAAATGTTCCTGGCAGTTCTGATATAGAGCAGCGGCTTTTCAAATAAATTTAGGAGCTAGTTTCATTCCATGTCATTATTGAATATGTTTCCACAGTGCAAAACCTGCTCCGATCTCCGAAAACATATTTATTCAAGTCCATTGAAAACAAAACCCTGGAAACATTGTTATAATACAGTCTGCGGCACAACATACAAAAAATCTTGTTTACAAACCCTGAAAAACTACACTGCGGTATATCTCCAGCAGTCCTTCATCCATCCACGGCCCGATTAATTATTAAAATTTAATTTTCTGTCTATTTCCACATTAGCATTGGGTATACGCGGAAGTTGTGTTGGTTTGGCGCCCAACCAACGTAGTTACCCGATCCTCAATTATTCGCGGGAGTGAAATTGTCTGAAATTTTAATGAAATATAAATACAGGTGTTTTGTTTTCTTTGGTCTTTTCCGTTTTCCATTTCCGCAACATTACCTCCAGAACCTGCCCGCCCAAATTAAAGCTAATTACGGCGCTATGTGTTCCGAAAAGGGGAAAGTTAATTAAGGTAATGCAACAACGTTTAATCGCAGGCGACACAGTAGGACTAACCAAGAAAGAGAGATATGTATGTAAGTGAGAGAGTGCAATAAGAATATCGTACGATTTTTGTTCGCGGAAATTACGCAGTTTTCCGGGGAGGAGAGGGGTGATACCGAGACCGGCCAAACAGTTAATATAATAAAAGGAATTCTTGAGGGTTGCGCTATCGTTAAGTATTTATGTAATCAGAGGAAATTGCAGTCGTTGCGCTCCCGACAATAGAAGATGGAATTTTTACTGGACGCTTAGCGTCTTATATTGTATTGTAGAATGACATAAATGTGGAAATATGAACGCGTAAGGAATACACACGTCGAGACATATTTTGTAATTTAAAAATTTAATGATAGCCAAATCATGTATGTGTAAAATTTTTTCTACAAGCTCCTGAAGCATAAAATATAACTGCATTTGAAATATTAAACTCAATCTGCAGTAGAGTAGCTAGATTTGCATGTAACATCGTTCGTCATTAATCATACCAGGTCAGAAGAGTGTATATCTGCTGCTTTACTAGTGGAATACCAAAAAAAAAATCAGTGCAATTTCCACTATGTGTCCGTCCTCGAACTTCCATGCATACACCAGTAGTTTGCTGGATGAAAAAATCGGCGCTAATAAAGTGTAAATGAAAAATTGAAATTTTAATGTCCGTACACGGTATAGTCGAGCTGTGTGGATTAGTTAATTGAGCGAGAAAGCGTAACATGCTAGATGTGTACTTACATTTGGTGATTTTAAATTTTAATGTCTCTCCATTCGGTTAGGTTCGAAATTCGATTCCAAAAATGAAGTTCAATGCTGTCATAATTTTATTTGACGCCAAACGTGAAGCTAACTTTCATTTTTGGTATGCAATAATTTTTAAATTATTAGATCTTAGCAGACAATCTTGCAAAAAATGCGACTAGACTTGATGAAACCACGTCATTGTATAAAAGTTTGTCAGATCCAAAGCGAAAGATTATTCTAAAACTTGTGCGTTGGTCAACATTTCTAAGGATGAGATTCAATCGCTGCCACACCACTTCTCATCTAATCAAAATCAAGGATTCCCCTAACTGTAGTGTCCGGAGCATAATGATCTCTTCAGGAGGTTAGCAAGTCAGAGCTTGTAATCTGGAGTATTGTCAATAATTCCTGTCAGCAAGATAGTCTAGATCTGTAAAAATGTCTTTCTGCAATGGGTACAGACCAGTATAGGCAAACCCAGGCTTTGCAAGTACAATCCTACAAATCAATCCAGCAATGTCTCTTTGGGTTATTTCCAGCGGGCCTCAAGGGTCTCATTATTGCTCGGTCGAGAGGTTAAAGCTTGTGGGTAGTGTGAGGGGGTAGGCTTATCATGTGAACATTGTGGTCTCTCGCATACAAAATCACTTGTAGTTCCTCGTGAGAACTGTGGCCATCAAGTATTAAAAGAGCAGGATTGTCCTTTGTGGGATTCACTCGAGCAGCAAACATTTTCAGCCAAACCAAAAATGAATTGGAAAAGCAAAAATACTCCCTTCCCGAGCATCTTTCTTCAACTCTTCTGCCATTTTAACCCTATCAAATATAAATAATGGAGGTAAAAATACATCACCTGTCACATTGACAGCTCCACAGCTGGGCAGCACAGTCACATTTCTGCCGTGATTTTACTCACCTGCTTTTTTCCTTTCTGTGACAGAACCATTGAGGCATTATCATGGACCACAGAAATTCCAGTTTCATCGCAATTAAATACAATATCTTGATATCATTGCTTCATACTTGTTGAAAAAGAGGTCTACTTGTGGTTTGTTGAAACCGACAGCTCGTTGAATACTGGTTGACTGTGGTTTTCGCAACGAAAGTTGGGGATGGCGGCTCAAAAATTAGTAGTAAATCTTCTTTTCTTTATTAAATTGGCGCAGGGTTTTCAAGTGCAGCAAATCTCAGAAACTCTTTTTTGTTTATAGGCATCATCTTGTTGTCTAGATCTATTAAATGCTCAACTAATTTGGTTTCTAGCTCTTCAGAAAATGTCTTCTTAAATTGACCGATAAGTGGCTTCATATCCACGTCCCCACCACCTCTTAACTGCTTGATTCTGTCTGCCAGTCTGCTCTTTGAGACAGAGAAATGAAAGGAAGTTTGTCTAATAGTCATTTTATTTTCCAATACTTGCTCAATTGCCGAGTTCATCGAGTCTTCTGACCAAATACCCTTTTCTTTGTCTTTTGGCAAAAGGTTTAGTGTGATAACACACAGAGGTGTCAGTGTCCGGTATTGGGCAATTCATGACTGTCCGATACTGGGCAACCGTAATGGGAAGGTGATTTATCTTTACCCTCACAAACTAATGTAAGTGACTATGTAAGTAGCATTAACACAAACTACATCTAAGTAAACAAAATCTACTTGCCAGGTATCACAGTTTAGAAGCTTAAACCTTAGGTCGGGAGGTCGTCAACGGGACACAAACACTATTCTCACTCACGGTTACTACAAGACTGGTAAGAAATGGCCGCCAACTCCGCAGTAGCCTACAGTGGCATAGAGCTTTCGCGGATACAGTGCATGCACCTGCTATCTAACAGATTTCTTGGGAAACACACTCTGTCCGGTACTGGGCAGTGTCCTGTAGTGGGCAAGTCTCCCCTACACCAGTTTTCAAGAAGGGATGTATAGATTGATGATGTAAACAACTATCGCCGATCTTCTCAAAACTCTTTGAAAGAATTTTGAAAATTCAAATAATTAATTATTTTGAAAGTAATTCGTAACAGCCTTTCTACGACCCTTGCTATTCAAAACTTTACCTCAACAGTGTTACAAAACTTCGAGCAAAAACAAATTAATCAATTCACGCTAAATTAAAGCGTTCGTGTGTAAACCATGAAATCTTAATGAAGAAAGTTAAACACTATCATTTCTCAGAATTGAGCATTAATCTATTAAAGTCCTGCTTAAATGACCGGGTTCAGTTTGTTAAATATAAAAATGAACTTTCGAATACATTGCGCGTAAAACATGGAGTACCCCATGGCTCTGTCCTGGGCCCGTGCTTATTCTTGATTTATATTAATGATATTCAATACTGTGATCCACAGTTCTCTTTCAATTATCCTGCAAGCTGTAGTTGTAATATTATACTTAATTATCTTGGGTATGTGACATTTGTAAGCACTTGTGCATTAACATGAATAAAGATTATGATTATCCTTCTTGAAACTGAACAAAACTGACTGTCTGGATATTGCCACACCCTTGTTCAAGACCAGTGAATGGTCGTTAGATGGCCTCTTTTGCCAACATGTCAGCTATTTTATTGCCTCTGATCCCGGAACGGTTTGGCACCCATATCAATGCAAAGCTGTAATGTTTCGCCAGATTTTCAAGCTTGTTATGGTACCCCAGTACCACATATTTCATTAGATTATGGTGAAATGGTTTCTCAAGTAGATCGCCTTTACTAAACCAGTTTCCAGCACATAATTCGAAAGTAATAATTCTTTGTGGAAAATGCTCTTGTAGTGTTTGAACAGGAGTAGTGACCACTCCAAGTTGTTCATTTACGTAATCAAATGATAAATGGCAATTTGCATTGTTCAATACCAACACAAATTGCTGAGGACCTGCCAGTAATTAACCAACGTCCAGAATCGACAGGCCAAAATTGATTTATGAAAAGAGCAGTGAAAGGTGCTGTAATAGGCTCTCATGGTCTATTGTTGGAATCGCCATGTAAACGAGTGCAATGAAAATAGATCAAGCATTCAAAGTGCACCACGTAGATTCGATCTCCCATGTCTCATCAGCGCAACTCCGCTCCCGTCAACCTTAATTATATAATACCTGCGACAATGGACAAATTTCAACACCATGCCCTTACACAGTAGATACCGATCTAGCTTGGACAATTTGTGGATTGTTAGTCCCGCTAGATGTCTCGATTTGCTCAGCAATCTAATGGTGGTTCCAGATGTGGTTGATTGATTACTAATGTTGACTATTATGGCAACATGTTTAATTCTGTAACCTCCACGAATTTCCAATTGCCCAAAAGTGATGGACTTGTTGAAGTAGTCCAAAAACAAATGAATAAATTAGATGGAATTGCACCAACAAAACCAGATATTCTGACTTATCTTCGTTTTAATGTCTGCTTTGCACGAACAGCTCGTACTTCTTAGCTAGAACCATTTTTTTTTGCAAATTCTCCTCCTACCATACGAAAAATGAGTTTGAAACACAGTTTCATAGATGAGCAGTGCTATGTCTTGTGTGGCCACAGTATTATCTTTAATTATTACACAATCATGATCGTATGGAATGCCCAGACCAACGGGCAATGGTTGATATGTTTGAAGAGTCTGAAGAAGATCAAATGCCAAAGAGTAAACTGAAATAATGACCATTGTACAAGCAGCAGATTTTTTTAAATATTGATCGATTGATGAACTTCTAAGAGAATCTAAAGATCCACCATTTTATTGCTAAATTTTCTTGGCTGGAGTCGTGTGCGAAAAGTACCTGTGATAGCATTCAGGTAATACGAAGCGATTCATGACGAAGGCTATTTCACTGAGAGGGGTTGGCGAGATTAAACCTTGGATAATCTTGCACCTACCTGGACAAGTCTGACTTCAAAACTCCCTAACTGGTCTGTTAAAAAGTGGGAATATGGCATTTTGTTGATCCGATTTGTAAAAAGGGTTCTAATTTTTGGAAAGAGTTCTAAATATTTTGTTCCTTTGATAAAAAAATGCTCCAATTAAGTTATGGTCAACGATTGCAGCCAAAACATGTCCTGTTTTCCTGTTCTATCTCTTAGCAAATCTTTCCACAAAAATCCAGTCTTTTATCATAATCTTCTGCATTCATTTGTCTTGTACATATATGTATAAGGGCACGATTTTTTTGTACCCACCTTCTGGGCATGTCATAATTTTAGGGAAGCTGTAATACTGGATTGGAACTAGACATCAAATAATAAATTTTCTATATAAAAAAATCAGAGGATCATCTTCAATCGAAATACGAAATAAATTGTTAAATCGACTGTACAAACTTAAAAAATTCGATCTAGACAAGTCAAGACTTATTCGAGATCAAATATATACAAAAAAAGAAACGTAATAGTTAATAAAATTTAGACAAGCTCTCTTGTACACAGCCAGATGTTTCTTCAAAGCCTGGGATAGACATATGAGTTGTGCTTGTCGATCATTTTCGATCGATTTTGATCTTTGCCTTTAACAGTTATGTCATGTGCAAGTTGAGACAATTCAAAATTTGGCAGGAAATATAATAGTTTGTTGATCTGACCATTGGATAAAAATTAATCCAAAATTGATCTCTGAGATGCCCCATGTCGTGTTATTAATGTGAGATCTTGTACTAATACAATTGTGCAATGTAGTAAATCAATTGCTTGCATTTTTTTTTATCCTATAAGGCACTTATTGGTCTATAGATCGTTGGGTGATTGTACAGTTGATCAGTTAGTTTTGGAGCACTCTTTATATTGATAAGATGTATAAAATTGCTGAATCAGTATACAAAAACGAATCATCTTTGTTTAATTTATTCGATAATCGACCCACGAAGAAAACTGCCTAATAACCACATCCTCATAAGCAAACACAATTATTTCTCGCCTTATCTGTTCCCCGTTATCGACAGGATTAAACTAGTTATTTACTACCGCTTGACGTTTTAGTAATACACCATGTGCATGCTTCTACCATTTTAAGTCAATTAATACGCGCTTTTGTACACGCATTACATCCATATCTACTCTCTATTAACGCTCGATGCATGTTTAAACAAGTATCAGTCGACATTTTTTCACCGCACGTTAAGGATACATTATAGTCACCTCCAGTCAGCAAATGTTTAAGCTAAGCCATCACGCAAATAATTAAACTTGGACGTTGTGGTATCATAATTAAATCTTTGTTATTAAAGATTAAAGATGGGACGAGTCAGATATTGGATTTTTCGAAGGTTATTTAACCCGGTGGCGGTGATCATGATGTTTTACCGGGCGAATATACTAATCGTATCGCTGCTGTTGTGTTATAACAATGGACGGTTGAAAAATGAAGCCGCAACTGCAATAAAACATCAATATTGCCGCCTTTTGGGTCAACGAAGGTGATTTAGGACCACGAAATATCTGGCGATTTATTTAGGTCTGTTTTTCAGTTTTTTTTTTTAAACAGGATTATCCGACAGGATGCATATTTTTATTGGATAAAAATTAAATTTAGTAAGATTGGAAAGGAGAAACTTGTAGCAAACGGGTGAAATTATATTTTCAATTTGTTCTCGCGCAAGCTTGCGCGAATTCCACCACGTGCAAGCAATTGTAGCAGAGGAAAACTCTCGATGTATTAAATAGATAAATAATTCTACGAAATTGGAAAGAACTAAAAATTCAATAATGCAAATGTGCTACCCACGTTTCCCACTGTTCAAACCCGATGTTATATAACGTTCCTAATAGAAAAAGTTCCAGCACCATCTATCGGCGTTCCCTCCGAGATAGACCCTACTAAGATGTCCGTAATCAAGGGGGGACCCCATTTTCTTTTCGACTTCAGTGATTTCGGATATAATTTTTGATCAATTTATATGCTTATGGCGAAAGTTCTTGTATTTCTCGATATTTTCGGTCGTCATTCATATATTAGATAGTGTATGCAGGGAGACAAATGAAGCTCGTGTATGGGGCGATCGATAAGGAATGTATATTAGATTTAGTTGTAGGAAAATAAGAAAGAAATAAATTAGTTTCGGAAACAACATATCTAGATATAACGCTCATATAATCGAGAGGAAACTTCGAGATGTGTTTTCCATATTTATTTGAATTCGTTTTGTTTGTTCGTGAGTTTTTTTGTTTGTTATATATAAGTGTGGGTTCATTAAAAGCATCAAAAGACATCAGTAGTGCAAACCTATGAAGCCTCAAGTACCAACATTCTCAAAAAAAGTACAAGGTGATAGATATTGTAACACTGTCAAATGTAGCATCTGTCAAAAAATATAAATAGCTGCAATTGTAAAATTAACAAAAACAGCAAACATAGGAAGTTAATTTTTGTAGGTTTCATTTGGTTAGTTTGGTAAATCACAGATATTCGCTAATAATGAAATAATGAAGACAACATGATAAAATTTCTAACCAGTCCAACCACATTATAAGCACAATAAGTATTATAGTTTATTAATGTTTGTGGATATATCTGATAAATATAAATGTAATGCATCATTCGCATGAAAAGGAGGAGAGAGATCAAAGTAAGTTATAATTGCAAGACGGAGTCGCCTGAAACCGAACAATCTTCCAGATCGCGAATTTAGACAATTATTTAGACTCAGTAAAGATCTCTATCCACTGGTGGAGCAGTTGACACTCCATATGGAGCAAAGGCAAACACTAGACTGTCGATAGAGACTAGAATTTTAGCGGCTTTAGGTTTTTTTGCAACAAGTTTGTATGAAATCGTAATGTAATGAAATGTGAAGTTAATTTTTGCTACAGGTTCGTATCGAAACCCAACAAACCATGAGCAAAGTAATATATGAAGTGGCAAATGCATTGGAGGCCATTGCAGACCATTGGATCCAATTCCCAATTGATGTTGATAGTAAGCAACTAATTCGACTTGGATTTCTGGACAAATTAGGGTTCCCACGCATTCTTGATGCCACAGATGACACCCATGTTGCAATTTTGCAGCCAGTGCAAGATGAACACATTTATTTTAACCGAAAACAGTCTCATTCAAATTATATGTGATTTTTAGTTATTTTGAACGTCAATGCTAATTTTTTTAACAATTACATTATTGTTCTTGATCCTGTGTGGTAGATAATTTTCCCACAGCAAACGTAAGGCTTTCCTGGGCGTCCGCTAAACGTGGTACGTTCCTGTCAATGTCTTTAACGACCGTCCTTTGGAAGATGTTCCTTCCTGTGCATAGGCCTCAAGTCTGGTTCTACTTCAGGGCATACTGGCAGAGTTTCAGTTGATGTTGGCCACGCTGCAAGTTCTATTTCCTTATTTACATCGCCTGTCACAGTTCTCCACCCCATTACTTCCATAGTCTTTCTTCAAGGACTATTAGTGGTATTACCCTAGCTGTACCACCCCCCGTCTTACTAATTTCCAGTCTCACTAGTGTGGCTTTCGCTTTTACTTTCGAGCGCCATCGACTAATAGCCAATTTCCACTTGCTAAGGCTTTTTGCTCCACTGCCCAAGTTGTTTATTTGGAGCATTAGCTCCTCCGGCCTTATTTTGAATTCATGGTGAAATTTCATCGGCATGTTGAAATTTCGTTTTTAACAAAAATGGATTTGCAGTAACAACTTACGCTTCAATACTTCTTAGGCACTACTAAACAATAAGCTTCGCCCTTGGCTCGATGATCTTGGCGGTAATAGCAAATGCACAGATAACCTAAATTTATGAGAATGATAATCTCATAGTGAATGGTATGTTCAGAAGAAAGACAGACTATAAGAAAGAAGCTGGGAAACAGGTCCGCAGCTCTTTCTATTCTCTTCCTTACCGAACTCATTCGGGTCGCCCGATTATGAACGACTGCACTTAGAGATTATCGGTTTAGAAAGTAGAAAGAAAATTTCTTTCTATTTAGTTACAGAGTCCTGTGCAGCTGTTCTGATGTTTATTGTGGAAACTGTTAAAAACGTCTTAATAATTGCTAGCCGCAGAGATAAGAGTGTCTGACCATAGGTAGGGCAGTGTTTATGCATTAGATTTCGAATTTCGCGCTTATGCTTGTGACAGCATGTCTCTACATCCGTAATCCAATTGAGTTGTCATTCGATGTCGGGACGTAATTAATAATAAATAAAAGCACGAGTGGGTTCGCCTCGAAAAAGACCTCGGCCAAAAAGACCTACGCTCTCCCAATGCTGTTTCAGCTCTCTCAACTTAGTTGCACGTAGATAAAGATGTTTCCAACTTACTCTTGTTAGTCGAGAGAGTTAATTTGCTTACTCTGGGCTTATCTAATCGACTGACCCCAAAGTAATTAGACAATCAGCAAGGAGATGGAGTTAAGATTCCTCTAAGTAACTTCAGGCCTTCCTCTGCGTCGGTGCTGCATCTGTGAATCGTCGTTCGTTGTCACCTGCTACTAACCTATCTCAACGTAATACTGTGATGTTCGGCCAATTTTGTAGGGCTTCCTGTGGCACCCCCTCGCTACCATCTCGCAAGTAAACTTGACAGCTTGCATTGCTTTAAGAGCAGCTAGATTGTCAGATTGAATTTCTACTGATCCATTTTGAAGCAGGCAGTCAAAATTCCCTCTAGGCAAATTTGGATGGCCATTATTTCGGGATAGGTATGACGATGGGGTCCTCTATCTTTCCAAATTCTAATGCCCGTGCCATTCAGCGTTTTAAAAATATCAAAAAATTAGCCTTTATTTGTGTATCCCTTAGTGAAACTGTAAACGGGAGAGTTCTTATCAAACCTTATGGACAGTGGTTGAAGTTGAAGATGCTGGTACAATCTTCTGTTTTGCTGGAGAAATCTGTGCACACACTACATTTTTCTCGATAGGCCTCTAAGGTTGCTTCTGACCACAACACGAATTGCAGTGAAGGAAGCCCAAAAATGATCTCCATGACTGCCGTTGGTGTCGATGGCATGGCTCCCCCTCTGGACCTTACTAAGAGCGTTTGTTCCATAGTCTAGACCTAGTTTTATACCACCACACTAGTGAGGTATAGGCTATGGAAGGTATTATAACCACTAGAGGTCTTAGCGGCCACGTTTTAGTAAACATTCATCTACAGGCCCGAAAGACCTTCATAGCTTTATACGTCACATGTCAGTTTAGCGTTCAAGATCACACCTAGATATTTGACCTCGATTAATACGAGTTTTTTAGAGCCGAAAATGGCCGGACCTCGTTCCAGTATTTATTTAATTTTAGAGACGGTTTTTATATTAATCGCCGTAGATCGGGTTTTAATTTTTTTTATTCACCCTCGTATCAATCCCTCCTATAACTAGCGAAACGAACTGTGCTCTCCTGGGTTCAACACAAAGGTCGCTTGCCGCGAATAAGTGAGCAAATTCCGATAAGAGGGCATAATCTTATGCCTGAAATAACGTGGATGGTACTCGAGTCGTCGATTCGCTCTGGGGGCCACGGTCGTTCTCCCATCGGAGAAGTTGATTTTGCATGCGGTACTGATCCTCCTGCATCCGGGTATTAATAAAAGGGGGGAAAAATGGCGGACTGCATCCAATGACTGTGACTCCTCCTGCTCCGTGCTGACGATTCCAATTGACGTATGATCTCTTCGAGGTCGGATGCACCTCGGCTTTTATCTTTTAATTTCCCGATAGAGAACGTGGATGAGAAGAGTACCCAATTATCTTACGGAATTTACGAGCGGAATGGAGTCTTCAACTGAAGTGTATGCTGATAAATAAATAATTAGTAGATTGAAAAATGTTAATAATAATTATATATTCAATGATAAATCAAATTTATTACGGCGTATACATCAGTGATATTATCTAATATAATATTTTTACGAAAATTGTTCTTCAGCGGTTTTCTACCGTCATCATCTCGTGGAAACAAAATTTCGCTTCATCATATTCTTCAGCGACAGATGATGGATGATAGCGGAATTCCGTATATTTTATAATAAAACGTTTTGGGTCACATTTAATTCAGGTTACGTATTGTGCGCCCACCAACCAAAATTTCGGCAACTTTTATCATTCATCTTCCAATTAAGTTCCTGTTCATTACACCGATAGATAGTTCCCATTTCTGATGGTTTATTTTGGGACTAACCGAACTCAGCGTTTACGTTACGAACGTGTAGCTATAATAATTTATATATATATACGAGGGTGATTTTTTAAAATAATTCCCTTTAAACTAGTTATAAATTATATCGAGTTTAAACATATTTATTCGGAATAATATTGAAGCTGAATCAAACTACTAACGATACAGTAATTTTCTTAAGATATAGAACCATCTCAGCTTAGAATTGTGTTGGCATCTTTGGTGATTTTATAGGAAACCTCCCCTTGTATATTATTCCTTATATTTTCTATGTAGTGGTTGGCTGGTGGAGATTCTACTTCGATCGCTTTTTGGTCGTTGATTTCGACTGAATCGTGAACCAGGCGAACCGTACTAAATTTCCGGGTGTCATCTTTCTTGCCGGAGTCTTCCTCCGATATTGGCAAACAGAACTTAATGAAAATATGTGTATATTGGAAAGAGAAAAGGCGGTAGCTAAGGATTTTCTTGTCTCGTGTCGAAGGGGGAAACGTGAAGCATAAAAAACGAAAGAAATCTTGTTGTTAGGCTCTCATTTCTATTGTCATATTGATATATCTTTAATTTAGTTTTAGATTTATTATGTATTAAGTCTGTACTGTTTATAGATCTTGAAAAAAATACTTTTGTTAATAAATTAGAGCTACCACATGCGTAATCCAAAGATGTATGCTTGGTTATAATCCATCTGCTTTCTTGTCTCTGTTTCTATCTACAATTAAAAGACAGACGATCCATGATGATGTTGAAAGCATTTTGCATCAGCTTAGTGATAGTAGCCCTTCATTTATGGAAGTTCCGATTTCAAGAATAAATTTTATGATATTGTGGTGAGGTTTGTCCTTTTGCAACCTAACAAACTAGTCTTCTTATCTGGTGCTTCCAATTTACCATCACCTTCTTCTTCCTTTTCAGTAAGGCTGGACTTGTGGGTGGAGAGAGCCCCTTCATGGCGGTGTTACTCATCGGCGTCAAGAATTTGCCTAGTGGCGATGCAGGGCGGAGGTCCAACCCCTCCCCTAAGTGGCGTACCAACAGATTTTTCGACCGAGCAACCATTTCCAAGGCATTTCCGACCAGCGTCATCGGATAGTCCTTGAGAGTCGGAATTTGGGGGTCTCTATGAGGTTGTTCGTTAGTCAGTCTGTTTTGTAAAACCTTGACCTTCTTGATTTACGATTTTGCGGTCGGAGGAACACCGTGTAGATTAATAATTTAAACTTTAAACTTAATGAGCTTTTCGAACAAAGTTGGAGAGCCAGAGGCGGCCGTGCCTTCAGAAATCTGGGGGTGGTCATCGACAAGTGTGGTGAAACATCAGTTTGGATTGAGGACGATGCCCCAGGTACTGGACCCTTGAACAACAGGGCAACGTCCGTGACGTGCGAGGGAGGTGCAGAAGTAGAACACTAAACACTTCAACCCATTAAACCTCAAACAAGTTTTAATTAAACACCGACGCGTTTCGACAGCAACGCTGTTCATTATCAAGGCGATAATAATTTAATTATCGCCTTGATAATGACAGCGTTGGTGTAAAAATTGTTTGGTGTTTAGTGGGTTTATAACAAGCCGCCATTTCCAGGCTTATTCTGTCGGTTGGTCGACAGACGGAGGAGAGGAGGGGGAGGGAGAGCGGAAGAGTCGAGAATTTAAAACCTGTGAAGTCTTCATCGCTCTTTCGGTTTTTCAAAACATCGACAAGTCATCGACAATTATGGAGGCAATCTAAAATCGAAAGCTTTGAAAATTTATTGGAACGGGGTTGTCAAAAATGTTCAAAATTCGGGTAGAAAATCAGAGGTGTTTGGAAAATGATCTTGACTTAGAAAACGAGTCCAGTAATTTAATTGAATTAATTCAAATAATTTTAATTTAGTGATGCAGCTCACGTTCAGCCTCTTCGTCCTCTTGCCATCTTGCATCAACATAAGAAAAATTTCATTGCGATGCCTTTTTTCCCCTACTAATACCCTTTGATTGTGAGTAAAAAGATGAAACTGATAAATATCAAGAAGGGAACTTGGCTTTCTATATTTAATGAAAAGTTGGAAAAAAATTTTTTGTTTATCAATAAATGCGGGCTAGAATCCAATGACATCTTAATCATTGTTGACTACTGTTACACCAGATGAGCGTAGTCACCGGTTAAGATCCCTGTGAGTAACCTCAGACTCTCCCTGCTCATTTGGGCGAATCCCAAGACTTTTACAGTGTCTCATGTCGGCAAGTGCATTTCAATTGGATTGGCGATTATTTCAGCTTGGAAGATGGATGGGGAGCTCTCAAGGCTGAAAGCTTCCCGATTTGCAAACGAAGCTTAAAACGGACGAAATCTTGCTGGTATAATCTCCTGTGTTACCGGAGAAACCGATTGATCTTGCTCCAGTAGTTTGTTGTGTTGTTTTTGCTCTAAGGTTATTTTAATGGGGGTGGATGTCACAATTTGAAAATTTTGTTTTTCTGTGGTGTTACGTTTGATAGGTTAAATTTTGGATGGCTCTACTATAGCCTAAAGATCTCTAAACAATATATTCGGAGTTGATCTTTGGTGTTCTTGATGCTTTAAGAAGACATGGAAGCCTTCAATTTCTTCTAATTCTCTCTTCAACTTCTTCAAGACTGATCATACGAACTCGTTGCAAAGTCTACTATTGAACAACCTATTATGATTGTTGGGACAAATATCGGTAGCCTGAAATCATTTAATTGTATTTTCTGAGTTGTTTAATTTTTATGGATGTTATTAAATATTTCATGTACTCCAGAAATAGTAAATTGAATCACACCACGTTAAGCAGGTGAAGTGGATGAGATGTGTGAATGATTGAAGTTGTTTGAAATATTAACCAAAAAGTTCTTTCGTCATATGGCTTTAATCAGAGGACGTAGAAATTGGTCCTAATGGGTCACCTCCCTGCAGTTCCACCTTCACACATTTTCTTCCATAGATAAATATTGGAGATACGCAAAAAATTGGATGCATTGAAAGCGAAAACTGCACTGATGTTTAGTCCTTATCTTTCTGAGCTTGTGGTAAACCTCACTTATTTCAAATCCTTTTCTACAAATCTTACTTGTTTGAAATTTTCTTCTTTGCTGCAAGCGGTTCCTGGTTCCGTATTAGTTGTCTTCGCTCGTTCAGATTTAGTTTCCCAAGTCGTATCAAATTTCAAGGTTTACAGTAATCCTTATGCTAATAATTTCGAAGCAATTGCTGGCCAAAACCTGAAGATTGCATAGGGACATTAATTTTGCATCATGCTCTATACATTTACTGCTTTGTTGTATCATTTATTTCAACTCAACATTGCAAGTAATTAAAAAAACATTCTTGAGCTTCTTATTTTTATGTTCGTTCTGCACTCTAGATAAAAACATTTTTAGCACTTAGTCCATAAAATGTGAATTCCATCAACGCGTAAAGCCGCCGCACATCTTCTTTTGTGTGTGCTTCAGAGGATGACGTTTCAATTTGATTTGCGGGGCACGAAAAGGAATACTAAAAGAGAATGGAAAAGAGCACATATAAAAATGTGTATGCATGCATCTTCTCCGACATGGGAAACGTTATAAGGGAAAATCTACATAAAGTCTACGTACTTTCACATCAAAGGATAGATGGAACATAAGGAGAATATTAAATGCTAAAACTTGCACGGAGTGAATCTAAACAAAAAAGATGGAGAAAAATAAATGCGATGGAAGGACATCGTAAGAATATTTAAGTTGGTAGCTTTAAGAGGATTTCCTCTTCTAGACAATATAAAGGAAAATTAGAAGAATATTTTTTACCGGATTTCCAAATAGGGTATCCTATAGTGGCGCCCTTTCGAATCGAAATCTTGTATATAATGCTGTAAAATATAATCGATTATTTTTTTTTTGTTGGTAGCGAAAACGAAAATACCGATTTCAATGTTTTATTGCGGTTTTACGATAAAAAAAAATTACCGGTTGAGAAAGGGGAAAAAGTCGTAAAGATACGTGGTTTGCCGCAACGAATTTGGGGTGTGGAAAAGTTTCAGTTCCCCCCTGCTCAACGTTCCTTTTCGAACCTTTTAAAAACTGCATTGATATTTCATACACAATGGTGGGAAAATTGGCCGGTTTTTTTTTTCCTTCTTCTCCCGCTAACATACTAAGACTCGCAGGAAACTTTGGTCTGAACAACTTTTAAAGGGGGTAAATTGGATTAGGTGTTCGAGAAAATTTTAATTCTATTTCGGACGATGAGAGCTATAAGGAAGTAAGATAAATTTTTACGATGGAAGATGCTTTTTCCATGTAGCGAGTAAGTAGTATTAGGATGGACTGGACACTTTTTTTATATAATACTTTTTGGTTTTTATAAGGGAGGTGTGTAACTTTTTCAATGCCTAATCGTATTGGTTCCAGTTTTTAAAGTAGTGAGGGAGTTTGAAAATTGTTTGGAATGATGTACGAGCATTTTTATACTATGCTGAAGCAACAATAATTTGTGCGACTGACAGATCTCCTGGCCGAACTCAATTGGTTCTTTTTCTGGCTAGAAATCTTGGGGCACGCTTCAAGATCTGTCAAGTGTTGTTTGGTAAATCTAACTCTTCTATTTCGTAAGATTCCAGGTGCACAGCTCTTGAATTGGGTAAAGCTGTACACTCGGAGAGGATGTGCATGGAGGTTTCATCGTCTTCCTCGCAGAGGATGGTATTCTGCTGTCTCTGCTAGTAGATTTGCTCTCATATGCTTTCGAAGTTTGTCTTTGTGCATGGTGATGAGTTCTTTGAATCTGTCCAGACAACAACAAAACTATTGTTTGATACCATTAAGAGTTTATAACTGATAATCTGGAAATTCTTTGCCAAAAAAATTAAAGAAAATTGTTCAATCTGACAAACTATCGTCCGAGTCGCAATTTCTGCATAAGAACATTTTTTTTTATTTCTAACCCATAATTTACATCGCAGACATTGCACCCATTGCTCTCCAGGCAAACTACTTGAATAGGATTCACAACACATGAGGCAAAATGTTTGCTCCTCGTCTTCTTCTTCAATTTTGTCACCGTCGCTTTCATCATTCAATATTTGTTTGGTCACTTGTTTCTTCTTTCCTTTGTTTACAACTGTCCTCTTTTTTGTTCTTCCTTCAATGCATTCATTTCGGGAGTATCTATTAATATTGCAGTCACACGGCGTTTACGCCCTCTAGTCGTTTGTTTTCTTTTCGGTGCTTATGGAAATGGCTTTAGGCTTTCAGGTGAGAATTCAGAACTGGATCCTGGCCTAGACAAGGGTTCAGCAACTCCAACTTCTGTCTCTTGTATTGGTCTCGCAATCTCGTGGCAACTCAAATGTCCAGCAATATCAGGATTAATGTCTAGAGATGGCTCATCGGCATTTATGGCACTTTCGGGAGTCTCAGGCATTGGACGATCTGTCACAAAGGCCGCCGCAAAGTCCGAATCTTGAAAGATTTCTCTATTGTAAAAGAAAATTCCGCTTCTTGAGAAACCTTTCATGATATTAGTTGGGGTTGTTGCCAAAGGGAGTGCTTTCACCCAGGATTATTATGCATCCATGCATCTTGATATGTAGCTAAATAGGTTTTGAATGGCCCATAAACACCGACATCTAGAGGCTGGAGGCGATGCGAGCAATGGGGTGAAAATGACAACATGATAACATTATTGTCTTTCGCTAAAGATATCACCTCAATGGCAAGGTGAGACTGGTGATTGTCAAGAAGGAGAAGTTCTGGAGATGATGGGATCGGCCTTACATATTTGATGAAATGTTGCATAAAAATTCGAAAATCGGTTGCAGTCATCCATCCTGAAGGGTTTACAGTGCCAATATGATATATGGGACCATCTCGTACAAAATATTCCTTGGAAAACTTTCCGGGAAAAATAAACATGCACGGAATTGAATTTCCCGTTGCATTAACGCAGGCGGCAAGAGTGACCAAAGTACTGCTTGACTCCTTTTGTTACGACAATCTTTCTAGGCTTCTGGACTGTGCTCACGCCGGTTTCATCCAGATTGTTGTTCCAGATTTGTGATGATCTTAAGTTGTATTTTTTCAATTTGTCAAAAAAATTCTTGACATTTGTCTTATTAAAAGATGTGGCCCGGCTTAAAGTTGTAGCTTCAGGTACGCGAATTGATAAAGTGGGATTTCGTTTTAGGGATGAGGTAAACCATTCGGTTCCCCAGCCCTCTCGTTACAAAGGCAAATTACAAGGCGCCATCTTCAAAGAGCTCTAGCTCCCTTAGGAAGCATTTTCAGACTAGGGTGAATTTGGTTAAATTGTCTTAAAATTATCTGAGGAATCTCCGGTCTTCGTTTGTCAGGAGAGTTTCTGGACACCCTGCATAATCATGCCAGTCCCATCTTTGGACCACAATTCGCGAACATCAGCATGACGAATTTTTTTAGGCCAGTAAGAAAAAGCAATCCAATAAAAGCCTTGATCTCTTCTTTTGATGTCTCTTGTGCGTCTTGTATTCGATTGTAGTTATTTTGAACGGTTCTGATAAACAAATTTGTGTAATACGTGATGTGTTCTAACATGTCTTCAGTAAAAAATAATAAAAAAAGCACTGAGCTCGTCAGGAACGTCGTTGTAATCAATCATAGGTTTTGGTAAAAAAAATTTTTTTTACTAGATTGCCTTGCAAACTTACTTTTACAGGATATTTATAACAAATGACAATATCAGCTCGACATTTGAACGTAGGTCCTCTGGCTATTTTCCTTTTCTCAGGTCTTACATTTACGGATGTTGACGGCAAGCACTCAGGAATGGGAAAGGCCTCTTCGTTTTCTTGTCTGACCCACTGTATTTCATTGCATTCATTTGAGTGAATTAATTAGACAACTGGAGAATACTGAGGCAGGAGAATACACCACTGCCCAGCGTACACCCTTACCCATCTGCAGTACAGTCATTTATATACGATTGGCGCACTTTTTACGCCAACCCGCGAGCAACTGAGGTTTCATCGTCGGTCAAGATGATAAGTTTGAAATTTCCTTCAAGATTGAACTGGACACACAAGGCTATTGGGGAATTCCAGTTCCTCCGGTTGTTCTGGAGCCGTCTGTGTACCATAATATGGGATGCCTAATTTGTTATCCAGACCACCTGGTCTAGCTTTGCCTTTGGGTTTGTCTTCATGTTTGCTTCATGTAGCCATACCTGGGAATGGTTCGCCAATACACTCGAGCCTCAATCTGAGTAGTCCCTCGCATTGGCACAAGATGTGCTTCGAAGTCTCTTTTTCTGCCTGACAGATTCTGCACATAGCGTTTTCAGCCAAACTAAGTTTGCTCGTATGCTTATTGAGTTTGTTATGTCCTGTTAGTAGACCTATTACCAACCTGACCGTTCTTCTGTCTTTGTTCAAAAAGTCATCAGTATATTTAGACATTTATTCTGAATGATAAATTCTTTAGCCTGCCTCTGTCCTGGGGAGCTTTTCCACCATTCGACGGATTTGCCGACCATTCCTCCATGGCTATTTTCCTTTTTGTGGTTCCAGACGATGATATAGGTCTATAGTATCTGCCTTCTCATGTTCTTTAATACTTTTGTGTCCCAGTACCCAAGCTAGGATCAAGGAGGAAGGATAAAATGATTGAGAAGAAAATTTCTACAATAAATATTTATAAATCTAATAAACAATTGTATTTAATACACTAAACGTTAAAACTAAAATCCACGTTTTAACGAGTTTACTAAACAAATCAATTAAACGAATTAGAAATAGCTGAACTGTGGTGGGGGAGGGGTAGAAGCATTTCAACGTAAATAAAACGCGGAAATCATTTGTATGCCGCAAGTTGATTAATACAATTAGAACCTATCCTTATCCGGAAAGACAGATGACAACTGGAGCTACACTCCTTTTGCGGTGAAACGATATTGATGTAGATTCGCTAGGGGCGATGAAATCTTCCTCAGCTAACTATTTTCGATTTGACAAGACACCGTACCGCAGTAGCAACGAGATTGAAGAAGAGATCTGTCGACGAAAGTGGAATAGGGTTGTGGGTGTGGTGAGGGTATCTCCCCTTTTAACAAGCGACGAAACTACCTTGTAGATTAGAACAGTTCCGCCTATACGTGGTTTTCCAGATAGAGCTGTTTTGCATTTTCCTTATTACTACCTACCTAGCTAGCTTTCTCGGTTTATTTACTTCCGACTAATTTTCCTTCTAAAGCACGAACTAAGTTAGGGGTGGAAGGATTATAAAGAAGGGTGTATAAAAACCGATTCCGATGACTTTCACCCTAAAATGATTACCTTATCTCTCCTTTACCGTGTAGATAATGGACTTGAATATTTTAAGCGGAGGAATGATAGGTCTTTTTTTGCGAGAGCTCAGAATGGAGTGGGGTTAATTGTTGTAGGCAGAATATATCTAAATATCTCCGAAAATTTCTGATTTATATCCACTCTATAGATAGAAAAAGATGTAATAAAACGAGGAATGGTAAAAGAGAAAAATCAACAACTCGCACAAACGAAACGAAAAATGCTGGCACACTCGGATGTTCATTTCGACATCCGGGGGAACATCAAAGCCACTATAATAATTTTTCAAATGACTTATTACGCGATCCACATTCGTATTCGAATCAAAGCCGTTCCTCTCGTCGTGCCCTAACGATATCATTATCCGAACGATTCAGGGACTATGTACAACGTATATATAGAGCGACCCTCTCCAACTCGTTCTCTCGCTACAGAACGCAAAAGAAATTATTCGCGAGAGATTCGTGAATATCCGTTTCCGTTCTAATTATCTGCTCGTTGCTGGTACGTCGGGAAGCGGCTAACCTATACTACGAGGGTGATTTAGAAAGTAATTTTTCTCGTTGGTATCGCCAACTTGATCGATGTCAATGAATCAAAGTTTAGGGTAAAGTGAGGTTAACTGGACCACTTTTTGGAATACATAATTTATATACGAGGGAGCGTTTTTATATTCGCGGAATGAGCGGGTTGTAGGTGGGTGATTAGGCGCATTGAGGGCGTGGCCTGTGCAGCGACTCATAATTACTATAAATACGAAGTTTCATTGTTATTAGACAGTTAGTCTTTGAGCTATCGTCACCCAAGTAATATAATCAGGAGTGAAAAGTGAAATATGGAAAAAATTGAATATCGTGCCGTTATAAAGTTCCTTACCAGGCAAGGAAAATCAGTCGCGACCATAATGAATGAGATGTCATTGGTTTACGGCGACTCTTGTCCAGGAAAAACCATGGTGTACAAGTGGCATAGTTTATTTAAACAAGGAAGGGAATCCCTTGAAGACGACCCGAGGCCGGGCAGGAGCATTGAGGTGACCACGCCAGCACTTATCCAAAAAGTTGAAAAAATTGTACTCGAAGATGCTCGACTAAAGAAGAAACAACTCGCAGAAATGGTTGGAGTATCCGATACAACAATTTTTAAAATCCTACACGATCATCTCGGCATGTCTAAGGTCAGCGCAAGATGGGTGCCGAGAATGCTCACGCCGCCGCAAAAACAACAGCGCGTAGAGTGTTCGCGTGCATTTTTGGACCTCTGTAATGAAAACAAGGATGGTGTATTGAGTCGAATTGTTACTGGAGACGAAACTTAGGTTCATCATTATGAACCTGAGTCCAAACAAGACTTCATGCAGTGGCATAAAAAGGGCACAGCACCTCCCAAGAAATTTAAAGTGTCACAATCAGCTGGGAAACTCATAGCAACGGTATTTTGGGACTCGGAAGGAATATTGTTGATTGATTATAAAGATAAAGGTGTTTCTATAACCGGAGAATATTACGCTTCAATATTAGAGCGACTAAAAGAAGCCATTAAAGAGAAAAGACGGGGAAAATTGACGAAAGGTGTGCTGCTTTTGCACGACAACGCGCCCGTCCACAAGAGCCGCGTTGCGTTAGCTGCCCTGCATAATGTGGGCTTCGAAATTGTGAATCACCCACCCTACAGCCCAGACCTGGCCCCGAGTGATTATTACCTGTTTCCGAAAATGAAAAAAGAGCTGCGGGGTAAAAAATTTACTGCCGATGATGAAGTCAAGGAGGCAGTTTCGGCGTATTTTGCAGATAAAGAGAAATCATTTTTTTATGAGGGTATAAATAAATTAATTGAAAGATGTGAAAAATGTATCCGTCTTGCAGGTGAATATATTGAAAAAGAAAAATAATTTGGTTTTTTATTTCCACCCCTTATCCCCCATTCCGCGAATATTTTATGGACGCTCCCTCGTATTTCTGGTTTTATTTGACTTGAAGGTTTGATTAAACATTTTTTTGGACTGTAATAATGTGAAAATCTGGCAATAGGTGAGATCAATTAAAACCAAATTTACATAAAAATATTAACACTTTATTAAAGATAAAACAAAGGAGCAATAATTATTAATACCTACCTAGGAAGGTACTGTGTAAAACAATGGAAAGTATAAAATGAAATTTAAAAAATTGTGATTCTAAACTCACTAAAATCTATGGGAAATAATGTCATGTTTCCAAAGCGATGCGAGCATTCATTTTGTTTCGAATTTTGGCAACATAATGTCGTAAATTTAAATTGGTTTTTTCATAAACTTTAACTACAATAAATTACCCTGGGTATTTCATTCTATTCACCAAAATCCTCTGGTGAATCTGAACTTTCATTACAGCTTGTAGTCACTAGAAGAAGAACTAGATTGCAAAATACGTTTATTAACTGTCGCTTTTTTAGTTTCCTTACTGTTCTTTTGCTTAACTTTTTTCTTCTCTTTCTTTAATAAGAGTTTTCCCTCGTAGTTGCCGTTTTTCTTGGAGGAGCTTTTGGGTAAGAACGAATTTGTTCAGGAGTTACTATTTGTGAAGTTTCAGGTGAAGAAAAAGTTTTAATTTGGTATAAGGAGAGCTTGGTGTTTCCTCACTCAGTGGCTGAGGCAGCTGAGTATTTTCCGGGTTTGCTCCATCGATCACGTAAAATGATAAAAAAGAATCTTCAGGAAAAATATCAGTATTAAATGGTTCTATGCCCGTTACCCTAAATCTAATACAAATATTTTTCGGAGTGAAAGACTGTAGCAAAGCTTCTTCTACAAGACCACCGACCTCATATATTCCCGGATAAATTAACCATCCACCTGTCGCAAGCAGCATTGTAAAACCTCTTAAGAGGGCCGAAAACTGAAATGTCTAAAGGCTGTATCTTGTGAATGGCTCTCGTGATTATCAAGCAGAATTAATTTGGTATGTTCTTTTG
Source organism: Holotrichia oblita (assembly GCA_023690525.1). NCBI lineage: Eukaryota > Metazoa > Arthropoda > Insecta > Coleoptera > Scarabaeidae > Holotrichia > Holotrichia oblita. The sequence goes on along the minus strand of CM043021.1, from coordinate 93,807,373 downwards.
ATGGCCTCTCATGTTGAACAAAATGCTTAAAGACAGGTAGAAATAAAGTGCTATTCATCAATCCATTTGGGGTAACGGTGACTTTCGTACCAGTTGGAGTTCCATGCAGCATATTCTCCTTATTCTCCTATTATACCCACTACGGTAACCAACCTCTTTCACCAGACATTATTTGGCCTACGCATCTTTGACCTGTTGTGGCTAATATTTTTTGGTTTGTGTACTGTAGTAACTCCGGTTTCGTCCAAGTCATAGATATCTTCGCTATTGAGGTTATATTTTCTTTTTGCTTCAAGAAGGTTTTTGAAGAAAGCATCAATATTTGTTTTGTTAAAGCTTGTTGCTCTACTCATGCTAGTCTGCTCGGGGGTTCTTAAAGACAGGATGTGTCGCTGCATAAAACCCACCATCCATTCTTTTCCGGACATAGCGGCTCTGGACCTACGAGCTTTGACGTTTGTTTCGAATTTAATCCATCGCGAATTTCGGCAAATAAAACAAAATATTTAACAGCACAAACATTTACCCAGCGGAATAATTTTTCCATAACATAAATTCTAGAAAGAATAGGGGATGGTTTTCTTACGAGCAAGTATTTAATTAACCTCCCTGTTCAGTCAACCCCAAAATTGAATTCAATGTGGTGTCCTTCCACAATCTCTGAGCTCTGAGGTATTCTAATAGGTCAATCAAACAAAATTCAAATTCTTGTAATCCATCAGAGATCACTTTCTGTTAGAAGTTTAGATATGTAACAATGTATAGGGTGTTTCCTTTAATGAAAAATATATTATGGGTGTATTTTATCAACGTGACCCTCTTTTGTTTTTTTTTTAAATTTTATAGGATGATGCAAATCGCCAAATAGAGAGGTGCCAAGAGCGCTCATTCACGCTTGTTATCATTGCATATGCTCCACCTATATGCGCAGAAAACGTCATCACTGCCACGACATTCTGGTCGACCTATACAACTACAACCAACTATCTCTCTCCTAAAACAAAAGAGTTGACCATTGTAGATCTATTCAGTCAACACCTAGAATGAACTGCACCAGATAAAAATTGAGAGCAAAACTTTGATCGAAAATATGCGACTCCACAGGTACGGCACAAAAAATTTGACTCCAAAAGATGTGCTTTAAAAATATGACTCATCAACGTGTGTCTGATAAACGCGACTGAAAAACAGGTAACTGAAAAAATTGATTAATAAAATTTGACTAAAAAAATATGTCTCAAAAAAAGTGATGTGGCAACATGTGATTGAAAAATGTAATGTTACTCAAAGAAAGAAATAATGTGCCTAAAATTTTTGTTAAAAATGTCACTTGAAGCAAGCGATTCGAAATCATGTTAGAAGAAGAAGATTCCAAAAATATCTCAGCAACCTGTGACTAAAAAATACGATAGAAAAACAAGTAACTAGAAAAAAATAATTATCAAAGTTGACTGAAAATATGAATCTGAAAACAATTTGATTGAAGAAATGGAACCGAAAAAAAAGTGTGCCTCAAAAAAATGACAAAATGTGTGACTGAAATCGAGCCATTTTTGATTTGAACTCAAAATAATATGCCAGAACAATTAAAGTGATGAAAAATAGATCATGTAGACGATCTAAAACATAAAATCTAAAACATAAAAGTCGTGAATAAGGGATGGTGAGTTGCCACAAGCGCTAGCGAAGCCTGAATTGGCACCGAATAAGGTGATGCTGTGTGTGTGGTAGGACTGGAAGGGAATGGCCAATCACGAGCCACTTCGATTGATTCTGACAACAAGAGAAATTATGCCAAATAATTGAAAGAAGACGGTCCTCCGAATTTAATAATAGGAAAGGTGTTGTCTTCGATCATGACTTCTTTGATCAGAGCCAAAAACACTTTTTGATTTTATTGCTTTGGTTAGAAGTGAGAAGAGGAAACTACACACATTTTTTTAAGTCCAAAATACAGTCGGAAATGGGTTAAATGTTTTTTTGAGCATGTTTGATGGGCTGTTTCTTTTGATTTCTTTAACTGGCAAATTTGCAGCTGTTTGATTAAGCTGTTAGATCAGCTAATGGATTTTGAACACGACATTTCTTTTTAGAGATTTTTAGAGATAGAATAATACATTTTGAAAACCGTTGAGGATTCCTGTATTAGTATAAGATTTCATAGTAATAAGGAGCACGCTTATTCCAAAAGATGCGACCATACCTTAAACTTAAATGAGAGATAAACATGGTAGCAAGAAATTAAAAACTTTTATCGTGCAAATGGCCCGTAGCAATCCCTACTAAGAAGATGCGACATTATTTTTAAAACTCCGTTTCGCCGTTCATCCCATCCAACACTTTGAAGTTTCCGGAATCTGCCCAGAGGGCGCTGAAGAAAATATAAAGCTCGGCGAAAGAAAAAAATGATGGAACCGGTAATGGATTTTTAACTAAGCTAAATTCGCCGATAATGCCGCCGCGTAATTGAAAGGGAAGCAATTTTTGTTCCTTTTTCTTCTCGTAACCACCGGGTCAGGCAGGTTTAGTAGTCTAAAAATAGTTCTAATTACCCGCTATTTTAAACCAGAATAAATGGCGACAATATTAGAATTTTCTCTCTCAAAGATAAAAAAAAATTGAATAAAATAAAATGAAGGCGAGAGAAAAAAAGGAAGCTCTCCTAAAAATATAATAACGATATTTTGATAACCGATAATTGGGTCTTTCACGGTACCTCGTGTATCTGAGGTCTCCGAATACACTCGGTGATTTGCAATGCAAATCAGACGAAGAGACATGAATATTCAGTAAGCCGCGGTTGTAATAGTACTGTACCAGGGATAGACGGTATATAATGGTTCGTTGGTTGGCGAAATCGTTTGCAATTTTACATATTTCATCCCATTTGTAGCGAATTATGAAACCAATTTTAAAACTGCTTCGCGTTACCGCAAAACGTCAGGGCTTTCGCTTTGCAGGCGGTGGTATTATTTGTTTTGCGCGATTTTATCTTTAAAACTCGCGGATTATAACGTAATTCATTTGTTTTTGTACGGGGATATTTCCGTGGAGGTGTTTCAGTTGATGCCGGGAGGAAGCAGCGCTGTCTGTGCTAATTTTGTATTTATATCGTGAGGAATTGGTGTAAATTTGTTTGTTTCTGTTTAGGGAAGTGTTAATCCTATTTCTTTAAGGTTAAAAAGAAAACTAATATGTAATGTGAAAACATTAATAGCTAATTTGGTGTGTTAAAGAAACGTTTTTGTTTTTAGGCATACTCATTAAAAAAAACAACTTTTTCTGAACGAATACATCCAGTGCCTCCTACCAACTTAATGTTCCAGATGTGATATTTCAACCAGATTATCTGTCTCTGTCGATTCAATAATTTTGAAGATTAAATTCAATTTGCTTTGGAAGAATTCTGTCGTCCTACCTTATTTGAATTTAATCCTCCTTTTCTAGCAGCACAATCTCTCGCACTTTCAATCTCCGATCGGCCAACACCATAACGTGATTTTTCTTAAATGTTTCGGGTGTAGAGACCTCAACTGGACATCCAGAACGTTCGGCATCTTCCGTGGTTGTACGGCCACAACGAAATTCAGTAAACCACTTTTTTATCATTGAAATTGATGGTGCAGAATTCCCATAATACTTATCAAGCTTAGTCTTGGTTTGAGTGATTTTCTTCTGAAATCACGCGATAGTCTCTGCTATCAATGGCTCAAATTTTAACAGGAGTCAACTGACAGATGTCTGTTGACAGGAAGAGTGTTGCCCTTTCAGTTAAGAGACGCGAAATACAAAATGTCACGGACATATTGGCCCACCCTCGTACTTTCGATCTGACCACGTGACAAAATATACAGGGTGTCCCAAAATGACGTGTACAAGGTATCTCACAATTAATACCCGAGCCCCGCCATCTCGAATTTCTTACCATCACCATCTTCAATTCCTTATCTCCACAGTACAACTATTTTTCAGGTCACATTTTTATTTACATTTCTGAGTCACCCTCCCCCTTTCCCCCGCCCTCCCAGGTACATGTTTTTTGATATTTTGACATTTATTTTTGTCATCATATTGTTTCGAGCCACATTTTTATTAAAATCTTTTCAATAATATCTTTTGAGTAGCAGTATTAGTGTTAACACAATAAATAAATAAAATAAATGTTAATTTTTTTTGTAATTTTTTTATTCACATTTTTCATGACTCTCTTGGCATATTTTTTGAACTACATTTATTTAGAGACAACTTAAGAGTCGTATTTTTTAAATCAATCATTTTTTCATTCTTTGAGTCCCTTTTTCTTGGCGTTGGACTTGTTGCCTTATGAAAAAAATCTTTTAATTGGTAATTGTGAAATATCAAAAACAAACAGCAATTCAGAAGAAAAGATACGAAATAGTTTGTTTTCAGTAGTATACAGGGTGTTTCTGAATTGATATGAAAAATTTCAAAGGGTGATTCTTTAGCAAAAATTAAAGGGGGTCTCTCATATAACTTTTTGTTCAACACCCTTTTCCCTCCAAGTTACAGCCCCTTAAAATTAAGTCAAAAAATTTGTTTTTATTTAATATAACCACTTTGGAAAAATTTAGAAGAATGAAATTTGGCAGACAACTGATGCTAGTAAAATGGCAGTTTTTGAGTGTTTTTGTTACCCTAAAATGTAATCACAAGGGGCTGAAAAAAACAACCCCTATAATATTTTGCAACAGAACTTTTTAATGCGCCTATATTTTCCTATTTAAAAAATCGATTTAAAAAGACAAACTCAATCTGCAACTTTTTTATGTCTTGACTTTTTATCATAAAATTGTTAGTTTGATCACAAACAAATAATATACTGCTCACACTCTTTTCCCATAAATTCAGTTCTTCTTTGTGAATTTACCTGATTTTAAAGGGCTGTAACTTAGAGGGTAAAGGGTATTAAACAAAAAGTTATACAAAAGACCCCTCTTAATTTTTGCTAAAGAATCACCCTTTGAAATTTTTCGTATCAATTCAGAAACACCCTGTATATTACAAAACAAATCTAACATTAACGAAAACCAAATCAACATAGTAAATCCTGAGGCCAAAAACTAGTTTAATACATCTTAAGTTCTGAGTTCAGCTTCTTCTTCCATACAATCACTATTGTTTTGAGTCTCTACCGATTCAGTGGATGAATCTTTAATAAAATCTGTCAACATATTGAACTACCATTCCAAGCTTTGATTCCTTATCCAGTTCTAGCCAAAGGCTTCTTTCAGAAGGTTGTTAACTGATTTTCGTTTTTCCTGAATGACTCCATGCACATCTGCAACTTCTGACAAAGTAACACGATCCAAATTTTTTCCTAGTTTCAATAATGTTTTGTACGGTTTTGATGGATGGAAGATCTCAGAGTTTATTTGTACAGTACCTACACACTGTTCTCTACCACAATTACACCGTCTAAAGACATTATAATCAACGAAATCTTAGCCATCCACGTGCAAACCGCAAAGTTAACCGTTTCAGAACTGTCAAACTGGACATATTTCGCTTTGAAAACAACACATTGTGGACATGTTGCGTTTTGATAGTGGAACACAAAGTTTGCGTCTACTTTTAAACAGGATTTTTTGTTTTTTTCAAGAAATTGATTAAATTATATTGTAGACCACCTTTTAATACACGTAACGCCATCTCTGTTCGTTCAACTGTTTCGTTACTAAGATTAAAATTTCTCATTTTGATTACTTTCTAAAGAAATTTAAAGACCTCCTGGATGACTGGTACACGACCTGGAGAATCAGAGTCCATCCAACAGAAGAGGAAACACGGGGAACCATTCTCGGTGGTGATGTGTCTTGGTGCTCCCAGAGAGTCATGCTGGATGCCAAATTGACATTTGGACTTCATGTGGAATTTGTTATCGGTCGTGCTCAACAGATTGGCACATTCGTTGATTGCAAGAACCAAGTTTAGAAATCTGTTAGCAGAGCGTCGATGCTCTATGCATCAATCGTCTGGATGGCTCTTGATGCTCCCTGGTACATTAGGAATGTCATCCTTCATTGAAACACCGCCATGGAAACCATAGAGAAGTTTACCAGTTCCGAACCTACACCAAACCCTGGACTCGATAGAGTCCAGAGCTGCACAAATCCATTGATGATGGAATCGGAAACCTAGGGTCCATAGATCCCATGGTTGTATCGACGACCAAGGATGATTCTCCACCGGTTTGACACATCATAAAAGTGTCACCACCCCTTCAGGTGGATCCAACTACTAGAGTCAACAAGTTTCGTCTGAGTTGAAGGTGGATCGAGTAGCTGGAAACTCAAGTGGACGCTCTACTAGATGGAAGATTTGAAACGATGCTCCGAGGTACTGAAGAGAGCAAGATGGAAGTAGCGAGTTCCTTCCTACCTGGTCTCCTGTCGGTCGACTGAGTTGTCAGTTTGTTCCATTTTGAATGTTGATCGACCGTGTTGAGAGTTCCAAAGTTCCAAGCTTGTTGTTGGTCGACCGTATTGATAGTTAAGCTTCCCGAATACCCTCTTTGGGTGTCGGACGGCTGTGTTTTTAATTATGCAAAGCTTAACACATGAACGCTTTAACACAAATCTATTTTTTGAAGAAATTCCGATAAGCCCTCCCAACACCAACACAACATTAACAAAAACACTTATCTAAGTACTGTTTACACGATATTAAAAAAAAAAGAATTTATCCTCTTATCATGTTTCAACGGAATAATGATTTTTTTTTATATCGCCGCTATAATATCGTATTTTTCGATATAGGTTCCCCTTCCAGGGCAAAAAAAAGGAATTTTCTTTTACGAGGACTTTAAAAACAGAATAGGTAACCGAACGCAATGGAGCGTGTGATATAAATACCGATGAGAATATTTCGTTCAGGCAGCAAACGTCCACAGCCAACGGTCTGAACTACGAGTGTTCCGAACTGATATGGCACATGGTGTATCATTCCCGGTCCGCATTGTAAGTGGTACAGTTTTACGATATAAAATATCCTTTTATTTTAACACGCTTTTAGCTTTTTGCGATAATATTTTCGACGTCCTCGGGAAATAGAAAATATATATCGCCTCCTAAGGCACGGAAAATATTAGGTACGAAAGATTGTTTCGTCATCTTATTTTAACGAATTTTATAGGTATATCAGTTGCAACCGACCGAAGACAATCTTTAGATAAATACAAGAACAATTTATATTCGAAATATCGGCTTCTCAGAACAAAGGCGTAGAAACATCTTTGGATTTGGGAGACTAGACTAGATCTTTTGTAAGTATACGTCTGTGAGCTGGTCAAAGACATGCTTGCAATCGCAGGGGGGAATAGGGTTTTAGCTCCGGGCAATTTAAAATTGATTCTTTTCCTCGGTACAGTGGAACATGCTAGGCGGTTCATGTTACGTGTAGTAAAGCTGAATACGGAGGAGATTTAGAAACTAATATGGTAGTAAAGTCTTTCCATCGTGTTACGAAGAAGACGGCTTTGTGAACGCAATATACAGATAACGTCCAAGTTTGGCTTATAAGGGATTTGCTCGGGTTATAGTTTCAAGTCGTCGCTAGAAATTTCTTTTAAAATGTTATAGACATCGGAGGGGATTAAGCACTTATTTGGAGCAAGATTATGAGTGAATTTCAAGAGATTTTCATATCAGTAAAGAGGGAGTCAAACAATATAATTTAGAAAAAAAAAGGAAAAAATTCTACCAACCTATCGTTTCCCCCAAAGAGATCAGTCAGTCGGTTTTAATCAGGGTGGGACCGCGTGATGGGAAGACTTTACCCCTGCTGTCCCAAGAACATTACATGGAACACGAGGTCAATTCGCCAAACACGCTAACGCTTACACCGAATGCTACGATTACCTACGTCGAGTCGGTCTCGTGTAACTTTATGTCATGTCGGTGGTGGTGGCTGGGATAGTAGTTTGTCCTGCTTTCTCTCTTGTCTCCCCCAGCTTCATCAAATAAACCGAAAATTAATAGGGGGAAATTTTGCCAGTTTGGTTAATTTAAATTTGGTAATAAACATTAACTGCGGAGGTTAGTAATGCCTTATATTATCCATGGGTGAACATAAATTAGTGGATAATTCTACTCTATGGTTGTAAGCAATAATATTGTTTGTACATATATGGATACTGATTTTGTCAAATTACTCTACAAAATACTCAAAACAATAGATTTTTTTGGGTTATAACTTTGGGGGAGGAGGCTCTTTTGATTGGCTTCAAGACTGAAATGGGCACACAGAATCCCAAAACAACAGTTCCAAAATTCTGCTACTGTATGGCTTCAATCCTGGGGGAGACAACCTTAACCAGAGAGGTCCACTTCACCACTCCATAATAATTTATATACAGGTCAAAAGAATGGTAGTTTGCAAGAACCTGTGGGGACTGTTGAAATAAAGTTAACCTAGACCTAGTAGTGGCTATCTCGCTTCGACGTCTGGTATTGTATTCCTGTTTATCTTTATTTAGTTGAAAGTTGAAAGTTAGTTGGTATAATTGTCAAAAACGTAGAGAGCAAGCTCAAAGATAAATTATGCAAGGCAAAGTAAGTAATTTGTGGCTAATGCATACCGGTCTGCAAGACTCTGAACGTTGTAGGTTGGTCAAGAAACGGATAATACGTTTCTAGCCAATGAAAATAATCCTATCCATGGTTGAATTCCCCCCAAAAATTATTCCATAAGACAGCCTACTAAAACATAGGCGTAGTAGAAAACATAAAGAATTGATTTTTGATAATAGGCTCTCACAATGGGCTTTCCAATTCAGAAACTGATCCACCCATACGCCTTAGAATCTTGTTAGAACCGCATTGTTAAGTCCTTTATTATTTAAAGATAAGTTTAAGTATCTTTTTTTCTTCATTGACCAGAAGCTCATTCATTATAAACCATGAATACACGTTGACTTAACAATTCATTGCAGGTGCTGGCCAAAATATCATCATCCCCGCCCGTCACCTCCAAAGCAACATCATCCGCATATGAAGTAGTTGAAACTTTGTCTAGTTTTAATGGGAAATCGTCAATAAATACTAGAAAAAGTACAGGACCCAGTTTCGATCGATCCAATCTAATCAAAACATCAGAAGCACATTTTTTTTGGACATTATTGTTGTTACAGCAGATATTTACATATTGAGCTCTGTTACTTTAAAATGATTCAATCCAATTTAAATTCTCCTAATCCCAATTTAATTTCCTTAAAAGAATAGTGTGACTCACACAATCGGAAGCTTTATTTAAATCTAAAAAAATTCCAACTGGATAAGTACTGTTTTTCAATCGAAGTAACAACTTCTTTGAAAAAGGCATTAAAGGCAGTAAAAATTGAACGATATCTCCTAAAGCCATGTCGGCAATCTGTCATAATATTAAAGAAGATGTGAGAGCTACAGGGCGGTAATTTTCTAAGAGTGATTTATCACCTTTTATTAAAATAAGGATCAATTTAGAGTTTTTTAATATATTAGGAAACTCACCTTGTTCAATGGATTTGTTAATTAAAAGAGTTAAAACCGGGACAGGATGACATCCTTAGAGACTGCTAAAGTTAGTTGAAGCTGGTGCTAAAGCTATTAAAAATGATTGACCACAACTGTCTAATGAGCTTGGAGAAGGCATGCATAGTAGATATAGGCATATTAAGCTGTATCGTTTGTTTGGCCACCAGGACAACTCTAGCAGTGTAGCCTAATCGTGTGCTAATGGTCTGTTGTGCCACCTTTGATAATGCCACATTTGATACTGTTAATCAATTTACTCTCAACAGCAAATTGTAGGTCGATCGGAGGATTCCAATTCTCCAAGAAAATGTCACCCTCCTTCCCCGGCTTCTATCCTTTCGCCACAAGGATAGTCAGCCGTTTAACCATTGCGGCTATCGATCCGTAGTAGAAGCAGAAGAAGGAAAAGCTGCTATATTAGCACAAATCGGAAAAAAAAATGGTGACATTTTTAAACTCGATTCAAGTCAAGAATTGAAACCAAATCCAACAACATTCCTGGAAGCGTTGGAAGAAGCAGTACCTTAGTCAGTTCCAGCAGCGGAGATCAGAACCAGGATCAACTAGTAGTCATCAAAGAAGACAACGTCCCTCCTCTAGACTAGAATCTCGGTAGGGTCATAGAGGTCCACCGGTCGCTCCACGGATGATGCCCTCGTCTCCAATCCGTGCAGTGACCGTTCGAACATACGGGGACGTGGTATAAATTTCCGCGAGAGCTGTTGAAGCTAGTAAGGCCAAAACTGTCCCATGAGTTTGGAGAATGCATGTATTATGGATATAAACTAAATGTCAAACTTATCGCAAAAAAAATGGTCAGAAGAAGAAGAAGAAGTTGTATATGATATCAACTCTGAAGAAAATAGTGACTTGTTTAAACTCGTTTCAGGTCAATAATTATAATGAAGCTGAAGTTGGTGTGGTACCATTTAGTGTGTTAAGAAACTATTTTAAAAAAATATTAAACCATAGAGGATGTAGTTAGCCAGCTTTAGAAGGGTTAGGTAATTTTCCATTGAAGTAGCACATAACCTTAATGGACAAAATTATTTCTTGTGTACAAGCTATATGTGCAACTGGCTCAACAAAATTATAGCATGAGCATAGAGCTGTCTAAACAAAATCTGGAATTGGAATGGAATTCTAATCACTACTGGAAAGTCCGCTCGATTTATCAATTGTTTAATCCGGCTGTGCCAATTGAGATTAAAAAAGGGTTTCGTTCAAATATTGTCAGGAAGAAGAGACTTGACGTCAAGGATTTTCCAAACAAATATGTCAAAGATGCAAGCTAGTTTTTCTAAATGTAGAGATAGGAGACCTTCAACCAGAAATGTTTATCATTTTCTAACCTAAACTTACCGAAAGAATTTGTTTAAAGGTTGTAACGATCCGTTGAACGGAAAGACAATTTTTGTTAATTTTGAGAATTAAAGTTGTTTTCTTTATTAACAAAGTTTTGAACTAACCTGTATATTTGAATTTTTGAAGCATAGTGTATATTTTTCAAATGTTTTGCTTGTAACGTCATGTGATAAAAAGGTACTCCCCAGAGCAGCATTTTCACTTTTTAAAGGAATCCTTGTCCTTCCTCCCAACCGTTCTGATGGGGCCGAGTAACGTTGGCCAACAGGAGTCTCCTTGTGAAGGAGCCGAGTGGAAAAGTTGGTCTTCACATTCATTCCTTGACTGTTCTGCTGGAGCCGAGTAACGTTGGCCACCAGCAGGAGTGTCCTTGTGAAGGAGCCGAGTGGAAATGTTGGTCTTCATATCTATTCCTCAGCTGTTCTTTAGGGGCCGAGTAATGTAGACCAGCAGAAGCCCCTTGTGAAGGAGTCGAGTGAGAAACAATTCAGGATTTATTAGCCCCTAACTTTTCATCTTCAGAAAATGCGACCTATAATGACCTGTTGATTTTTCTTCTAGCCGCTAGGTGAAGTAATACAGAAAAGAAGGTAGTAAAATAAGACAATTAAAGACAGTATTGGGAGACTAACAAAGTAAAGAAAACTATCATAACAATGAATTGTCAATGCGAAGAAACTCTAAAACCAATCCAATGAAACTGCTCAGTTAGAGGTCGCGAACTTTGATTCTACAAGGAAAGAAACGCAAAGAAAACGGTAATAAAATGCAAAGATATGTATCTACAGGAACAAATTGAAGCAAGATGCATTTAAGTTAATTAATCTAGAGTGCTAGAAAAGTTAGGTTAACCTAAGTAAACCTGCATTACCCTAATATGTTTACGCAACGTGAACATATTTTTGTGACCCAGATTCCTCTTTTTCCCTCAGTACCTCAAACTTTTATACCATCACAAACGACAGAGCCACTATACGACATACTACAAAATGCATGGCCGCCTACGATGCTTTCATGATTTGATTTTCGCACCGATTTCAATTCAAATGGTTCTGTAGTATGCCTGTACACACGAGTATACAACGTCGTGTTTCCCGTTTGTACGTACACAAAACGAAGTCGTAGGTGGCGCATCCTGTTTCCTTCTTCTTCGCCGTGGAGCGTGATGTGTCTGAATAACACCTCTGGGTTTCGCCGTGAGGCATGAAATATAAACATTCCTCGTGAAATATTCGTACGTGTGTTATTGTTAAATTATAAGGATCCGCGTCGAGGAAAAAAAATCTATACGGAGTGAGGTGACGCTTCTGTTTGGGGAGTTCTTCTAAATGTGCCGCCGAAAAGGAAGAAGAAAGCGAAAACGCTTTAACTTCGGATTGTTTGCCGTATTTCGGTTGAAATGCGTGGATTCGGGAATAGACTTGCTGATGAATATTTAAAATAATTACGAGTCCTTGTCGTATAAATGTGTCGAAGCGATTTTTGGTAAAACGAGGTTTTACTGGTAAATTTTTTTCCTTTTTATTATAAAAAGAAATATGTTTAGCAATTGAGCTTCGTGTTAAATCGAATGAGTAAGAGATTTTGATCCTTTTATTTTGTTTGTTCATTACAAATTTTACTGATCCTTGGAACCCAAATCTGACAGGTTTGTCAGGCTTATGAACTGGCACCACCAGGGCCTTGTTCTTCCATCTTGACCTTTTCTGGATGATAGACTCTTTAGGAGTTGCTGGTGGTAATCTGCTGATTAAAGTTTCTATTCATTGAGCCTGAGGGCTTTCATGATCTTCCACTAGTTACAGTTACTTCCTGGTTTTACTCAAATGTGACAGTTGTATCATCTCATCATGAGACAGACGTCCATTGTGATGCCTGCACCAAAGCTTACTGTGTTTTTCTCTATAAAAGAGATCACTACAAGTTGCGATTATTGAATTTTGGCTATGAGACCTGCCAAAATAATTCTGACAGATTTCAAAACATAACGGTTTTTTCTAGCCACCAAAATACAAGCATTTTGACAGCCACAGCAATTTTTTTAAACTTCTGGATTCCCTAATTTTAATAGTTGTAACAGAGATCTTTTGACAGCTGTCAAAATTGAAATTCTATGCAATTTTCTTATTTGGAATTATTGGAGTTTGGCTGTGCTAGCTACCAAAATAATCCTGACAAATATTAAACTATAACCGATTTTGTAGCACACAGTAGCTTTTTAAAGCTTCAATGTTTTTAATTGACAGAGATATAATGGTGACAGCTGTCAAAATTGAAACTTTTCTTAATTAGGGTTTTTGAATTCTAATTCTGATAGATATCAAAATATAATGGATTCTTGGTAGCTATCAAGATAGAAGAACTGTTCTAGAAACCAAAGATATTTTTCAAACGTTCAGTTTGTTTAAATTTGATGCTTGCAACAGAGATTTTGAAATGTTGTAATAGGAATTTTTTGACAGCTGTCAAAATTGGAATTCTCCGCATTCCTTTGTTAGTCGCAATTATTGAATTTTGGCTGTGATAGTTGCTAAAAAATAATACTGATACATGTCAAAATATAACGAATTCTGGAAGCTATCAAAATAGGAGCGTTTTTATAGCCAAAACAAAATATTTCTCAGCTTTGGTATTCTTAATTTTGATAGTTTTAATAGGAATTTTTTGACAGGTGTCAAAATTGAAATTCCATGCAATTTTCTTAGTTGAGATTATTGGAGGTTGGCTATGATAGCTGTTTAAATAATTCCGACAGATGTCAAAATATAATGAATTTTGCTAGATATCAAAATAGAAGCATTTTGATAGACACAACAGAATTTTCTTGACTCTTCGGAGTTTGGCTGTGATAGCTACGAAAATCATTCTGATAAATATTAAAGTATAATAGATTTCGGTCGCTATTAAAATAGAAGCATTTTGACAGCCATAACAGGTTTTTTAACATTCGGTTTCCTTAGTTTTAATAATTCTGAACAGAAATTTTTTGACGCCTGTCAAAATTAAAATTCTATGCATTTTTCTTAGTTGTGATCGTTGAACTTTTAACTGAGATAGCTGTCAAACTAATCCGGATAAATGTCAAAATATAACGGTAGCTGTCAAAATAGGAACATTTCTCACCTTTGGTTTCCTTAATTTTAATCGTTGTAAGAGTGATTTTTTGACAGCTGTCAAAATTGAAATTCCATGTAATTCTCCTAGTTGAGATTATTGGAGCTTGGCTGCGATAGCTGCTAAAATAATTCTGACAGATGTCAAAATACAACGGATTTTGCTATCAAAATAGAACCATTTTGAGAAGAATTGCCACAGTAAGAATTTTTTTGAACCTTCGGTTTCCTCAATTCGAATGGTTGTAAAATTCCATGAAATTTTGTTACTTGCACTTATTGAATTTTAGCTATGATAGCTGCCAAAATAATTCTGACAGATGTCAAAATTTAAGGAATTTTGCTATCTATCAAAATAGAAGCATTTTTTTAAACCCTCGGATTCCTTAATTTTAATAGTTTTAACAGGATTTTTTTGACTGTTGCCAAAATTGACATTCTAAGCACATCTTTTAGTTAAGATTATTGCAGGTTGGCTGTGATAGCTGCTAAAATAATTCTGACAGATGCCAAAATATAACGGATTTTGCTAACCATCAAAATAGAACCATTTTGATAGCCACAACAAGAATTTTTCTTCAATTTTCGGTTTCCTCAATTCGAATGGTTGTAACAGAAATCTTTTGACAGCTGTCACAATTAAAATTCCATGCAATTTTTTTAGTTGCACTTATTGAATTTTTCTGATACCGATCAGAGAAGAACATTTTTTTAAACCTTCGGTTTCCTTAATTTTAATAGTTTTAACAGGAATTTGTTGACAGCTGTCAAAATTCAAATTCCATGCAATTTTTTTAGTTGAGGTTATTGGAGGTTGGCTGCGATAGTTGTTGAAATAATTCTGACAGATGTCAAAATATGACGAATTTTGCTAACTATCCATTTTGACAGTCACAACAAGAATTTTTTTTTGACAGCTGTCATAATTGAAATAGCTGCCAAACTAATTCTGACAGATGTCAAAAGCCTTCAATTTCCTAAATTTTAATCGTTGCAGCAGTGATTTTTTGACAGCTGTTAAAATTGAAATTCTATGCCCGGCTGTTTTTGTTTCTTTACATTATAAAGTCTGGAAACTCAACTTTAATTCATTCCATTTAACCAAAACTCCTCATTTTATAAAATCCATAGCGTTAATAACATTAATTATTACGAATTAGGCATCCTAATTCCATAAAACGTCAACATCCGAATACATTTTCGAGAGAGAAAGAGAGAGAGAGAGAGAGTAAGTTTACAAGACGAATAAATTAGTAAGATAGATGGTACAAAAGCAACAGTGTACAGTTACTGAGCGTGTATAACCGTAGAGTTGTCCTGAAACTTTCAGAAATAATTTCGACGCGGCCGTAAAGCTTCTTGCTAGATGTCCCCGAGGACAAAAAGTCGACAAGTAAGAAGATGAGCAGCCCCGACGTCAGCTTATTGCGAAAACCAGAAAAGAGAGATGTAAGCAATAATAGTGGAGGAAGTTTACGACTAATAAACGTTTCTTTTTCTCCTTTATCTTGTTTGTAATTTTGCTGCCGTTGTTCGTCAGCTATTCTCGTTGGCGCGACTATGATGAGAGGCAAACAGAAAGGAAAAAAGACTGAAGGGAAATGTTTTGAATAAAATTTCAAAGTGTTCTCTACTGTGCAATCTAGATGAAATGGAATAAATTTGAGCGTTTTCATTTCTAGTTTCATCCTTATTGTTTTTTTTTAAGTATAAATATGAATGGATTATTGTTTTTCGAAAATAACTTAAATAAATTATTGAATATTTATTTTTAAAATTTAATTTATTTATTGCTTCATTACTTTTGCCCGGATATGCGTTTTAGTAGTTGTCAGAGATATGTTAGGAGTTGAAACAAACAAGAGAAAAATCCGAAGAAAGTTTTGCAATAAATATTAGATATTTATTTCGAGTTATATTTTTTTATCACCTACCTTTTCTTTCGTTTTAATTCATTTTTATTTATTAATAATTTCGTGTATGTTCTGCTTTCCCCGGAAAATAAATAATTCCACAGCCTGCCCGACGTTATATTTAATTTATTACAAGCCGAGGGAACACTGTGGGCTCTGGCTGCAGCACTGTACTGCTGGGAAATACAAGGAAAAAAGAAAAGAGAAAAGAACCCTTATAATAAAATATCTCACATCGGAGACTTATAACTATAAGCCATATCTGCGTCATCCCGTTGCCCCCGTTAAAAAGCAGAAATTATGAAAAATGTGTCCTTTTCCACGGGATTACTTCTTGAGATCTTTCACGCCTCCATCTACTATCCCATCAGAACGAGGACGACTCTGAAATGTTGAACTCTACCCCGTCGACTCCACTAACTGATGTTTTTAAGACGGACAGTAGTTGCGGTGTTTGTGTGTGCATGCCAGGATAAAAATCAATACGAAGAAGATGCGTAAATGGAAAGTGAAGTCCAGAGGAATTCCGTTAAACTCTTGTTTTTGTTCTTGTTGGTTTTTGCTTTTATTGCTGTATATATGTATATGTATATGTATAATATGTATGTATGCAGAGATGTATACAACATATTTGAATGTAATTATCCTAAGCGGCCTCTCCTACTCTTCCGCGTTTATTTTTGTTTTCATCTTTTGTTTTACGAGATATTCCTCAGATAAAATCCGCGTAAACTAATTTTAAATTCACATTTTGATTGCCTATATTTCTTGCTGTCTGTCTGAGTCGGCCCAGATTTGCTAGATTTATGTTTTTTTGTTTTGTTTTTTTTTTTTTCGTAATCTGGAAATCTGATTACTCCATTCTGTTTTTCTTTTTTTCTTTTTAATATTATTATATATTTTTTGTCCGATTATCGTCTAAATTTGTAATCCTTTTGTAATTAACTTTGCAATTAACAATCTTGATCTTAAATGTTAGTCTATTTTATGGTGATCAGGCTAAGCATGTTCCTTTCAAGATATTGTTTTCATTTTCGCTCCACATAACGCCTACGATATTTCTTGGTAGTTTTCACTCTTTTGATTTTCGCGAAACAATCGATTCTAATCAACGATTTGTTTAAATGCACAAACATACAATCCTAACAATTTGTAACATCTTCTACAAAATATCACCTACCAAACCATCAACAATAGGAACAGTTTCAATTTGAACGCATTTTTTGGCTTTCTACAGCCATTAATTAATCCAAACGAGATATAAATTAGATTGAGACTGACCTCTTGAGACTCTCACAGACGTCAACCTCTCTAATCGATTGATAGACCCTCACGAGGGTATGTGGTGTCAGCGGAACTATGCCATTAGAGCACCCACCCGGACAGAATCCGAGTGTCAACACAAAAACAGAGAATCTGACGAATACAAGAGGTGTAGAGGTACAATTCAGACTAAAGTATATCTCGTTGCATCGAAACAAAATTTGGGTTTGAACTAGCGTTCATATCAGGTAGATCGTACTGTTAAATTGGAAGAAAAAAACTAGTAGAATCTATCGATTTGTCTGGACAACTATGTTGTTGAAAATGAAACTTATTACATCTAAGAAAATAATTTAAAATTAAGATGCAATTTAGAGAGGATGCTGACAATTTGTCGCAAGCTCGATTCTTCTGTAGAGATCCTTCTACCGAAGCATCAATAGCAAGAACGCAGACGAAACAAACGTAGCTGTCATCGCGGACAAATCACAGTATGCGATCAAAATATCTGGTAGTTTGCAAGACGGTAGTAGATATACAAGAAACGATTAATATCAAAATAATCCAAACCACCTCTATGTAGATTAGAGCAAACATACCATTCCGACCAGTATCAGTAGTCAACACGAAACAACTTACCAAACCATCAACAATAAGAGAAAGATCTCCTTAAGTAGCTTAACACTTATCTCAAGGCGTGGATCAACACTCAACGCAATACCCAAACCTTCGATATTAACCGATCTACCAAACCATCGACAGTAAGACATAGATCTCCTTAACCCTCGAGCAGGCGCGCGGAGAATTTTATACCGCAATCTGGCAATTTTCACAACTACAACGCATGCATAATTTATTTGACGCCATTGTTCTAGGAATACTTTCCTGGATCCTTTTAGATCAATATTATGTCAACAGAATACATTATATCGTTATATTGAGTTTGCAATAGACAATTAATTGAGAGAGTGTTGTTTGTCGGTACTCTATATCGCGCTCGTCCAGTAAAATTTGTTCGCAAAAATCACAGCGATAAGGGGACTAAGTGTAATTCTTGTCAAAACCCTCCTATGGATACAGATTAGAAACGCGTATCAGCTTTTTTATTATTTGTCAGATAGATTTCCATGAGTATTTGCTAATTTTAGTTTACTTTTTCAATATACATATTATTTTTTTAATTATCGATAAGATTTCTTTGTAATTTCATAAATAAACAATTTAATAATATACTTAAATTGTTTCTTCTATAACTATACTTAAAATAAACCCAATAAAGTTAACACGTCTAAAAAAATATTTAATGATCTGCGGCACAAAGTACCGCGCGCGCCCGCTCATGAGAAGTTGGTCCGCGCGCCTGCTCAAGGGTTAAGCAGCTTAACATTTTTCTCAAGACTTGGACCAACATTCAAGGCAATACCCAAACCTTCGATATGAACCGACGTACCAAACAGTTCTAATATGAACGCCTTTTTTTTTTAATTCTACAGCCATTAATTAATACAAACGGGATATAAATTAGATTGAGACTGTCCCTTTTGAGACTCTCACGGACATCAAATCTCTCTAATCGGATAGACCCTCACGAGGGTATGTAGTGTCAAACTGGATATTAGAGCACCCACCCGATTGAATCCGAGTGTCAACACAAAAAGAGAGAATCTGACGAACAAAAGAGCTGTAGAGGGACGTCGCACTAAAATACACCTGGTTGATAAACCAAAATTTGAGTTCGAACTAGCGTTCATATTAGGTAGTTCCTTCATTTAACGCTAACTTCTATAGGAACCATCAACAGTAAGACAAACATCTCTTTAAGTAGCTTAACACATCTCAATACGTGGGCCAACATTCAACGCAATATCCAAACGATCAACAGTAAGACAAATATTTTCTTAAGAAGCTTAACACTTATCCCAAGACTTGGACCAACACTCAATTCAAAACCAAAACGATCAACAGTAAGACAAAGATCTCCTTAAGTAGCTTAACACTTATCTCAAAACTTGAACCAATATTCAACGCAATACCCAAACCTTCGATATGAACCGACCTATCAAACCATCAACAATAAGAACAGTTCTAATATGAACGCTTTTTTTGGCATTCTGGGGCCATTAATTAGCTCAATCGGGATATAAATTAGATTGAGGCTGTCCCTTTTGAGACTCGGACGTCAAATCTCTCTAATCGATTGATAGACCCTCACGAGGGTATGTGGTGTCAGCGGAACTGTGTTAGAGCACCCACCCGAACAGAATCCGAGTGTCAACACAAAAAGAGAGAATCTGACGAACAAAAGAGCTGTAGAGGGACTACTCGCACTAACGTACACCTCGTTGCATCAGTAGTAGTTCCTACTGCTACACCGCAGCCATCATCTCCAGTAATAATGCAATCCGGAAATTGACCACCTTGAGAAAGGACAACACAACCTATCTTTCGATAACTTCCATTCGTAATTTCACGAGAAACGATTCCCAAAATTTCAGTAAAACTACGAGAATTCAATTCGTCAGATGTAAAATAACACAACCGTCTCTATAGATGTTACCTCTACCGTTGTCGACGGTGAACTGTACCGGTATTCAACGTCATACGCGGGTTTGTCGACCTTAGGTCGTTAAAATGTTATTGTGACGTCAATGTGACGTCAACCGGAAGTTATAAAAATGTCATTAAATCTGTATTGTCGTTATTCTTATATTATATTATATTTATAAAAGTTAATAGAAAGAATAAAAAATAATGTTCTATTCTAGAGGGTGATCACTGCTTTTATGAAAGTTTGATGGTTCGGTGTGGATTGTTGTGTCGTATTTGGACACAACAGAGCCTGACTAACTTCTGGGTGAGGTGGTGGTTGATCTAGGAGTTTCGAATAAATAGATCAAATTCAGAATCTCAGAAACTTATCCTGTAAATTTCAATTTAACAAGTTTCTTTAATATATAGACTTGGGGAAGGTTTAGAAGGAGTAACATAATTTCTTTGATATAATTTCTCCTTTCTGTATATTTCCTTCCCAGTTTCGAAATCCTATACATTATATTCAATCCTCATTTGTATTATCCGACATCAAAACGTCATCATATTTTAATGGATAAGGCAATGAAATACTACAGAAGCTTTCCATATTAATTACGAACTGTGTAATTAACTGTGTCTCCAGCATTGAATTTCCACGAAGCAGGGGCCAGGCTATATAGGATATATATAGCTCGCCCAACATCCACGGTACTGAATTAGAAATTAACTAAGTTTTCATTAAAATGCAGATAAAATTTTGTATTCCTCGCGAAATTAGTTTCCCGTTTCAAAGAAAAAGCGCTTTCGCACATTTCGAACGAACTTTTAACTCGAATAAAATAAAATAAAATTGACATGCGAGATTAAAGTCCAACAGATGGCGCTGTTACAATTAATACAGAATGTAAATTTAAGTTAATGGAAGTGTGCTATATATATGTAACTATATAGAAAAGGTGTACCTAAGCTTCATCTAGAAATGATTGCTTTGTAATTAAAAATTTAAAAAGTGATGGATTATATAAGGTAGGTATTAGATAAATTATGTTTGCAAAAGGAAATTTATGGTTGCATTTACTCCTAGCGTATCTTATACGAGAAGTTACTTTAAAGTCCTTCATAAACTTTTATTTTAAAAAACCGTCTGCAAACCTATAAATTCATATAAGTTGTTTACAGAACGTCCCCTAAAAAGCCATAATTTAAACATCTCTCCCTATATAGGAGACCAAATGCATAGAGAAGTAGCATTTTAATAACTTCCATAAAAATCCCCCCTTCAAGTTGCAAACTTTGCAAACGTAAAAAATTGCATTACCAACTAAAATAATACCCCTAACCTGGTACGTATACGGCAATATTTTGTCGTTAGAAAAACCTAGGGTGCAGACAGTGTCTGAGATGCGTCTTTTCGCTTAGTCTATTTATTATTCGTCTTTACGTCTTGTATATATCTTAAGCTTATAGAGGGTGCCTCGAGGGAAATACACACAATATTACCCATAAATAGAGGTGTACTAGCTTAGGAATACTCGCTATAATGAAGTGATAGGCGGCGCTAATGCATCAGTATTAGCTTGCCTGCAGCACACACGGACCAAATTTGCAAAATTTATATATGCATGGGATTTAAGCTCTTTGTATTGGAAGCTCGAATACGTTTGTCTTATAAATGATGCAATTAGCTAGTTGTTGGATCATGGATCTAACAGAATTGTGTATTGGGTGTTTGCCGAAGATCAAATGAACTTAAAAATTTAATTGGGTTTAGCGCAAATTGCGATTCGACAATAAGAACATTAATGGATGTAGTGTTGGTAATAAATAATGATTACGTCTTTCTTATGAAAAAAAAGACAAATTAAACTTTGTCGTGTTCAAGAGTAACCATTTTTTAATTCAGGATCTAACATTTTAGGATTTCTAAGTACAAATACATTTTTGACAGCTGTCAAATTGTAAAATGAAGCTTTATTACAGTTTCAATACTTGCAGGCACGAAAATTGTAAAGCAGATTTGACAGGTGTAACAATTTTTTCTAGTTTGACAGGTGTACTTAGTGAAATATTTCTAGTACCTGTCATTTTTGACATTTTTTGACATATGATTTTTTATAATCCTTCTGAAAACTTCTCAAAGTTTGACAGTTGACTTCTAACAGATGTCAAACTATACCTACAACTTTTTTTTACAGTTTTAATAGGTGCAAGGTGCCAAAACACATCTCTCTTGACAGTACCTTATACATATTTTGACAGCTGTCATATTGTAAGATCAGCCATTTTTCATAGTTTCAACAAATCTTCTTAAAGTTTGACAACTTTGGACGCAACCAAATTTGTATAGTTTTAACTTCTAACAGATTTCAAACTGTAAAAACAGTTTTTTTTACAATTTTATCTCTTTCACATCTTTCTTGACACCATACATATTTTGACAGCTGTCAACTTATAAGATCAGCCGTTTTTTATATTTTCAACACTTGCAGGCCTTTTAAATTCTTCCGAAAGTTATAGACCTGCTGTCACAGTTTTGACAGTTTTAAAACGTGCATATGTGACCTTCTGTAATCTTCTCCAGTTTGACAACTTTGAAAGCAACCAAATT
The DNA here is from genome assembly GCA_023690525.1 of Holotrichia oblita. Lineage (NCBI taxonomy): Eukaryota > Metazoa > Arthropoda > Insecta > Coleoptera > Scarabaeidae > Holotrichia > Holotrichia oblita. Next base: position 93,785,049 of record CM043021.1, on the reverse strand, counting down.
TTTATTGTTTTAGTCAGTGCGCACAGTTGACTTTTGAAAGATGTCAAACTGTAAAAGCAGTTTCTCTGGCAGTCTTAATAGATGTAAAGTGTCAAAACATATCTTTCTTGACGCTACCATATACATACTTTGTCAGCTGTCAAATTGTAAAATCAGCCGTTTATCATAGTTTCAACACTTGCAGTGCTTTTAAATCCTTCCGAAAGTTATACATCTGTTCTATTTTAACAGTTTTAAAACTTGCATAGGTATGTTATAATCAAATCTTCTCAAAGTTTGACAGATTTGAGCGCAACCAAATTTTTGTTTTAGTTGTGCGTACTTGATTTCTGATACATGTCAAGCTGTAAAAATAGTTCCTTTTATAATTTTAATAGATGCAAGGTGTCAAAACACGTCTTTTCTGACACCATACATGTTTTGACAGCTGTCAAATTGTAAGATCAGGCATTTTTTATGGTTTCAACACTTGAAGGCCTTTTAAATCCTTCCGAAAGCTATAGACCAATCATTTTAATACAGTTCTGGTAACTGTTGTAACGTTTTAGTATTTTTTAGCAGAAAAATGTGTTTGACAGCTATAAAATTAATTATTTAGTTTCAATACTTGTAGACTTTATATTTTTTTACATTTGCAACTGCTGAAATATTTCCAGTAGATGTCACAATTTTCGCAGATTTATAATTATGTTCAGTATGTAGTTAACATCTAATTGATGTCAAACTGTAAAATCAATCTGCAAAATGTCAACACTTATCTTTCAGCTAAAATATTGTAAAAACATATCATTGCTTTAATAACCGTGTCTGTAATTGTTTGAAGCTGACGTCTGTCAAAATGTATGCAATATCTGTGCTTACAGTTTGGCACCAAAATTGTCAGTTGGTTTATTCCTCTCTGGCCATAGTCACTTCTATATTTTCGTTGGGTTTGTATTTTTGTCATAATGGTTTTATAGAACAATTTTTTAAATTATGATTTAACTAATTTTAATTAGCTGTTTCAAATTTGATATTAAGAAATAATATTTTAAATGTTTCGAGAGCTATAAAACTATGAGAAAGCATTTTTGTTTGCAAAACTTTAATAGCCCTAATCATTTACGGATTAAACTTTGAGGCTTTCAAATTGTAAAAATAATATTTTAAATGTTCTGTTAAATTTTTGTTGCCAGTTATTGTGTCTTATTTTGACAGTTGTAGATAACTGTCAAACTATTTGTAACTGTTTTCAAATTTTTAACACGTGGTTATATTATATTAGAGTCCAAATCGCTTAGTTCTTATAGTTTTGCCATGTGTGACATTTGAAATAATTTTGACGGATGTCAAACTGTAAAAGTACTTTGACATTTCAACAGATGTATTTATCTAAATATTTGTGACAACTAGCACATTTTTACAGATGTAAAATTCTAAACGAGTTAGTGTTTTCTATTTTGACAGTTGTGATGTCAAAATATTTTTGACAGCTATACATTTTTAACAATTTTTAACGCTTGCAGATGGTATAATTCATCTGGAAGTTGTCAATTTATGAAAGTACAAGTTTTTTTACAATTTTAGCAGATATAACTATTAAAAAAAATTCTGATAGCTACCAAGTGGTAAAAACGTGATATTTCTTAGTATTTTGACATTTCTAAACATGAATCTATGTTTTTTACAGCTCAGTTAGATCGTCAAAATCGCCCATCGCAAATTTGCTCTTAAAATAGAGATTCCTTCCCTCCCTTAGGTCTGTCTCCGCCGACGTGCCTCAGGACCCTCTTCTGGTTCCCACGTTCTTCTTGATTTTCTTGTACATATCAGTAGAAAACGGAAAAAAGTAGGTTGAAATATAAATGTTTCAGTTTGTAGCATATAATGGAGCAAACTGAGAGTGTAGTGTTCATTCTAGACAACCCTGTATATTTTGTATTTTACGCATCGACACATGATAAAACCGTACGAATTGGAAATGACGAAAAAATGACCTTACATTCACTTAAATCTGTATACAATTGCCTAAATATACAAACACGTTTTACTACATCGTTTACAGTCGGTAAAAAGGGTACCTTCTACGTCTCCCATACCAATTACACGCACCCAGTATTACGTCGTGACGGCAACCTAGCGTAGACTAGCGGAGTGCTGTTCATCTGGGTGGGCGCATAAGATACGGTCGGCAGTATTTCATCAGAATAAGAAGTTATAGCCCATAAAAGTAACTCTTAACAAATAAATGAACAGATATATGGCACTATTATGGTAGCAAATCCCGTATGTTGTATATTGTAGCTAAGTCAGCGAGACAAATTTTATAATATAAGCTCCCGTTATAAATTTATCCATTGGCGTAAATTAATTTACGCACGTAGTGTATGCGTAGCTTCGTTTTTTTAGGAATATATAGGTTAGGATTTTACTCCAATCATCCTAGATAGTATAGAATGCGGAAATCTGGAAACAGAAGCTGTGTATGTGTGCGAAATCGAGTTGTATCGTTGTTGTGTGGAACACAGACACCATCGCTCTCTTAGGAAATGAAGATCGTACGATAAACGAAACACTTTATAAATAGATGGCGCCCTCGAGAAATCTTTCCACGTCGAAGGAGTCATTGCACCGTTTATAGATAAGTCTTTTCTCTCAGTAGTGCGGCGGTGAGCCTGGTTCCTCCATAGTCTGCTACCAACAACGTCGCTTCCGCCTACGTCTTCCACATCGCACATCGGATATTGATAAAATTTGATTTATTTAATTCGCATGCGAAAGAGTGAGAAACGACGGGCTTATATGATGGGAGGTAAGAATGGAACGGGGTAACTATCGATGCCGGAAGCTTCTTCGATGCTTTAACAGCGTAAAAGAGAAAAGAGCCGAACGGCAGGAGATGAATTTTCCCGCATTTTCCGGCAGATGGCGTTCCCAACCGCCCAACCTGAGCGCGGAAATACTCTCTCGATCGTGACTGGATATTAAACGCCTCGTTTGATTTAATTAGGAAGATGGTGAACGGGTGTATAGAGACGAAACAAGGGGGAAGTGTTATATAAAGGTATCACGGGCTTTGTTTGTTCCAACGTGGATCCTTGATTTGGTGACCTAGATGTTTTTGTTGTTATACAAGACGATGATGTCACCTTATATTTTGTTAATTTGTATACATTTTTAAACTCTTTCAAAATACACCGGATATAATCGATGGGATGGGTTGTATAAATACGCCCCTTTCTTCGTGGAAATTGTATTTAAAGTCATCTGAATTCGACGGAGATAATACAGAAATCCGCTTAGCGCCGGACGGAAAATAAAGATGAAACTACGTCGGAGAACAAAAAAGGAAAAATAAGCAAAAAGAAAGGAAAATGGAGTCGAGGAAAGTTGCACACACACACGTTTAGTCCGAGATGTTCCCCTAGATCTACCCTTGCTTCGTTTCGTAATGTTCAAAGTTTAAAGCCCCGAACCAAGATTCTGGACCGGCGGCGAACAAATTGGTATATCTGTCTGCATTAAGGGGCCACCGTTGAATCGGCCGAGCTGAAATATTGTGTAATTTGGTGAAATACATCGCCTTACCGTCGTCTACGTTACTAGAATATTTCTATTCCGTTAACTAATAATCAACGAAGCGTCTTGGACTGCAACTTTTATAACGTGTACTCCCAGATATAGATGGGAACTGCATTAAAATGAAAAAGGTATGAATAGGATATCGCTAGAGATGTTATACAAGTTTAAAGTTACATAAATTGCATGCAAGATACACGTTTACTTACTAGTGTTAACAAGTTAATGTATCGTGTGGATAATGTTGAATATAACTGGTTGAAATTTAAATTCTAACCTCGAAATTTCTAGGAGCTCCCAGCGACATCTTTGCTACAACTTTTTAATTTCAGATTACAGTACTCGCGCAGATATCACCAAATTTACTTGCCCAAATTGCAAATCACGATATCAGGGAAACGAATCATGGAGGCTTGGGTCTCAACCTCCAATTGCGGTCAACTCACAGTCAATTAAGTATTTGTTAGATTTTGTTTTGTCACATGTTCAGAATGATGAAAGGCCATATGTTAAAGTTTCAATTTTTGAAGAAGAAATCTTGGCTTTATTAGATTCAGGGAGTAGTCGCACCATTATAGGGAATAAGGGTTGGAGTTTATTCCATAGATGTGCTCAACTGAACCTTAACAGGAACTATCGGAAGCAAAGCTTTGCAAGTAGCCCTAATGGCGCTGAGCTCTAACACTATCAGCTCGAAATTAGTCTAGGAATGTCTTAATAATGCATTATACTGGGTACCAGGACACACTGAAATCAGAGGCAACAAAGAAGCTAATACACTAGCAAGGAAGGCCGCCACAACTCCGTTTGTGGGACCTGAACCGTTCTGTGATATAGGGACGAGCACCTACAAAAAATAACTTAAAGATCGAGAAGAGAGGCTTAGAGCATCCCTCTGGGAGAATCTTCCTGGTCTGAGACACTCCAGGATCTTTCTTGGAAGCTACAATAAGCATAGAGCAAAAACTTTGCTGGAACTTAGCAGGAATAGACTGCGCACCCTTACGGGGTTTCTTACAGGGCACTGTCACCTTGGTGAACACATGACAAGGATAGGTCTAAAACAGAATAGCGACTGCCATCTCGGTAAAGACGTTATAGATAAAAAGATATACCTTCTCTGAAACCATCACAGCTAATGCAGTTTCTCAAAGCTCTTGGACTGGATGGGAAGCTTTAGGAGCGGGCATACCCCAGCAGCTTACAGCTCATGCAAGGGGGCACAATAGATCAATAGGTCGCAGTGCAATATCACCCTCATTTCAAATCTACAAATCTACAATCTTATTCCATAGTTTGGCTATGTCGAAATTTGATAGGTCTGATATTGATGAGGTCACTGTTGGAAACGGCAATAAATGCATGTGTATAGGTATTCTTAAAGCTCCTATTAGGCTGAATGATGTCGAAAAGATTATCGATAGTTTAGTAGTACCGGATTTGGATCCTACTTTAATCTTGGGGGTAGACTTTTGGTTGCGCATGGGTACTACGTTCACTAGCATGGAACTTCTCGACTGAACCAAATATTTGTGTTTTAGAAGCTTTACAATCTCATGATACTCTAACGATGGAACAACGTACCATACTAAAGAATTTTGTTGATTATTATTTTGGGGGACTCAAGGACAGCTTAGGATATATTAACGTTGTGGAACACAAGATCGAACTGTTGGATGATGTCGAGCTAATTAAGCAGCGTTATTATCGCCCGCTATGATGAAACATATAGACTAGAAACTACAAGATATGCTTGATAAAGGAGTGGTCGAACCATCTAACGGCTTACTGGCAAATACCAATTGCTGACGAATCTCGCTCTTTGACAGCTTTTACAGTACCTGGTAGAGGATTGTATCAATTCCGAAGACTTCCTTTTGGCTTACACACATCACCCGCTACTTGGCAAAGGTTGATTGACAATGTGTTGGGAGTGGACTTGGAACCTTATTGTTTTAAATACCTCGACGATATTATCATTACTACTCAAACATTCGAGCATCACATCTAAATTTTGACTAAAGTTTGTGAACGACTTTCTAAAGCAAGACTTACACTTGGCAGAGATAAATGTCAATTTTGTCGTTCTGAATTGCAATATCTTGATTATGTTGTTGATGGTAATGGACTTCATGTCGATCCTAGTAAAGTGGAAGCGATCCTACAGATTCTCACACCATCTAAAGTCTCTGATGTTGGTACGAAGTATGATAGGAATCGCGTCATGGTATCGTAGGTTCATTCCAAATTTCGGCAGCTGTATTGCCATGTCCAAATTTTGACCTTCCTTTTACTGTTCAAACGGATGCGAGTGCTGATGGTATTGGAGCTGTGTTGACACAAAACCATCCGGAGCAAGGAGAGAATCTGTCTAGGTCACTGACTAAACAAGAAAGAAAGTTTTCGACCATGGAACATGAGTGTTTGGCTGTTCTTTGGAGCATTGAAAAGCTAAGAGCATACCTTGATGGTACTCATTTTACAGTAATTACTGATCACTGGTCGTTGTGTTGGCTAAATAATTTAAAAGATCCTACCGGATGTTTAGCAAGATGGGGTCTGAACTTACAGCAGTACTAGTTAGATTTAAATCACCGAAAAGGAAAAGAGCACGTTGTGTGCCTGATATGCTCTCTCGTTCTGTACTTATAGTAGACGTCATTCAAGCTGTATAAGTTTGTAGAGAACAAGGGGATTCCTGGCCTTGGTGTGGAGGTGGGCTGGAAACTGGTGGTGTTCAATGTTACTAGTAGCTGAGTTGATCAATATTGATTCAAATAAATTATTAAAATACTAAATTAATCGCTAATAATCATGTTCTCTTTTTAATATTTTCTTTAATATGTTTTGGTATTTATATTTTTATTGCTTTTTTTTCTTTTTTTTTCGTAATGCGAAAATGTTTACTGCATAGGATTTTTTGGGACCGACCTCTTCTTCATCATCTTCCATGACTATACTGAACCCCGATTTTCTCCTTATTTAGAAAAAAAAAACAAAAACGACAGGTACTGAATATTCTATTTTTGACAAATGTCAAAACTCTCAAAGCTTCTGCGTTGGATTTTTTGGGACCATTATCCCTTTTTTCTCCATTACTCTACAACTCAATAATTCTTGGACTAACAGCCATTGATCCAAAAGACATGAAATCAAATTTAGCCAATCTATGTTTGTCTAAAACTCTGCATACAGCTGCCAATGGCAGATCATCTTCTGATTCTGTTATGAGGGCTTCCGGGTCAAAACTCTCAACAGCCCTCATAACAGGGACTCGGACCCATTGTGGAAGCCTTCGATATCATCTTCTATTTCGTCTTCTATGCTTATACTTTGAACCTAAAATTTTCTCCATATTTAGTAAAATAGAAGTGGTGTTGGATATTCTTTAATAAATTTTTTCATTTTTAACAAATCACAAAGCACTCAAAGCTTTCCTCCGATTCTATCCAGCGGAATAGTTCCTGAGCTAACAGCTCAGCATTGATCAAAAGAAATTAAATCGAATTTGGCCACTTTAATTTAAATTCCTCAAGAACTCTGCCAGGACTGCCAAGAGCAGATCATCCATCCATGTCTACACTTTGAAGCTCTGATTTTAGCTAATAGATTTAGACAAATCTATTTTTATAAGTCAAAACGACAGTCCTTTCTGTTGCAACAATTCCTGTTGTAGCAAATTTTTGTTTTGGAAGTCCAATAGTTTGTTAAACAGCACTCCTCTTCTGTGAGCAAAAACTTTCCTGTTCCTACCAGTTTTTGATATTGCACCACCTTTACCTTCACATTATTCAATCTAAATAAATCTAGTTTTTTTTTTCTAAAAATGCCATGAGATAGAATCACAATATTTTCTGATTTGTATTTCAATTGCTAGCAATTTTTATAAGATCTTGTTGAAGATAATGTTGTGCCTGATTCTTCAACTTTTTTTCCTGTCTTACCATAAAAGAAATTTTATTGGGCCTGGTTTCATTTGCCAGACTATATTAACAGTTAGAATTATAAGACTTAGCCTCTCCCGAAGAATTGGGGTCCCATTTATATGTTTACTTGATAATCAATTGGAAAGAGGCTACTTTCAACAAGATGGAGCACTGCCTCATATAGCTGATGTCACATTGTGATATTTAGAACTATAATTGGGTGACAGGTTTATTAAACTTAGAGAGTGTTGGCTTCACATCTGGAAGAACCATAAACAGCCATTCAGCAAGGAATTCATAAGCTGAATCGAAACAAATGATAATGATTAGTTGACGTATCCGATTGGTCTCATTGTAACACTTTAAGCACTCTCGTTTTGCAGTTTCCTAACTACTAGGAGAGAAAAATTTCAACATCAATACTCATCAGAATTTTCAGTAAATTTTAATCGAGTTTAAAAAGAATTTTTAACAGTTTCAGCATATTAAGTCTTAATTCCAACATAAATTTTAATCAAGCGCATGACGGAAAAATCGTTTATCCATCATAATACGAGTCTAGGAGGGAACGGAATTATCCTTTATTGTCGACGACTGAATTATCTAGAATCCCATAATGCAAACGACGAAAACAAAAGGACGGCAAAAAAAAATCCGACGTAGATGACGACGTCGACTTAAAGTTCCAACCATCACAACCACTATAGAGTAAGAGTATTAAGAAAAGGTGGAGGTGGCGGTGGATCTAGAGGAGTAGGAGGAACTAAATGAAGACGGACTACGATCGACCATTTAATTACATAAATGCTCTCCTCTATCGGTTTCATTTTCCGCCATCGTTCGTGCAAATAAAACAATGGAAATCCTTCATTATGATAATTCGATGTTGGCTATGCGAGAGAGCGAACTCGAAACGAAGGTGGAGGAATCGGTGTGGCGGCGCTACAGTCGCTCAACCCAGAGAGACGACGTTAGGGAAAACTACTCCATTATACAAATATTTGTCTTCTTTCTGCTTTGGGGCGGAGATGGAAATGTCTGAATGTAAATGGTATTATTGTAATATGAAGAAGTGGGGAAGCCGGAGCCTTGTGCTGCTGGTAATATGTAAATACAGTGGCGTTCGTTCCACGCCGTATATACTCTATCTCTAGATATATATATATATACGTCTAGGTGGTAGTCGTTGTTCGTTGCCATCCTTCGTGAGATACGGTTGGGAATGTAAGCAGCTGATGCGTCTATGTGACGCGCGGTCTGCTAGAAATGCGATGTGGATGGGGATGGGATAGGGAAAGAGCCCGTATGTGTAAGTGGTTTCAGTGTGCTGCAACTAAATACGGCGATTCCTACTACGTATCATATACAGTCGACGGCAAAAATATTCGGTTTAAATACCAAACTGTTTATTAAATTGATGTAATAGTTCAATTTTCCATTAATGTTTAATATTAATCCAGAATTCATAAAGGCAACTCTAGTTATCTACCAACCAAGATGATTATCTGGCCGATACGTCACGAATCTGATCTTTTCGAAGCAAGTTTAGACATCACATCAAACAAATTATTAAAAAAATGATGGAAATGATGCTCTAGACCATTTTAGGAAGTAATCGTGCTCCTTCTAGAGCTGTGCAAAGATCTTAAGTCCTCTCTTCGTCTTTATGGATGTAGCTCCTGCTTGCTGCGGAGTTGTGAGATGTTAATGGCGTGGAATGACATCTGTGGGATTACCGATCCGGAGTTTGATGCACCAGCCACATATTGGGCTTTCCTAACGGCAATACATGGTGGGGAGGGGGTGATTGCTGCCGCGGCGATAAGGCGCAGATTAGATGATCTTTCTACTCTTTTCAAGATCTTGAGTATCAACTGTGACGCATATTGGAGAAGGGAAGGAATCTTTAGGTCTCATTGTATGTCAGTGTTGTGCGTTCACCATCAGCCTCAGTATTTTATTTTGCTGGACCTCAATTCTGTTTAGATGGGTTTTGGCAGCACATATCCAGGACAGGTAGCGCCGAAGCTGCTGATGACTTTGGTGGCATACTGGCGACGAATTAGTCCCGTATCGAAGGTCATTCCAAGGTGACTGCTGTGTTGCAGAGCAAGCTGTAATCAGCAACATGGAGATGGTCATGTAGTGGATAAACCTCAAGTAGAACAAGGTTATTATACCATTGCCCTCACTGGTTATGTCTGATTGTGTCATCGTTGCGGAGGCCAAAACAGAAACTTCTGTATAATACAGGTTCGGGCCTATTTTCAGCATCAATTAATTATAATACATCCTCCAATAAGAAGGCGTAACTGCCTTCTGGTAAACACGGAAGTTGGTGAAACCCAAAAACCTGATAAATGTGGAAGCATACAATGAGGTTTATCCTAAACAGGATTAGAAATGAAACTTTGAAACAAAATGCCAAACATGAAAGTAATTAAATGGAAGACCAAATCAAAAAAGTAAAACTGAAAAGAAATTTAAACTGAAACAGTTAATGGCTAAAGAAAACAAATTAAAACGCCTAGGAATTGATGGAGAGAAACAGTATAACAATGATAATCAAGAAATTAAACGGCAAAGCTGAGATCACATCAGTAGAATATGAATCATTCCATAACGAATCGTCAGCAGTAGAAATTGAGGAAGAGGAGGTCTGGGATTGTTTAGAAACGAATCGTGGGAATTTGCACGTATCAGTTATATATTTTGTTGTTCAGAAATACCTAAAGAAGCACGATCGACTTTGGAAAGAGCAAGGCAGATCATCAATTCCTCGTTTTTGAACGTACCCCGCAAGATCGACCAATAACCGTGCTTTATCGGCTGATCCTAGTTTGTGTTGTACCCAAATATGTAACCAACATGACACTAAAAACATGTGAAGAAATAAGACGATTTCTTCACTTTGCCAGTGTAGGACCAGACGTGAATCCAGAACCTACATGTGGAAATTCCTATGGCAGCATCAAAGCCTTTGTCAGATCCGAACTCGCTGCTAGGCATTGCTACAACTGGCATGCTGGGATTCGCCATAAGACCCCCAAAAAACAGCACAAGGCAGTCTTTATGAGCAGAGACAGGCTGAGATTACTCACAGGGATCTTAACCGATCACTGCGCATTGAATAAACACATGCATCGTATGGGCTGCTTGCCGATTGCTTGACAGTGGACAGGGAGAGGTGGAGTTACTTTGTGGTCGATCGACCCAACTCTCGACCAAATTGTGGACTTCTTTGTCCGAGGGCAACTTGGTTAAGAGGACTAAAACAGCACGGCTCTCTCGCCCGTGCTGTCGCAAAAAAAGTTGTCCAGTTAGGGAAATCTGTCTATGACAATGAAATTGATGTTGTTGCCACACTCTGCAAAAGTCGTGGAAAAACTGTCACCTTGGCTAAAATTGAAAAGAGGACAATCAGATTTTAGAGGAACGGCAATGTGTTTATTTGCTTTATTAGAAGACGCATAAAGTAAACGTGGAACTATCAAACTAAAATGGTACTTCACAATATGTTGTCATTTATTGGATGTATCACTTTGGAATGGATGTTGTGTTCGAGCAAAATTAAACATGTCCAAATTAAAAATGAAGATTTCTTTAGTTGTTGCCATGATTGGTTAAGCCAACACCACGGATTTAATCATGAGGGGTTGGCTCCTCTTTCAAGTCTTGAAATAAGATATTCTAACATAATAACTATCAGAATAATTACTGACCTACCTGAAAAGGGTTCCAAAAAGCGTGAAGATGAACGACAGCTTCGCTGCTTAGCACAGCTTTTTTGACAGTTACTTTTGCAAACAACTGTACAATAAGATGTACTTTACGCAAAAAAAGATAATGGGAACTTAGGAATACGTTTGTAGAAGAACAATTCTGCTTAAAAAGAGAAGTGCTTGTGTAATACAAAGCTAATATATCGTACAAAAGGCAAAGAAAATATTTGTTCTGTTAGTTTTATACAGAGGCAGTAGCGCACGGTGGAAACGGAAGGAAGACGACGAGTATCTCGCAAAACATCTCCGGGAGAGCACCAACGTCTAGAATTTCCTGTGCGTCTAAAAGTAATTTCTGTCGGCGGAAATTGTTATTTTAGAATAAGTTATGTGAGCTGCTCTAGTGCTGCCCTCTACCTCTACAATATGAGGATAGTACCTTTTTTCACTGACAACGACTACTAAAAACTCCCGAGTTCAGACAGAGAGAGAAAGGTAACAAGAGAAAGAGAGGGCATTGTTTGGATTGTGCGTGCGGGTGAACACTCGAGTTCGTCTGCCTATTCCATTAAGTACTGGACGAAGGGACGCTTGCTGGAATCTAGGCAAAACATTTACGTAAGAGAGCGATTGAAATTCAAGTTGCAAGAAAACAACGCAAAAAAGTATTCGATGAAACTTGAAAAATCTTCTAGACATTGTTTATCGAAGGTTTTATTTAATGGGCTGCAATCCAAACATATTCAAAACGTATTGACTTGTCATCAAATCCTAGGCGTTATATTCAGGCAAAATCGTCACATCTCTAATTACGAGGATTTGGAGCGACAACTTTCCAAACTTGAATAGAATTGAATCCCCGATCAGATACAAATTCCGAATAAGAAAAAAACTAAACCCCGGCTAATTTGACTTCCTTAAAGGGATCCTCTCACACAGTAACGACGAAAGTCCAATCGTTTAGTTCAGGTAATTACCACCAGTCTAGTTTACGTCGAACCTTAGACATGTTAAACCGTTTTCTTCGTCGTCTTTGCTTAATGAAAATCGATTCCCCATTAACCCTGAGGAGGTGGTATATCGGGATTACCGTGGATATCTCGCTTCAGAATTAGAAAAGTCAATTAAAAGTTCCACCTTTACCGATGATCTAAGTCGCAGTCTCCAGTCTCGATACGAGCAATAAAAACCAAGTTGTAAAATTCTTCCGGGTACCGGAAATTGTTATTTTAGAATGTTTACTATTTCTAGATCTGATTCTAAAGCGATTCGTTTAAAGTGTTACGAGTTTTTTTAGTAGTTGATAGTTTAGGAAAGTGTTGGATCTAATTCCACAATTAATTGTTTCGGTCATGGGTGTTGTCATATTTGGGATGAAAATAATATTTGAATCTAACTCAGGAATCGTACCTGAAGTTTTGACTGGTCGATTAATGTTCGATCCTTTAATCTAGTAGATCCTTTAGATGAAACTTCGAAAGCACTTCCATCTTAAGACATTTTTATGCGAGTTTTTTTAAGCTACAATTTTCATTATTAAATAGCTTTTTCTTGCTCTTTTGGAGCGCGTTTGTTGACCACTGTTGGTTCTGAAAAGGGCTTCGGACAGGGTTGGTACAATTTCTATTCAATTTTAATTTTAGGACAAACAGAACAAGAGAATGATGTACTATATACACTAGAGGAGGGACAACAGCCCAGTGAGGTTATGAATACAAATAATATAAACATTAATACATATTTAATATAAACATTGATAAGGAAAACAAAGAACAATGTTTTATGGGGACTAAAGAGGCAATTATGTTGCTTATGAACCACAAATAAGTCCAATTCTAAATTTTCCTTTCAATAGTCCAAATGCTTGTTCTATCGCACATGTGGTGGAAAAGTGTGGTTTGTAAAATTTTTCCGTTGTTGTCTAGTAAGGTGACCATTATCTTTCTAAATGGGACAATCAAATGTATTACGAGTTTTTTTATACGTCGAATCACCTAATAAGTGCAAATCATCATTAACACACCAAGGTTTCTTAGGTTTTCCAGGCAATCCTCAACTAGCCTCGAGGTTATCTGATAATTTGATTCCTCTTTAGGGCCGCTTGGCTATCCGACAGGATATGGATCAGCACCCCTTGAAGTTATCTCTGATGCCCTTAGAGCACATGTTTTATTGCTAGTATTTTCGTTTGGTATGAACAAGTGGTAACTAAATTGCCCTAGTGCCATATATTCTTTATGATTTAGGGTTTCACTATAAGGTATACCTGCTCCAGAACCTGTGGTTCTTCGTGACCCATCTGCATACCAGATTTGGGTTTGGTCTCCTGATTTCTGGTTTTCTCTCCATGTCCCAGTCTGAAGACCTTGAAGGGTTTATCGAAGGAGAGTTTGGGAATCATTGTCTCACTTTCCATCTCAAAGATGGGCTTTGTGATTTCACTCGTTATGCTGGTGTGTCCTGAAGTGTTCTGGTCCCTCCAGTTTCCACCACATTTCAGTCTATATGCCCCCGTTCTTGCTTCCCCCCTTATGTAAATATCCAAGGGGGGTAAGTTTAGCATGGTTTCCATAGCAGCTGTTGGCGTGCTTTTTGTCGCCCCAGTGGTACACAGGCAGGCCAACCTCTGTAGCTTTGCGAGTTTTGCACTTGCTTGCTTCTCTGTAGGTGTGGTCCACCATATTAGACAACAATAGGTTAACTTAGGTCTTACCACTGCAGTGTACAGCCAGTACATCATACGTGGCTTTAATCCCCATGTTTTCCCAATTGTTCTGCGGGTGGTCATTAGTGCTCGTTTGCACTTTTCTATCATCTGTTCAAGATGTTTGTTCCATCTTAACTTCGAGTCAAAGTCAATCCTAATCCTCTTGACTGAATTGTACAGTTTCATTGTAAAGCGTTGCTGGTTTTAGGCCATCCAGCTTTCTTCTTTTCGTAAATGGAACTAGTGTTGCTTTCGCAGGATTAACTCTTAGGTTTTCCTGCATGCACCATCCTTCCGTTGTTTTCAGAACATTTTGCATAAGTTCTGAAATAGTATTTGCACTTTTTCCCTAATGAGTATTGCTAGTCATCTGCATACATCTGGGTAAGTAGCCTGCATCGTTTAATGTTACAAGTTTGTCGATGACAAGATCCCACAATAGGAGCGAAAGCTCCTCTCTTCCCTCTGAGGGTGATTTTCAGGATTTTGCTGCAGGGTTAACTTCTTCCGAGTCTGGGTAGTGTTTCCAAAGTAGTACCTCAAGGGTTTCCTTTCCGGTGTTTGTAAAATCTCCCTCGGGTTTCCTTATCGTCCCTAGAGGGGTGATCGGATGTTTTTCCAGAAGCTTATGGAGCCTTGCTCCTTCCGATGTAGTTTCCACATCTTCACAGAACTTCCTCCATGATGTCTGCTTAGCTGTTTTTAAAGATTGGTTGTATTCAGTGAGTGTTTTCCTGTACTTCTCCCACTCATCTGTCTTTTTCGCTTTGTTAAAAAATTTGCGGGTTTTCTACCTTAACTGTGAGAGTTCCTCATTCCACCAGCTTATGGCTCTGGAATTGTCTCTTTTCAGTTGAGGACAGCTGGCATGATACGAGTTTATTATAGATTCTCGAAGCTGTTATGGATTTTTAATTTCTGATTTGATTTGTCTGATGTTGTGTCCCAGCTCCTGACTGTACTTCTGCCAATAGGTTCTTCGCGGATTTCTGTACATCTCCACTGTTTTATCAGTAGTTCTGATTTCCAGGAATCTGTCACGTGATATTAGTCAAAGGATTGGGTTGTTTGGGTTACATTTTCGAAAACGCCTAAAGGTTGAGACCGTTTTGAACACCTATTTTTGACAGCCGTCAAATTATAAAAACCATTATTTCTTTCACTAGTGGGACTTACATTCTCTAGAATGATGAAATCTATCAGAGGAGGTAAAAAAAATTGATCTTGATGATTATTTGTATTAAAATAGTTTTGACAGCTGTCATTATCAATATATAAAAAGGCAAGAGCTGGTGACCTCGAAAATTACAAACAAATTCAATAAGATTTTCAAATTAATGTAATTAATCTGAAAAGGATGTTTTTTGTTAGAACTTCCTGTAAAATTATTAAACATATTAAATCAAAATGAAAGAAAAAAAAAACAACCACCGTTAAATAGTAATTTTCGTTTTTAATCAACTCATTTTTACTCCTCAGCATACTTAGATACCTTCTTCCTTTATTCATCATCTAGGTGTTTTCTCCAAAAATTAATTTAGATCTTAGCCCGCTAACTCATCCAACGTTCCCTCTAAAATTCTCACCACCTCCTCCTGCCCTGCCCTACAGTACACCAGCGCTTCTACATCTTTGTTTTCGCTTGGTGTGCCAAGTGTGCGAAATATTCACGCCCATTCCGACCGAACTACAAACAAAGTTTTAATATTTCCCAGACGTCTAATTTTCTAAATCTACCCGGAAGGTTGGCGGTACGTGAGCTGCCTTGCTTCTACGCTCCGACGTCGTCGTTTCGTCTGTCTAATCTAAATGATCTCTTCGGGGATGTGCGTCTTGGGCGTTCTTCCTTTTTTTTTTCTCCATCTCTCGTGCTATTTTCTCCCGAGTCTGAGGCGTGGTGGTTTCCGTGGTCGTCGCAAAACCGCCACCATACCACCCAACCATCGTAAACTTACGTTCAACATTTACTCAAAATTACATTACATGCACGCCCTCTGCGTGCTAAGTTAAGAACGAGGATGTTTCTACGTGTATATGGATGTATTATATAGTGTTGCGAGAGGATGAATGATGTCTGGAATATTTTAGTGTTATTATTGAATAAATTGGAAATAAATATGTAGCTAAAATTAGTTCAAACATTTGCGGTAAGCGGGAGAATACGCTACAGAATCCTGTACCTGCAGATATAACCAATAAACTTGTTCTCTCGCATTTCTACGCTTCAAGGGAAAAAGACAAAAGTTTCGCATTTACGGCACTTTTCTAGACGTTCAAATAAAAGTATAAACTTTGCGCCGTTGCTGATAAAACAAGAGGAAAGAAGTGAAGGCGCTGCTACTACTACCGCTTTGGGTAATGCGGAGGTTGGTAGTATCTATATCTGCGGGCGTAGGCATGAAACTGGAGATTTGCAACAAATTCTATTAGAAAACGGAAAAGTTTTCCGCAAAGCAATGCAATATCCTACACACGGTTGTTTGGAGTTTCGAAGGAAGTAAGTTAGTTGGATAAAACTGTTTCGAATCGTGGTTAGATTATATGGAGTTGTCCTTAATCAAATCTTGCTTAAGTAAGTTTAGATGTTAATGTATCCATTTATAATATGATGTAGCCTAAGCACAATTATTCAAATATTAAATTCTCCAAACTTTCGTACAATTAATTCTAAACATAAAATTAATAGCAGCTGAATGTGTTATTCCTTTGATCTGGGCAAAAATACAACCCATCTCAATTCACGATTTTAAATCAAACATGAATTTGTTTGGCTTCATTTCTATTGTAGGTTATTGTAGATCCCCTGCTATACCGAGCAGCAAAACTAGATTGAAGAAAAAAGCACTTAATAAGGAACGCCTACAAAGTTTGGTTTTCTAATTCAACAACTAGAAGCTAGAAATATTAAAACACTTGCAAAGCTCAAAAAAATAACAAAATTATGCAACTGTCTCGAGACTGTTTGATTGAAAGATTAGAAACTATAGAAGAAACTTGTATAAGAGCATTTTCAGCTTCATAATTTGACAGCTGTCAAATTATCAAAATAAGAAAGAACTTCCTAATATTTTAACAGTTACTAGAAATGTTCTCACACACGTAAGTGTTAGCATGCGTCAAAAGTGTTTGGACAATTCGTACTACAATAGAACTGTCAAAAATAATTTGACAACTGTCAGAAATATTTTTACGATGATAATGTTCAAAACTGTCGAAGAAATTTCTGTCTTAGCTAGAGTAATACTGTCCGGGTCAAAAAAACCGGGACACTTATTTAACCTATTGTGACAGTACTTTGTTGACAGATGCATGTCCTTATACTCAAGTCATTCAAGGCTACTATTATTGGACAAACGGACTTAATTACAAAACTAAATTAACGTCAAAATCGTTATAAGACATGTCCCGTTTTTTTTTACCCGGACGGTAGTATGTAATAGCCAATATCATAGTTTGACAGGTGTCAAACTTGCAAAGAAATTATATTCGCATTATGTCGCTATTGCGAGTATAAATAAACAAACACACCCCGGAGTATAATTTGACAGCAGTCAGATGAATTTTAAGAATTATATTCACAGCTGATGGAAATATTTCCAAAATGACAACTGTCAAACATTTATTAATTACTCTTTTTATACTTAGATAGCTTTAAGAAATACTTTTACAGTTGTAATGTTTTAAAGTGTACTGCGTCGCTATAATTTCATAATCACAATTGTTAGAGACATTTTTACATTCGGAACTGTCAAACTTGGAAAAATAACTGCTATTTTAAATATTCGACAGATATGCGGAGCTACCGAAGCGAATTCCACATAGTATAGTTCCCAGAAATACTGTTACAATTAGGTTAGTAAGTTAGGTTAAGGAAAAATAAAATTTGACAGCTGCCAAATTTACACAGAATTTTTTCGCGACCGCGAGAATGGATAAATAAATATATTAAAAAAACTAAAAACGATTCAATTGTTTCTTATTGTTTGATAGTAGTAATACCCTAAAATGTAGAAGAAAAGCATTTTGACAGTTATGATGTAGGAAACGGTGGTCAAGAATTCTACATTCGTTTGTTTCAGCATTTGAAAGCGTCACAATTACAGCAGCAGACAGTTTTATCATTGTTTGACAGGTGTCAAATTTGCCGGGAAATTGTGTTTTTGACAGGTTTGCGACCGCAAGAATAAATAAATTAACTATAAACGCATTTACCTTAATTTTGACAGCTTTTTACAGCAACTAGCATTATTAGAATAATGAAATGGAATTCCTTTATTTTTTGACAGATTTCACTGTGTCAAACAAAAAGCGTACTGCCTAGAAATACTTTTACGGTCAGAACTATCAAACTTGTTGAAATAACTGCTGTTATCATTTGACAGCTGTCAAACGAAGATTTTTGCTTTAGAGCCTGTCAGAGATACTATCAGAATTATGTTAGCAATTAAAAATGTGAACATTTTGGTAGTAATCGGCTTTATAAGTTGATTCATAAAAGACTTCTGTTTTTGACAGCTTTATGACCGCGGAGATAAATAAATAATTGTATTTTAAAATCAATTTCCTTATTTTGACACCATAATAGTAAAAAGCAATATTCCTCTTTTTGACAGTTATCAGAAGTATTCTAATGCGAGTGATTCTTTATGACGTAATTGTTTTGTATGACGTTGTAAGCTATAACCGATTGATAATTGTAACTGCTAGAAACATTTGACATTGACAGCTGTCAGAAGTATTTTGACAGTAACGATGTGGGGAGGTGGGTGTTGAAAAGGGAATTCCACATTGTCAGTTTTTAGAAGTAGGTACTATCAGAAATATTTTAGTAATTAAAAGTGTCAAACTTTAGCAGTAATTGATTTTGTGATTTGACAGCTGTCAAATTTACAGAAAAATTTTGTTTTTAACCAGTTTTGCGACCGCAAGAATAAATAAATAAATGAACGATTTACCTTATTTTTGACGGCTATTTAGAGGAACTAGCATCACTAGAATAATGAAATAGAACTCTTTTATTTCTTGACAGATTTCAAAAATATCTTAGCTCGTGAAACGAAATTGCTTTAGTGATAATTGTAGTTTCCTAATCGTAGTGCTCTAGAGATACTTTTACGATCGGAACTATCAAACTTGCAGAAATAACTGCTGTTATCATTTGACAGCTGTCAAACGAAGATTTTAGCTTTTGCGCCTGCCAGAGATACAATCAGAATTATGTTAGCAATTAAAAATGTCAAAATAGTAGTATAGTAATCGGCTTTATAATTTGACACCTGTCAAATTCATAAAGGAATTCTGTTTTTGACAGTTTTATGATCGCGGAGATAAATAAATAAATGGATTTTAAAATCAATCTACTTATTTTGATACCTGTCGAAAACAGCTACCACTACCATAATAGTAAAAAGCAATATTCCTTTCTTTGACAGTTATCGGAAGTATTCTAATACGAGTAATTCTTTATAATGTCAAATTCTTTTTTATAACGTTGTAAGGTATAACCGATAAGCACTAGATTCGTAATTGTAACTGCTAGACATTTTTGACATTGACAGCTGTCAGAAGTATTTTGACAGTAACGATGTGGGGAGCGGGTTATTTTAATGCGAGTAATTCTCTGTAACGTCATTTTTTTAATAACGTTGTAAGTTATAACAGACAAGCTCTAGTTTCATAATTGTAACTGCTAGAAACATTTGACATTGACAGCTGTCAGAAGTATTTTGACAGTAACGATGTGGTGGGGGGAGGGGAGGTAATCTAATGCGAGTAATACTTTATAACGTCAAAATTTGTTTTTACAACGTTGTTTCAAGCTCTAGTTTCATAATTGTAACTGCTAGAAACATTTTGACATTGACAGCTGTCAGAAGTACTTTGACAGTAACGATGTGTGCGAGGAGGGGGAGGGGAGTGGGGTGGAAAAGACAATTCCACATTGTCAGTTTTTAAAAATACCATCAGAACTATTTTAGTAATTAAAAGTGTTAAAACTTGTAGCAGTGATTGATTTTATGATTTGACAGCAAATAAATTAAATTTTTACAGTTTAATGATCCTCAGGATGAATACAGCGTGAAATATAACTCGTTTTATAATATGACAGCTGTCACTTTTATTCAGTTAGTATAGTTTTTGATGAAAATATATGTATGTAGTTGAAAATGCCAAAATGCTAGAGAAAAAGTATTCAAACGCAAACAATTAATGAAACCAACTTGTGTGTAGTGAATACCGCAAATTCAATAAATTTTATTGGATGTAATGGTAGGTCTTTATCGGAATTTGTCTGAAATAAATTGCAATTTCTCCGAAGACTAATGATGGAAGTTATCAGTTTTATTATCCGGGGATGTCCCCTTTATTTATCGTTGTTACTATATAGACGAGATGTACGTTTCAGGGATAAACAACACCCAACAGAGGGCACCACATAAACACGATTTTATACCGAGTCGTTGTATGTGATTTAGTACAATTTTCGGCAACATAACTAGCAGAACTCCGTGCATATGTATACTTTATGTGTAGTGATGTTCGTTGGTATGGAATAATTGTTGATATAAATTTCTAGACGAAAAATATATATTGCCCAATAAAATGTTAAACCTTCCGTTATGAAATCGAGCGCGGTAGTTTTATATTACATACAGATTTTGTTTAACAATATTTTTTTATCCATTTATCCATTGATTAAATAACTTGGAGAAGGACTATTTCTAAATACCACTACACAATCCACAAGGGCCACCATTTCATGCTACACGCTCGGTTAAGCGCAGAATTGATCAACAATTCACACAATTCCCAATACCATCGATCATTACACTTACAACGCTTTTAGCATTACACACATTGGTACTAAAACTCTAGTCGAGAGAGCAAACAACCGTTTTCAATTTACATCGTCGAGAGATATGTGTGCAAGGGGCGTTTTGCTCAGTTCCGATCACTTTCATGACACTTTAAAATCGATGAATTTTACAGTAAAACCGGCGCTGCAACCCTCTCGAAGAAATCCACATTGAATTATGCACGTACGAGGCCCAGTTCGAATGTGAACCGGGGAAAAGTTTCAATAGTAATCGGGAATTTCCCACGGCGCACGCTTTGCTTCTGCGGTTCTATTTCCCGGTTACGGATTATTTCATTCAATATTCATTTTAAAGTGGAACCTAACATAGTTATCCGGTTTGTTATTTATGCGATTTACCTTGTAATATGGTGAGTAGATGGTGGTAGACTCGAATGCAATAGTAGACTTTATAAAATTCTATAGCGGAAACCGGTACAGTCGTGCGCCACCCTCCTTCCCTCCCCTTTTTACGGTTATAGCATTATAAGAGGACGACTTGTATTTACTTCGCGATATCTCCATTAGCGAGTTCCATTAAAACTTGTTTGCCGTACAATAATTACTAAATGCTATCGCTGGAAGTCTAAAGCTCCTAAACACTTGTCTGAAAGGATATTTACCAAGTCGCTAGCCGGTTCCTTTCGCTTCTGAGCCGAGACTCCGCTTCCTTCCGAATATTAACACAAACAAACTTGCAGCAATTACCTTTAGGAGTTATAATTTAGCGTCCTTATATAATTTTGTCCTCGATAGAAAGCTTTTAACGACAGGGATATACGATGTTATAAATTAATTTATTTAATTTATAGGTCAAACTAAACAATATTTAAAGAAACGCAGACGTATACATTATTTCGTTAAATTCCCAAAATTAAACTCGATACCAGCACACAGTACTAAATTAAACAAGTAGCGCAATTACAAGCGGTCCAGTACAGGCCAACGAGTGGCAGGAGTGGGTGGGGAAAAGGGGGGTGTATCCGAGCGCGATATAAATTGAAAGGCCGGACGAACTTGGACCCGGTAATTGGCAACGGACACTCACAGAGACGTTACTAATTACTATGGATATTACATGTTGACACATTTACAACGGTGGTATCCGAGAAGCTGCGCCCAGGGCTGTATCTGTACGCCACTGGACCGCGAAATTTTAGATTTATATGCTTATTAGGGAAGTTAACGGAGTTTTTCGACGGGGCTTTATAGCGCCGCGAATCTCGAGTTTTGTTTTGACGTGGCGTATGTGTGTTTGTATGTGGTGGCGTTTCGTTGACGTGAACGAAATTATTATGTGCTTTGATGGAAGCTATAGAGGGAGAGGGGGTGAATTGGAATCGAATTTGTATGAATTGGATTCTCGCCGAAAATAATAAAAAAAGAATAGCAGTTCTGAGAATAATTAGAAATTTCATTTAGTTGGAAATATTGTGGTCGGTGTGTTATGTCGGCTGTCAATTCCAGGTCAAAATGAAATTTCCCTAGAGTTACATGTGTACAGTAAGTTAATAATTAAATGCAAATCGAGGATATTGATTTACCGAGTTCATGCAGGTGTGTTGTGGGTAGTCTAAACTTTCTTATGTATTGTAATGTATAGAGTTGAGGTTAAGTTGCCAAATCGAGCCAAATACCGAGTTGGGATCATTTTGTGAACAATATATTCAATACCAATCTCTAGTGGATACATTTAGAAGAAAGATTCACAAATCCGTAACAGATTTCAGCTTCACTAGTCTAAGGAAGATTCTGCATTCAAACCTTAGGCGAAGCTTACCATCATGTTGCCATGAACAGACAAAATTGCAGTATTTTCAGAAAACTTGCAGATTATCGCATAGAAGCTATGGTGCATCCTTAGCATGCGATTGTTTGATTTACAGTCAACAGAGGGCGCTATAAAGGCACGATCACTAATTGGTTTTGGTCAGAGTTTGAAGATATGAATCTGAGCGGTCGCGACGGTTTCAGCGATTGAAAGCCTTCAGAAACCATTCTATGGTTGTAACCCACGTGACCTATTGCAATATGGATTGCATACATTTGGATTGGTAATCCTGCACAAACATGGGTGGGCTGTCAAGTTTTAAACAACTGGCTCGCTATTATTTCGAAGAAAAAAAAAACGGTAACCCTTGTTTTTGTTGCTAACCTGTAATTCTGGTCCATCCAATACATAACAAAAAGATTGGCATCGAAATTCGCTATTGGTTTCCCCAATAAATTTATTGTCATTAGATTGGATATGCATTTAAATTCGTAAGGCTAAAACGTCCCCCAGCTTCTGAACTGCTAATAGCAATTGTGCTTGCTATTTTTTATCCCTTAAATTTGAATTAGGTAACTGAACATTTTTAAGTTGTATGTTTGCGTCTACAAAGTCACGAAAATCATTAACTTCTATCTACTTCAAACTTTAAAATGTCACATAATTTTCTAACCATTTCTTCACCTTCTAGCCATGGTGACATAATTTTATCTAATGACCAGGTAGAAGGATCTAAAATCTCGAAGAGCTGCACACATTTTTCATAGTTATCAGTTCTCATTATTATCCTCATCCAATACTAGCCGAAAAATGTCTTGCTTTCATATTTTTTGCTGCACTATCTAGTAATTGCTCTCTAGGAAGAACTACAAATTTATTGAATGGTAATTTTTCTTATTGACAATTCTCCTAAGATATCTAGGTATCATTAAAGCTAAATCTTCAATAAAATGTGTATTAGCTAATCTTTTGGCCATTCCTGAATTTGATTTGGACTGGATAAAATCTTTATACAACGCTGAGCATGCTCGCCATAGAGCAGTAGCTGCTCGTAAGCTACAGGATGCCCAACGAGGACCAAAAACGCGACCAATTTTTATTATTTCTAGGTTCAAATCACAAGAAATAATTTCCAATTCGGCTTGGTTTTTATTTGACCGATGATATATGGGATATATTTTGTCTAAAAATATTTGAAAATGATATTATTTACTTGCTTAATTTCGCTTATGGAATCATCTAGTGCCAATTGCAATCGGTGATTCAAACAATGCCACACGATTATATTTGGACACATTTCAGTTAATTTTGTGGCTACTCCAGATTTTCTTATCAAATCCATAGTCGGTAAGACAGTTTATTAACACCATAAAAATATTTTCGGCAGTTGTTTACGTCAATTCTTTTAAATCTACCAAAATCATGAAAGGTTCAATTGCAGACTGTACTTCGCACGGCAAAAATATTACCAAAGTACTTTTTGTAGCAAGTGTGAATTTTGATTGATAATGTTTTTAAAAACAGTTTTTTTTAATCTGCATCACCATTTTTTTTTCTGTTTCGTTTAACAAGACTATAAACTGTGTTAAAAATTTTTACAGTAATGTTAATTCCTTCAGAATTTAAGATTTTAACTATCTTTGGTAAAAATAGCTTGTTAGATTGAATAATTGTTTCTTGAATTTGTAAATGTGAGCATGAAGTGGAATGTTCTTTAATTTTTTTGGGTAGAGAAGCTTGGTTTGTGTCTTTTTTAGTTCCATTAGGAATTATTGAACATGAAATCCACTCATTTGATACGTGAGTATATTTTTCGTTTTCTATTTCTAAACTTTTCATTTTCGAACAGTCTTTACAGCCAAATTTGCCATCTTTGACCACTAACCATTTATATTATTCTGTGAACAAACACTCGCCTGTTTTACTGTCCAACAATCTGGTAGTTGACAATTGCTTACTGTACGTGGGGAGGGGAGGGGAGAGTGGCACTAAAACGATTCAAACACTCATTGTGACATCAAGCTCCAAATCACCTAAAAAAATAGGGCAAAATTGAATTGACAGGCTGGGTTATTATCAAGTCAGTTGCGGCAGCTATTTCAATGGAATTATTGTCCGTAGGTAATCGAAAAGAATCTTGTCACCTCCCAAAAAGAGTCTGTTAGCATGACTCTTTTTGGGGGAAGTGGCACTAAAGATGCTAACGATTCAGGGCCTCATTCAGCAAAATATTGATCGAGCTGTTGTCGTGACATAAAGCTCCAAATCACCTAAAAAAATAGGGCAAAATTGAATTGACAGGCTGGGTTATTATCAAGTCAGTTGCGGCAGCTATTTCAATGGAATTATTGTCCGTAGGTAATCGAAAAGAATCTTGTCACCCCCAAAAAGAATCTGTTAGCATGACTCTTTTTGGGAGGAGGTGGCACTAAAGATGCTAACGATTCAGGTACTCATTCAGCAAAATATTGATCGAGCTGTTGTCGTGACATAAAGCTCCAAATCACCTAAAAAAATAGGGCAAAATTGAATTGACAGGCTGGGTTATTATCAAGTCAGTTGCGGCAGCTATTTCAATGGAATTATTGTCCGTAGGTAATCGAAAAGAAAAAAGAGTCTTTAGCCACCCCCTCAAAAAATAGTCTGTTAGCATGACTCTTTTTTGGGGGAGGTGGCACTAAAGATGCTAACGATTCAGGTCTGTTACTCATTCAGTAAAATATTGATCGAGCTGTTGTCGTGATATAAAGCTCCAAATCACCTAAAAAAATAGGGCAAAATTGAATTGACAGGCTGGGTTATTATCAAATCAGTTGCGGCAGCTGTTTCAATGGAATTATTGTCCGTAGGTAATCGAAAAGAGTCTTGCCACCCCCCCAAAAAGAGTCTGTTAGCATGACTCTTTTTTGGGGGAGGTGGCACTAAAGATGCTAACGATTCAGGCACTCATTCAGGATAATATTGATCGAGCTGTTGTCGTGAAATAAAGCTCCAAATCACCTAAAAAAATAGGGCAAAATTGAATTGACAGGCTGGGTTATTATCAAATCAGTTGCGGCAGCTGTTTCAATGGAATTATTGTCCGTAGGTAATCGAAAAGAGTCTTGCCACCACCCCAAAAAGAGTCTGTTAGCATGACTCTTTTTGGGGGGGAGGTGGCACTAAAGATGCTAACGATTCAGGCACTCATTCAGGATAATATTGATCGAGCTGTTGTCGTGAAATAAAGCTCCAAATCACCTAAAAAAATAGGGCAAAATTGAATTGACAGGCTGGGTTATTATCAAGTCAGTTGCGGCAGCTATTTCAATGGAATTATTGTCCGTGGGTAAACGAAAAGAATCTTGCCACCCCCCAAAAAGAGTCTGTTAGCATGACTCTTTTTGGGGGGAGGTGGCACTAAAGATGCTAACGATTCAGGCACTCATTCAGGAGAATATTGATCGAGCTGTTGTCGTGATATAAAGCTCCAAATCACCTAAAAAAATAGGGCAAAATTGAATTGACAGGCTGGGTTATTATCAAGTCAGTTGCGGCAGCTATTTCAATGGAATTATTGTTCAGAGTTAATCGAAAGGAATTCCATCAAGAAAGCAAACAAGATATTGAGAAGATATTGAATCAAAAAGAAAATTAAGAAAATTATGAAAAAAATTATGAAAAAATCGATGCTAAGAGAGAAATGGTAAACGATGAGCAATAGGAGCGCAAGAGAAAAGAGAAGCCTTTCAAACCAAAGCATTTTTGCGAGGACACAAATTATTATTATTATTATTATTATTATAATATAATACAAGATAGATTGAGCATTGTAGAGTTAAAATGATTGTTACAACAATTTCTATTCAAACTTATATTTCCAGAAATTCCAATTCAAACACCATAATACACCATTAACGCAAGCATATAATTTCTAACGAGTTCGAAATCGAAATCCCACCATCAACTTCTACATACTTCGACTTCTGTCATTTATAAGTATCTAAAACGTTTACAAGAGGTCGCCGAGGTGAAATCGTATCGACGCGATGGGGTATGGTGTTCAGGTGTTCTGCAGGTGTCACACTTTCTGATATCGGAACAAAACGCATATTGAAATGCTGGGACCATTCTAAGCAGATTATGTTAATATCTGGCGGAGCGCTTCACGTATTATACACACCATTGTGTGTGTGCGTGCTTAGGTAGGTTTTATCTGATGAGTTTCCTTCTCCTGATCCGTTGTGCCGTTTAATCTTCTCACATCGCACGACATGAACCGTAATAAACGGACACAATATATTTTTAATTGGGTATCTAAAAGGCTACGGACGGTGACGTATTCCGAGATAAGTCGCGATGTGATGGTGACTGGTTACTCTTTGATGTTAAGGTAATAAAAAAAAAAGAAGAGGAAGATTAAGTTTGATGATTAAGGAGCGAATTCCTGTTTAAGATAGTCTATAAACAACAAAATCAGTTATTTTATTATATATTAAAGTTTAATATGAGGTACAGTTTGCACGCTAAATAGCTATACAGCGAAGCGTAGCTTGTCCCATTTAGTTTGGAGTAAACAAATCAATAATTGTCATACAACGAACAATAGTTAAACTTGTCTCTCCGACCTTACTACCCTAAATATTTTTTGTCCGATGAACTTTTTGATTTGTTTATCTCCAACATGACTAACAGGATTGTGAAAATTTATTGCCATCAATTTAGTTTCGGGTTTTTTCCCGACGTTATCTGGCCTGTCCCCTGCGAATAACTACAATAAAAGGATGAAATTTTCGATCGGTATATTTTATAGTTCCTCTCCGTTGTTTCCGGTTACATATAGATAAAAAAAAAGTTGCATTAATCAAAAACGTTCCCACATTAAATAAATAGAAAAGGATAAAATTTTAAACACGCTTCGCTTATTATTTATTATCTCTCCTATGTGGGACAGAAACTAGAGAAAAAGATAAAAAGAGAAACAATACGACATCAACGTTCTATAACAAAATTTACTCGCTTTATAAGACGGTAATATTTCTCACTATGTTAGGCGTTAAGTTGCAATGACGTTAGGGCGCAGAAAATGTTTCCAAAGCGTTCGCATCTTCGCCGTCGGAAAAGAGCGAAAAGAGATTTCCCAATGGTATGCCAACGTCGAAAGTGCATGTCACTGCATTTTCTCATTGATGTTGCTTGTGGGAGAAGGAAAATCACCTCAGCAGCTTTAGTAAGGCGAAAACTTTGTTGCAGTACGGTTGATTTGACTAGTCTGGAACAACTCTCAAATGTAGTATAAAATTAGATAATTCTGTGGATTACTCAATTTGATAGTATTAGCCAAGTATTTCTGTAATAACAATTATGGTAGTTCGTATTGTAATTTGTTGGCTAAACCTGTACTTTCCTGTGTCAAAACAACATAAATAAAAATTATACATAGATCCAGCTGCTGATAGTTTCTAACGGTTAAAAGAAAACGCACAAATGCAGTATCTTTCTCATGATTGGAAGCACTCAAACTAATTGTCTAAAAAAAAATTTTGGACTGGCAAAGACTTAACTGAGTTTATTTATGATAGAAAAACATAGAAAAAATTATTGAAAAACCTATTTGGGAGAACGAAAGGAGACCCAGATACATACCTTACCCACTCGATTAGGGACCTATACAGATTAATGGAGAGGACTACCGTGTTAGAGTGGGTGACTTGAATACGCAAACGTGGCTTTCAGTAAGCCTGAAGGCTGCGGTGCCTTACCGGTGACCATTGCTCGAACTGGTCTGGTATAAGAGGGGAACAAATTGAAGAAAAAAATGGCTGAAAATGATTTGATAAAACTGTCGAGTTGGAAAATTTGCGTGAAGAAAATTGCTTAAAAACTGGGAAAAAATTTGAGGCTGAAAAAGGTCATAACTGAGAAACATTAACTTGAGAAAATGCCGAATAAAATGAAGAAAATGATTGATGATATTAAGACTGAAGACGAACTCCTTCTGACATGTGAAAAACTGGGCGAAAGGGGGACGGGGTGGCAGAAAAAAGGTCACTTAACTGTGGTAACTCGCTAACGATTGTTGACACGCGGTCAAAACCCGGAAGCCCTCATAACAAGCAATACAAAAGCCAATTCAGTGCAATAACCACAACAAAAAAAAAAACACAAAAAATGGCGACTGAAACAAAGTGGAACTGAAACAAAGAGATGAATAAAATTGCAAAAAGAGGCAAACATTGACTATAGTTCAACCAAGCGGAATTGAGACCTGACGCAGCACTGTGGAATCAAGCGGTACATTTGGAGACAAAAGTTTTGTGAGTAGGTATTGGTGCACTCTGGCTTGGGAAAATTCAGGTAGCCCTTGGAAGTGGGCGTGGCCTAACTTCCCCATGCTCCTCAGAATTTTCCCAGGCCAGAGTGCACCAATACCTACTTTTGTGGCGTAAAATTTGAATTTTTAACAGAAAAGTAAAGCGAAATAGGGACGAATGAGCAGTAAACAAACGGACCGGGCCTGTACTCGACTGACAAATGTGAAAAATAAGGGTGCGCGGATGAGTTGGTCGCCCTCTTTCTGGGCTCCAAATCTATTTGGTCGCCCTTTAGTTACTGACTGAAAAAATGTAGAAAAGAGTGAGCAACATGGTGAGAGAATGACAGGGTGACTAGAAAAATGATGGAAAAATGGAAAAATTGCTAAAAAATTGCGAAACTCTGACAAAATTTGAGACAGGAAATTTTTTTTTTTCAGGAAAAGAATCCGGAGATTGGGCCTGGGAAAGAGTTAAAAAAGAGACTGAGAAGATTACCGAAGACATTAAAAAATGGCTGCAAAACCAAATAGATACAAAATTGTGACTGAAGAAGTTACAAAAAAACCAATAAATAAAACGGCGACTGAAAGCAAAAAGCATGATTGAAGAAAAATTGCCCCGGAAAAGACAAATGGTTTTCAAAAAAGGGGGCAAAAATAGTCGAAGAGGAACCCCAGGAAGATAGACTGGGGACCTGTATAGAACCTGTTTAAGCAGCTAAACACAGGCGGGACTACACATCTCCTCAAGCTGGAACAGGATGTAGAACGCCTTAGCGAGGTGATAACAAAAGCTTTAGATATCAGCTACGCCCTAACCGCGAGGAAGCCAACCACCACCACTAAGGACAATCCTTGGTGGAACCGAACTCTAGCAAACCTCAGATCTGTGGTCCGTCACCTGTTCAATAGAGCAAAGGTTGACTGGGATTGGCAGAGGTACAGAGAGAGGTTGACTGAATACAACAAGGAAATAAGGAAGGCTAAAAGGCCAAGCTTTAAGAACTTTGTGAAGACCTGTCATTGCCCTTATAAAACCGGATGAACAGAAATACACACACCAGGAAGCCCAAAGAGGAGGAATGGGTCATAAACATCTTCTAGTCATAAAAATTGCCGGAACTGGGCCAACACTCCTGCAGAAAGGGCAGAAAGAGTTAATGCAACATTTAGTAAGTATAACGAGAAGTAGTCTGGCGTTGGGATACGTACGCAAAAGCTGAAGGAGGGCTAAAGTCACCTTCATACCAAAAATTAGGAAAGAAGATGGGACTAACCTCAAATCCTTCAAACTCTTTAACCTGACATCCTTTCTATTTTAAGCGATGGAAAAAGTAATAGACGACTATATCAGAATGGAGGTAATGCAGTCAGCATGTGAAGCAAGGGGAGTGAGTAAAACGGTAACACGATGATTAAGTAAAGTGCTCTTCATTAGGACAGTTGAGACGACAGTAGGAAACAGACTATCAAAATCAAAACTACTCGTGGAACACCTCAAGGCGGCGTTTGCTCGCCTCTATTGTGGAGCTTGGTATAGCAAATGAATTGTATGAAAAAAAAAAATACATTGGGAACTGAAAATAGTCACAAAAAATTTGATTGAAAAAATTCGTAGTATTTGGAGTTGAACAGTAATTAACCGTAAAAAATTTAGCATAGAATTAAATGCGGCCGAAAGAGAATTAGATCAAATTTAAATTCTTTGAGGAAGTGGACTCAAAAATCCAGACAAATCCGGTTCAAAAACAGAAGACTCTGATCAAAAAATTGCCTGACAAGAATTTGAATGGAAACCTTAAGCTGCTATGTTTTTGTGTCATGTCTAATGTGCTTTGATCACATTGCTACCAGAAACTGACCTAAAGACTGATTGCCATTTTAATTTTGGTACATGCAATGCAAGAAAACAAATTGAAAAATCAGTGGCACCAACCAAATTAGTTGATTGGTGCAGAAATTGAGGTTATGTCACATTTAGAGACGTAAGTTTTTCTTGTTGTGTTTGTGACAGTTAAAAAACTAGTTGGCAGTACCGGAAGTCACCATACCTGTATAACTAACTAGAATTGCATCTGCCATGCACGAAAATTAGAACATGTTTAAAACCAATGCAACGCACAAAAAATTGCATGCAATACTTACTTTTGACAAACTGCTATTGTGCCAAAATCAATATTGCATATTGCATGAAAAAAATTGCATAGTGTCATGCGACCTTAAGGAACTTGGAAAGTTTTGTCATTATAATAAAACATCCTCTAGATATTAGTTGTTTATTAACTGAGTAATCATTATTTCCTTTAAACAAAACAAACATTTTAGCCGCTGCTATCTGGAAAATAGGTCTCCAAATCCACTTTAAAACATATTTTACATTCTAAATATATCACACGAACAAGCACTTACTTATTACGCGTCATTTACCTATAACCTATAATACATTCAATCAAAAATTATAATAATACATCCTTGGATAATTTGTCACATCAGCGACGCATTTTGCCAGTGTAGAAACATATTCTTTCAATCCATCAATGTCGCATCTTGCCGTTGTATACAGAGTTTCCAAACCGGCTCTAGAGTTCTACCAGCTTCACACTAAAAACCGCCCTCTCCTCCTCCCGGATCTTACACAACTTCTCGTGAAAATTCCACCAAGACGTATTCGAATGCGAACGTTCGCCCGGCGGCCCGAAACTCCGGCAAGATGTTTTAATGTTGGAGAGAGAGTTGCGAGCCGGAGAGAGCGAGAATACTCGATTTATTACTGTGTGTATTTTTGACGCTTTGAATGAGTCGTCGTAAAATATGCGTTTCAGATCACGAGGCCGCGCGTCGACGGTTAAAGTGGAAAACTTTTCCCATAATATAATAAAACTTGGTCGCGGGTGATTTGTACGACGTGTTGGGAGTTTTTAAGATTCGAAAGGAGACGGTTATATATGTAGATATACACTAGCGATCGTACAAATTTGGATGTTATGGGTGCAATTTTAAAACTATGTATAGGGATTTATTACAATAAAATGGCGCAGTCGATAGGATTCTTATCAGACGTATACCGAAAAACAAATAAATCTACTTGTATTCAGACAGAGACCGATAACAACTTTCCCGGAATTGTAATTTGTCACAGTTTGATCTCCGTAAAGCGCCATTTCTATAATTATATCCCAGTTGAAATTTATTCTATAGATTGCAGCTAACGAAACATTTCCCGCTCTTTCATGTTATCTGTTTAACGAAACCAATATAACGGCGTGTTCGTTCCAATAGAACACCCCCAGAATAATAAATGAGATGAGTTTCAGATCTCTCTCTCTCTCTCTCTCTCTCTCTTTATCATTCTGAATCCATCTCAGTTTCTCCATACTTTAGAACTGAGACCAAGTTTCCAGTATATAATCGCAAGAATTTATCTTTGACATTGCGTGCTGGTAGAATTCACCATCACCTAATACCGTTGATCGTTATCGAAAGTTGTAAGGTGAGTTTGAAAGGGCAGATTTCGATTTTCTCGGCGTGTGCTAGTAAAAGCTATCTCTCTCTCTCTAATATTACGAGGAGAGGAGATGCGTCGTCTTTCCTCGGTGAAGTGATAACATCTAAGAAATATCAAATGTTTGCCATTGAATGGTGTGAGCGTGCATGGATGTGTAATGTAAGAAAGTTTCCTTAAAGCAAATACTGCTTGGTCGCTGTGGAGCTTCCGGGAAACTTTTTGTAACTCCGCGAGGCTCCAATTGCCAGATAAGGATAATAGCGTGTAAGGCTGCAGATAAAATTTAAACGTCTGGGAAATTTAACTTTAGAATTTAATTGAAGAGAATGATGTAGTATCTACAGGGTTTGTTAAATAGATCGTTGTTAGTTCTTTGGACTAAAATTTTTGAGCTAAAATCCAGGATTTTGTGAGATAACAGCAGAGATTTCAGGCGATATGACGTCCTTTTCAAACATTTTTTGGTTTGAGCAGAAGAAAAAAATCACAAGGATTGGAATCAGGTGAATACGAGAGAACTAAGGATCTACAGGGGTGCCTTTTTATGTCAAAAACTTCGTGATGGAGATGGCCAGGTGACACCTCACACAAATCATCCTTCTTCTGAGTTTTTCGAGGACACCCTTATAAAGAAATTGAGTAACAGATTTCTCTTGAGACACTTTGTCTCAGGCTCGTATTAAAAAATTCAGGTTTTATTGCACGAATGAAGAAATCGGAGCTTTTAGCAATTCTTTCACCAACATCAAGGCACACATTTTGTCCTGCTATCAATTCTGAGGTCTTTAGGTACCACTGACAAGACCTTACAACCTCACAAGAGCCTTTATATGTTTTGGGTTTTGAACTTTAGGACCTCCTTGAGCGAGATTCATCCTCCACTGGCTCTCCTTCATCCAAACATGATTTGTGCTCTTGATAACTAATTTTCCCCATAGGAATTCCTGCATTCCCCAAACTTTTAACGTTGGTCCAGATTCCGCTGTCGCATTCCGTGTGATACAGAGCAAAATCACAACTTCATTGACAGCGATCTCAAAAATGACGTGGTGGTAGTAGGGAGTTTAACCTCGGACTGAGCATCTGCAGAGGATTAACAAACATGCCTAGTGAGGAAGTAGGTCCATTACCTCGTCTTCTAACTCAACCACTCGATGTGAATACGCTGTATAAGCCGAGTACTAATAAATTTAATAAGAAACATTGGCGTCAGTCAGCTTGATCGCAGTTGGAGTTCTAATCCTTGCACGTGCAGGTGGTTCCTCTTGCAAGTACTGATGTGAGAAACACAGTGAAAACTTTTCTTCTGGAAGGTCTACCTTCAAAGTCTATTATGAAACTACGATGAGGCCAAGAAGAGAATATATTTCATGAAGAAATAATAATTGACCATAACAAAGAGTTTATAAACGTAATGTTTACTGCAATTGGAAGCGTGGTAATGCTGGGAGAGGGTGCTTTGAGCTTGAAGAATTGTTTCCAAGGATACTGTTGTCATATTTCAGAAGATTTTGAATGGAGGAAAGCTGTAATAGGGCGATAATCCTCGAAGCCACCCACCACAGGAAGTGATAGCAAAATGTTCAGATAACAAAATTGCTTTTACTATGTTGTAAGGATTGTCTACCGAAAGTAGAATTTCTGAGAAAGCTGAAAGAAAAAAGTAGAAAATTTGATCAGAAATATCACTTCTGGATTCAGAGCGTGCGGTGATCTCCGACAAAATGGATAAACGTTCTGGCTGAGTGATTCAGTGTAGTCAGATCAAGGAATGGAACAAGGACCAGAGACCTTGCAATTGAGAACCAGGTAATAACATTTTCATCTAATGATTTTGATTTCAGAATACAGGGTGCAGCAGGAAAACTTGCTAATTTGAATTGGACGCCAATGAGCGGGGCATGGTTAGGAAGGGGTGGGGAGGGTCTCACTGGAAAGAAGGGGTCCTAAAGTTTTGCTATCCCACAAGCCAGTTGTCGTCATGCGTTGGACAAAGGAACCCGCGAGTCCAGTTCCTGGCCGGCAATCGATTGTGTCCTGAGTGGACACATTCAGGAGAAGTGGAAGTGTGGCAAAAAAAAAGGCCCAGGAGGGCAACGGACTTCTAGAACTCCAGAAAACATCGAAAGGGTGAGGGAGTCGTTTTTGCGGTCTCCCCGGCGTTCGGCGCGTAAAGACGCTGCTCTGGGGATTTCTGATCGCACAGTGAGACGAATTCTTCACAACGAACTTTCAGTTTCAGTTTCATTCCTACAAACTTGCTGTGGTCCAACAATTGAGTGAACGCGATTTCGCTTCTCGCCAAACTGCATGTGAAGCGCTCAGTAACTTGCCAGACTACGCTCTCGTGTTTTTTTTAGTAAATCTGGCGAGTCAATCCTATTATGTATCAGGTTATAGAGAAATTTTAATAAGTGTAATTGACGTCTAACTTCAAGTGATTCCATTAAATCTATTGAACAATATCTGGTAGTCAAATCCTTGCCTCTTCCCTAAAATACAGAAACTTCAAACACCTTATCTGAACTCTTCCAAGTATACTTTGTGGACAGAATAAAAAGGATTCCATGCAAGAGAACCACACTCAAGCTTCGATCTCACACAAGCATTTGAATCGATTGATGTATAAATCTTCAAATCATCAGCGAAAACATTCTTTCTACAGTCAATCAAGTCAATAAGATCATTTATAAACAACACAGGAACAGTAGGGGTCCTAAATTTGACCCTTGAGGTACTCCTGAGGTAGCCCTGAATAAATACGTCTAGCATACGCCCAGATGAATAGGAGTTGAAAAAATATGTCAAAGCATTACTGAACCCATATGACTGAAGTTTGATCAATAGAGTCAAAAGAATTCCAAAATATGTCTGTATACATGACATCTACCTGGCCGCAGTCATCGAATTTATTCAGCATATATTGCGTGAAGTTGGCAAGATTTGAGATTGTTGATCCTTTTTCCATAAAGCCATGCTGATCGACCGCAATATAATTTATTAGAAACATATTCCTGGTAAGCAACCTTTATCTGTTTCTTAATTAACGTACGGAGATATCTATACTGTTCGAGTGCATTTGTGTTATTGTATTATTTTATTGCTTCTGGCAATGCATGTAAATGCTTCTGGCCCTACAACTACTGCACCAGTTACGAGGGAGCGTTTTTATATTCGCGGAATGGGGGATAAGGGGTGGAAATAAAAAAACCAAATTATTTTTCTTTTTATATTCAAAGACGGATACATTTTTCATCTTTCAATTAATTTATTTATACCTCAAAAAAAATGATTTCTCTTTATGGAAAATATGCCGAAACTTTTTTCATCATCGGCAGTAAATTTTTTACCCCGCAGCTCTTTTTTCATTTTCGGAAACAGGTAATAATCACTCGGGGCCAGGTCTGGGCTGTAGGGTGGGTGATTCACAATTTCGAAGCCCACCTTATGCAGGGCAGCTATCGCAACGCGGCTCTTGTGGACGGGCGCGTTGTCGTGCAAAAGCAGCACACCTTTCGTCAATTTTCCCCGTCTTTTCTCTTTAATGGCTTCTTTTAGTCGCTCTAATATTGAAGCGTAATATTCTCCGGTTATAGAAACACCTTTATCTTTATAATCAATCAACAATATTCCTTCCGAGTCCCAAAATACCGTTGCCATGAGTTTCCCAGCTGATTGTGACACTTCAAATTTCTTGGGAGGTGCTGTGCCCTTTTATGCCACTGCATGGAGTCTTGTTTGGACTCAGGTTCATAATGATGAACCCAAGTTTCGTCTCCAGTAACAATTCGACTCAATACACCATCCTTGTCTTCATTACAGAGATCCAAAAATGCACGCGAACAATCTACGCGCTGTTGTTTTTGCGGCGGCGTGAGCATTCTCGGCACCCATCTTGCGCTGACCTTAGACATGCCGAGATGATCGTGTAGGATTTTAAAAATTGTTGTATCGGATACTCCAACCATTTCTGCGAGTTGTTTCTTCTTTAGTCGAGCATCTTCGAGTACAATGTTTTCAACATTTTGGATAAGTGCTGGCGTGGTCACCTCAATGCTCCTGCCCGGCCTCGGGTCGTCTTCAAGGGATTCCCTTCCTTGTTTAAATAAACTATGCCACTTGTACACCATGGTTTTTCCTGGACAAGAGTCGCGGTAAACCAGTGACATCTCATTCATTATGGTCGCGACTGATTTTCCTTGCCTGGTAAGGAACTTTATAACGGCACGATATTCGATTTTTTCCATATTTCACTTTTCACTCATCCTGATTATGTTACTTGGTTGACGATAGCTCAAAGACTAACTGTCTAATATCGCGTATGGTCTTCCGCTCCCCTCTGCTGAGGGGCACTCCTCTTCCAGCTCCACTTCCGGTTGGATGTCCGGAAAGAATACCTAACAGGAAAGCCCCCGGTGAGGACGGTGTCCCCAATGGAGCGCTGAAGAATATGCCGCTCAAGTTGCTCGTCAACTTGACGGCTATCTTTAATGCGACACTCCGGTTGACACATTACCCTGCCGTGTGGAAATCCGCTAGGATAATTCCCGCCCGAAAACCTAAAAAGGACGCTCACTCTCCTGAGAGTTATCGACCTATATCGCTGCTGCGCACGATGAGCAAAGTCCTAGAGACATTGCTCCTCGGCCGGATCTGCGATCATTTGGAAGATAACCAACTCATGGATATCGACCAGTTCGGTTTCCGACCTGCACATTCGACAGCGCTGCAGCTCTTTAGGATCACGGATCACGTCACTACTGCCTTTAACAGGAACCAGACGACCGTAATGGTTTCCCTGGACCTGGAAAAGGCGTTTGACAGGATCCGCCATGAGGGCTTGCTGTCGAAAATGAAGGGGGCCGGCTTCCAGCCGCGTATCCTGAAGACCATCACATCATATCTGGACAACCGAAGATTCCATACCATCGTGAATGGTACGGTATCTTCGGAAAGACAGATGCGCTCTGGAGTTCCACAAGGCTCGGCACTAGGCCCGACGTTGTTCAGTATCTACGTCGCGGACATTCCCAAGCCAACAGACCACCGAGTGCTCAACGCGATTTACGCCGATGACACCGCTGTGGTGACCACATCGACGAACCCCGAAATCGCCGTCCAGCTTGCTCAGGCACAGTTGCAACGGATAGAAGGGTTCTTCGAAACATGTGGCCTCTCTATTAACCCGTGGAAGACGCAAGCGGTTGCGTTTACTCGGGGGAGACGTCCCCCGCCCAGGAAAATCACCGTCTCCAGGACGGAGATTGACTGGAGTGGGAAGATCGAGTACTTGGGAGTGCTCCTGGACAGGAAACTGACCTTCTCGGAGCATCTGGGTAGAGCCAGGAACAGAGCCATCGGACGGATGTGCCAGCTGTTCCCTCTGCTAGGTAACCACAAACTCTCTCCAAAAATGGGCGCGATGCTGTATAAAACACACATCCGCCCAATCCTTACCTATGCCAGTTCAGCTTGGGCGACGGCAGCTCCTACCTATTTTACCAACCTGGCGCGAGTACAAAATCGTGTAATGCGAATTGTATTCCGCCTTCCTAGACGCACCTCGCTGGTAGTCCTCCGACGACTCACAGAAGCGCACGTCCCAGACCTGTCAGACTTCCTGAGAAAACTCAACCGAGATTTCTTCAGGAAGACCCTGGCTAGCAGCAACCCATCGATGAGTAACGCTAAGGCGCAAAAGTTCATGGGGGAGAACTAAACACCGGACCACCACGGAAACACTCCGGCTAGCGTGAACCGGTGTAATTATACATACCCGAATACTAACACCTTTCTCTGTGTGGTTACAGGTACCAGGACAGCGTAGGAGCCCGTTAGAAGACTCCGAGGAACATCAAGAACTACACCAGGACCGCCAGCAGGACATCCAACCGGAGGTGGAGCTGGAAGAGGAGTGCCCCTCAGCAGAGGGGAGCGGACAACCACTGAGCCTTTTAAATGAAGTTCTGTTAATTGTTCAGAACTGATGCCTATTGGGGATAAGCTGGGGTGTTGCCTTTTAAAATGTACTTTTGCAAGTGTTTAGCTGTTTATTGTATGGGAGATCATTGGGAGCAACCATTTTGTATGTCAGAAGGATCCGAAGACGAATGATTATATTTCTAGACCTGTGTGGGAATTATGAAAGATGACAAACAGAACAGGAAGAATGTATGTGTGTAAATAAAGAAATAAATAAAGAACACCTGACGCTCCAGAGTGTTAAAGCTCAGGAGCTAATTCTATCTATTGATCTAGGACGAAGACTAGGTGGAAATTACAAAATACTGTCTTACAGACTTATCCCGGCAAATCGTCCTAGAGAATTCTAATTAAAACCGTATTGTAAATTACAAAACGTTACCGAAGTTAAATGTGACGTGCATAAATTATTTAAATTCCCCGATTTAATTTATTGTACTGTGTACCTACACCTATAGTAAGCACATACGTTTCATTAAAGCAACAATTGTAATAGTTTTGGAACTGCCGTTGCGAGTGGCTCACCAGGCAACGTTGATAGATTGTTCGTGCATGCATGGCGAAGCGTACAGAAGCTAAATTGTGTCTCTACTCTGTATAGTCTAGCGCTACTCGCATCTATTGTTATGAAAGGTATGCCGATGCTAAAACTAATTTAGTATCTACTAACTACTAACCGTATACGTTGTATCAGCTACATACATACATATATGTTAGCTAGCTCGTGTTTAACGCTAAAGGTACAACTAATTAAAATATCCAGCTACCTGTGTGCATGGAATGAGATGCTTGGAATAGGTTAGATTGCATAGATCAACCACCAATGATGACTCTTTCCTGTATTGATACATTCACTGATAATAATATAATTCCACAGCACTCCTAGTTTGAATTAAGTTTAGCTCGATATCCCATCCATAAGGACATCATCCCTTCATCCTCCTTTCATTTTTTCTACCACCTTCTCTTTTTCATCATCGTCCTCGTCGGCGTCTTATAGCTCAAGTCTAGGATGGCAAAAAGCAAACAAGGAAAAAAGTCAATTCATTTATATGCAAAGAAAAAAGGACCCTCCGTTTAGAAAAGGGAATGAGGGGGAGAGGGGGCCGTCTTACACTGACCGCCCTCCGCAAGCTGTTGTGTCGAAGAATCATCCGTCTTTTTTTGAAGTCGTTAACCCTTCAATATACAGGCCGGTTTCATTAATCAAGTCTCCTCAACTCCTTGTCTGGCGTATCGAATTGATGCAATACTTTATAGTTGGTAACTTTTCTCTCTCCTAAGCGCTCCAACCCCCCAGAAAGCACTTGATGGCGGATCGAGCCCCCCTCCCCCCTTTCTCTACCTCCATAAACTATAGCGTAAGGTTGAGAGGTTGCCTGCTATGTATAAGCGCCCGCGTGCCGTGTTCGAAAGTGATTTAATAACTTTTTGCTTCCTTAAAGTTGGCCGCTTGTTCGCTATCGCTTAATGTTTCGGAAGATTTATAATCTACTGTGAAATTTTAGTGTTAGTATAGTTTATGCTTTAATTCACGATAATTTTAATAAAAATGCCGAACTTCAACGCAATTAGCTCTTGTATTATATTTAGCAATATAACAAGTTTAAACTTTAAGGAATGCATCTCCTAGATTGTTACCCTACTAGCTCTAAGAAGGGGTTCCTATTGAATGTCATCAACGATAAATAATTAGTTAAACGCTTTGTGATATCTTCTCCACGAATAAATGCATTATTCCACCCTGTATATATTGGAACACTCTATATATATTCAAAAACAATTCTAAAGAGCATGTTGTACATTGTATACCCAGTCGGTCTCCCTAGTATGTAGGAGTATTTACATTTACGAAGTCTGCACACCCTCTAGACTGTGCAGACAACTTCGGGGGGATGAGAGGAACTTGTAATAAGTTACAACTAAGTTTCGGAATTAAATTCCTCAAGCATGCCAATCAAATATTGATTCGGCGTTTAAGACGTGACAAGTTTCATTTCACAGATGTTAATTCTATAAAGGACGCAATTCTAACTGTATAAAGTTAAATTTCGGTTTAAGTAATTATTAAAGTTGCGGTTAATAATTTTGTGCGCAGCAATTCGTAAACCTTTACGCGTCGAACTTTATTTTTAATAATATTCGACAATTTAGGGTGATATCGCGGTCCCGGATCTAAATTAAAAGTTCCGTTTATATGTTTCGAATTTCTATTCGAGTATTGCTGTCAACCGGTAAACATTCGACTGTGTCGTTTTAATTAAAATGAAGTGCTACGCGGTCCTGTGATCGAATTGTGTTTACTTTGAATTTATTCCAACAATGCTCACAATTCCCCCGTTCACTCTCTTTGATATAGATGTAACGCATGGTATTGCAAGAGTTTCCGCGAACTTTTGTCACAATACAACAAACTGTAGTTATTTAGTGCTAGAATAATTTTAATTTACATAAGCGGTAACTTTTTTTGTTGCAAACCCGATTGTCTATATAATATGGACGAAACAGGACTTTAACTGAACAACCGTCCAGGGAAAGAGTGCTAAGAAAGAGTTAAGGGTCGTGTCTGTGTTGACAGTTTCAGAAAAGGGAGAGATCATAACAGTTGTAAGCTGCCATCAGGCTCTGTCGTGTACATGAAGCAGAGATCGACGTACACTCGACACGACTTAGTCTTCGAACAGCCACAGTGTGCTGTCTTTGTCAGTCCATGCCCTCCACATTTAACGTGGCCGTTTCCTGGAGGGGATGGACTGATGAAGACAGCACACTGCGACCGTTCGAAGACTAAGTCGTCTCAACATACAGAATTTTTTAGAGTGGCTGAAGTTTCATTTTATCCCAAGAAAATCTGCAGGTAAAGTAATCCTGATATACTTGTCGGTAGATATCAGCCATGAAATAATACGGCAATGTTATTATAATGCAATTGATTAAAATAAAAGAAATGAAATGAAAAAAATAGGTACAACATTATAATTAAATATAATATAACGGGTCGATGGCCGCAGTGGTTAGGCGGCTGACTATTGTTGTGAGAGGACGATAGGTGCCGGGGTTCAATTCTCTGGAGGGACGGTGACATTTTTTCAGAGAGTTTAATCCCGGATCGACTTGCCATTCGCTGTTGGGAGCAAAGTGATTAACAGCGCGGCATCATAAAAGGCGATATGATGCTGTCACAAAGCCATTGAACACAACATACACACACAAAAACTACACCGCGAGAGTTGCAGTGATAGCCAGACAAGCGATACAGTTTACGGAGTCACTGCAACTAAGCACCCACCACATATTAAAAAAAAAAAAAAAAAAAATCGTGAAATTTGGAATTATTACAAACTACGAAAGTTAAATAGCGACAAAGGAACTAACTATCCATTGATGTTTGGATTAATTCCACTGATACGAAGACGTAACGATTTCTCCAAATTATCGTCAGTCAGCCTTGTACGATGCTTTTGTTTTATTAACTTTCATAATTGAAAAGAACTGTTTGCATTTATAAGTACTGTCAAACGCACAAACCAAACTTCTGGCGAACTTTCTAAGCTTCGGAAAATGGTCTTCTTGGAGGTATTTTTTGTAGAAATTGTACACCTCCACGTCTTCAAATTTAGATTTTAGGAGTGAGTTTTCTTAAGGCTCGAACAACTCCATTTGCAAGCATTTTGTACATTACTCTTTGTTGGAGTAGCAAATAAATTAAAATTGTTTTCCATGTTTTTAAAATCGCTAAATCTGTTTGAAAATTGCTCCGACAGTGACTTGGTAACTGTTACCAGACAGCATCTGTGACTCCCATAAGCGAGTTTTGTTCTCAAACGCTTTCAAATGGCTGTAGAAATCATTTACGAACTGTCCTGTAAGGTTGACCAGAAATGCTAAGTCACATATCCATTTTGGGTCACTCAATTCAAATAGTGATTTATCTTTTATTTGCATTCAATCTGCTATCTCATTTCTAAGCTCGTAAAATCGTTTGAGCATTTTCCCTTTGCTTAGCCATCTGACTTCACAATAATATGTTGAGCCGTCGGGATCGAATAAAATTGATGGTTTTTACTACCACACTCATAACATTCTGGAGTCGAATGGATTTAGAACACAAGTTCTGTTGGTGGGTAATGCAATGAAGGACTATCAAATCATCTTTTTGCACTTTTAATTCAGTTGCTTTTTCATATAAAATTTCGATTAAACCTTTGCGTAAGCCGACCACAGACCAACTAATTTTGACCATGGCAAGCCAAAACTTATGAATACCTTTTGAACTTTATTAAAAATGTCCTCTCTTGTAGTGGTTCCGTTTAGAGGCTGTAAACCAAGCAAATCGATTAAATATAGCCAGTTGAGCTGTATCAGACAAATCAGTGCTCTTGTCTAATGCTATAGAAAATGATTCAAAACATACTGACCATACAGTCAGTCAAAGTTGCCAACAGTTTTTAATGACTGCCAATTTTGAACTAACTATAAAACTAGCTTTCACAAGTTTAGTTGTGAAAGTTGTGTCCTTTGTTTATGAAACATTTGCTTCTGTTTTTCCAAATTTGCAATAAGCTTCTGGATTTTGTCTTTTCTTATTTGTCCTGTCAGTGAGTGCAGCATAGGATGCTTAGTTGACTAATATGCATCTTTATATTGAATTCTTTCATCACTGAAATGGATTCATTACACAGTCAACAAATAGGCTTACCATTGCGCAAGATAAAAAAGAATTCTTCAGTCCATTTTTCTTGAAACTGGCGATCCTCTGCATCTACTTTTCGTTTCTTTCCACCAGACATCATTTTCGTTTACTTTTCGTTCGATAAATTTAATAAGAAAATATGATTAGAAAGCACTCAAGATGCATACAAAGTCACAAAGCAAATTGACGACACTAGCAGCTAGGATATCACTTGTCGAAGTTATCACCTGGGTACCTCAAATAAAACTAAACTAAAGTTTGGGCCATCCACCTGCTTATATAGTCAAAATGAAGGAATGATCTAGAATCGTCTTGTTGCCCACATATGATCTATAACATGGACCATCCTTCCCTGACTAACAGAACGTCAAAATTAGGAAGTTGATATTTTGTCAAACATCTTATAGTAAATTATTATTATTATTACATTAATAAATGCAATAACTAGAAAGCTCCAGAATAATCTATGCCACTATTTCCGGGATCGACAACTCATGCCATAAGTCTTAACTAATCAGCACGATCAACTCCACCTATAAATTTATTATAATCTGGAACTATAGCAGGTAATTTAATAGGTGAACGTTTGCCATTCTTCTTGCATTTGTGGAAACCATTGTGGCCTGCTCTTGATTGTTCTGCATTCAAATATGTCTTTTTTTTGATATACGATAGTCAAATCTCCCCTGGACATCAAACCTGGGTGTCATTGATTTGTGCAAACCATTGTGGCCATTCTGGCATACTTACTGAACACTCCCCTGCTGGTTAACTCCCATGCTTTCGGAACTGGTATTGGCATAACCTCGTGATCATGTTTATAGCTTCTATCTAGTCTACCATTACGTATCTGATATAGCTAGTGAGAGCTTTCCAATTATCTTCACTTTCCAGCATAGTTTCTACGATGTTGTGTTTGTTTATTTCTCGGTGTACCTGTTCTGCCAAGGTGTTCCTTCTTGCAGCCCATATTTCGCATTCAAAAACAACGTGTTTAGGCGTCTCCTCCATTGCACAATCTTGGCACAGATCGTCTTCTATCAATTTGAACCTATTCAATTTGAACCTATTCAATTAGGTTCGAAAGTTTCCATGTCCTGAGAGAAATTGCGTGAGGTAAAAATCAACTCTTCTGAAGCTGCATGCTACCCAAAGTTTTATGTGTCGAATTGTTGTTTGTGTCCAGCTGGCTGTCCCATTTCCGTTGCCACCTCTTAATAGTTGTTTCCCTCTCAATTTTTTTTGTGAGCTGTGGGATTATTACTTTTGAAGATGAACAGTCTTCTATGTTCTTCTGCCAAAAGGAAAATGGGTGGTACAACAGCTATCACTTGTGCCACTTTAGCAGACACCGTTCTATATCCGCTTATTACTCTTCACAGGGATCTTTTCCAGAGCGTTTCTATGTTTTTTGGTATCCAGTGCGGATGCCTAGGTTGATATTACCTGAAGGATCTGGGATTGTATTCCTCGGTTTTTTCGGGGGCTGAACTCAAGGTCGATTTTTCCAATCCAGTCTATAACTTTTTCTAGTGCCTCGTTCCCTTTAAACATAAGATCTCTTGGATCATCTGCCTCTACAACCAACGCCAGATCATTTGCGTAGGCTATCATGGTGGCACCGTCTACAAGTTGCAAATATAGTATCTGGCCGTATAGAACATTCCATAAAGTTGGTCCCAGTACGGATCTTTGGGGAAGCCCAGCATACACCTCCATATCTATCATAGGAAACACAAGAATTTTCCTTGATGAGAAGTAGTCTTTTATTATATTTATGATATACCTTGGGATGTCTCTCCTTGATAATTCCGTAATTATTCTACTCCACGATGCTGTGTTAAAGGCATTTCTGATATCCAGAGCAATTAAGACTTCTTTCAGCGAATGACGACTTCTTTCAGCGTACTGCG
Source organism: Holotrichia oblita (assembly GCA_023690525.1). Classification (NCBI taxonomy): domain Eukaryota; kingdom Metazoa; phylum Arthropoda; class Insecta; order Coleoptera; family Scarabaeidae; genus Holotrichia; species Holotrichia oblita. Next base: position 93,740,121 of record CM043021.1, on the reverse strand, counting down.
ATTTCTCTCTTATAAATCCGAATTGTCTTTTTGATAGACCTAAGAGCTAGAATATCAGTTGACTCCATTTAATTTTGATTTTGATTTGGATTTGTAGTAGGTAAATGATTAGATGTGCTTCCTAAATCGTTACATTTTCAATTACCGGCGTTTTGTCCTACGATATTAAAACAAAAAAGAAACTAAACCGATATTCAATGTTATAACAACAATATAACAGCGCTAATTTAGCATAAAGACATACCGCACAGAACAAACCGAATTTGCTGTGTACAGGATTCAGACTTATGGACGTTTGGTGGACGGCTAATACTACAAAAAGCCGAGCTTATCGCCAGAATCGCCGGCAACATCGGACCATACAGCGCCGTATGTTTGGTAATCATTGATTTTCCCATTCATTCATTCATTCATTGTATAAATGCAGACTCTAATCCCCACGGCAAATAAAACCAGCGACGGTTCGCTATCGTTCTGCAGGCATCCGACGAACCTGCGTCCTCTCTTTCCCTTTTTTTTCTTTTTTTATTCGCTTTAGCCCACTCAAGTTCCGCCGATCGCGTTCCACTCCATCATTTCAAAATGTATTTGATTTGAATCGTTCCGTTTACTTTTCATTTTATCTTATAATTTCCATCGGGTCGCTTCATCAACTTCGTTAAGATCTCGAAGTCAGTAGTGGAGCGCGTTTGACTTTCGAGGAAAGCCCGAGGTCATATAATACACTTCCCTTTCTGCTTACTTGGTCTTCCGGCTTTTATTAATATTCATGCTGACTAAAAGTGGTTAGAGTCTTTATTGAAAAGTTTTCAAGGTGTTGAAAGTTGTACTTAGACGGTGTTTACTCGTAAAATTTATACAGGAATATAAAAAGTAATAAAATCTGATATTAGTTATCAAATTTTAATTTAATGCAAACAAAATATTGATTAAATTAAATTCCTTAGCGACAAATTTCACCCTAACAAACACTAATACATATTAATAACTCGAAACACTTTTAATAAATCCACCCCCTTCGGATTTTTTCGTCTTCTAGCTAAACGACCTTCTTCGTAAAGTCAATATTAAACTCCGTTTTAATTAAGCTCGTGCCGGTCTAGCGGTGGGTAGCTCCATCTCTGCTAGCGTGATGGAGTCAGTTGGTGGAAACCATTACTCAAATATACAATATCAGATTTCTGTTTCGCCTTCCCAGTTTTTGCATCCATTCGGTTAAGGCACTTTCTCCTCCACCATAACCGAAAGCTACAATCTGTTTTAAATTTCATGACCCTCTGTGTTAGATTTTTGAAGATTTCCCTGAAAAGAAAATATGTTCCATATTTTGTTTATCTCAATTTTAATCACAATCGGAGGAGAATCTTAGTTTTTTTGTTTTAAAAAGAATAATTTCCGATGATAGCATTGGTGTAATGATAGACATTACTTTCGAGACTGTTTGTACATTCAAGCTGTGCCCGTGCTCGCTTACTCCAATTAATTAGTTAAAGGGAGGCTAGTGCCTCTTGTGCCGTGTTTATATTTTAAATATTTGCCAGGATGGAATGGTGATGCGCTTCAGAGTATATTGCATGTAATAAAATGAAATTTTGTTCGGAAAAATGATGCTTATATAGTTAAGTAAGGTTTGAATTAGTTTGTCGTATAAAAAATTTAAATCAATAGAATTTATATAAATATATAAAACACACACAACGTCTAGTTGATCAATAACAGTGCCTGTTACCATAGAAGTAAATGATCGTCATCGTTCATCTACATCAACAAATTTCCGAAAGAGAAACTTTGACATTTATTTTGTGACGTAATCGTTACATGTAACAAGTGGGCGAAGGTTTCATCAGACAGCAAATTAAATTGGGATTAGCAAAAAGACACTGTTTGACACCATTGGAGATATAGAGTTAACTGGAAACGCCACCAAAGAAGCGGATATGTCAAACGAAATATGACAAATTGGAGGAACTCAAAAAAGCGCAATTAGAAGCATTAAATGTCTTTTATTAGTGTTCATAAAGATGTTATTCTACTTAGTGGCCAGTCAATTATTAGGCAATCGAAAAGAAATTTTAAATTTACCGCGATTTTTGCAAATCATAACCTTCCACCATTCACAACCCTCCATTCTTATTTGGAATGAACTTTAGTCATTTAAACTACTGGAGAGATGGAGAATCCGATTCGTCAGCTTGCTGCGCAGACAGCATTTTAAACTACTTGCAGGTAAACGGATCGGTACAAATTTTATCTGATAACCAGGCTGTCCTTAGAGCACTATAGGCTCTCAGGTTTGATTCCGAAGTGGTACTTGACTATCATAGAAAGCCCGAAAACTGTCGGAAGATCACAGCATTACACTGAGATGGATGTGAAGCCACTCTGGAATTAGAGGCAACAAAAAAGCTGACAAGTTAGCAAGAGGTGCCAGCAAACGACCATTCAGAAATCCAGAACCGACGTGTGGCAGCATCAAGGTTTTCTCCAAATCTAAATTTGCTGCTAGGCATTGCTTTTACTGGTATGGACTTGCTACCCTAAAACCTTGAGGTTACTCATAAGGATCTTAAGCAGTCACTGTGCAGTGAACAAAATTAATGCATCGCATGGGCCTAATAAACTTTCCCCTGTGTAGTAACTGTGGGGGTGTGGAGCAAACTCCAGTCCATCTCAATTTTGCTGCCTGCTCAATAGCGGACAGTGAGAAGCAATTATATTAATAGATAATTATCTATAAATTAATAGATTAATTTATAGATTAGAACGTCATGGAGGCACAATATGTAGGTCTCTCTTTTGACCTAATTTGCTTTTGCCATTAATAATTCAAAGTGATGCTTTATCAAAAGCTTCTAGTTGTCCTCTATTATCTTTCAATTCTTGAGATATTTCCACTTTTGACCTATAAGTGGAAATATCTCAAGAATTGAAAGTTGTCTCTGTCCATGGTCCGTACCAATTGATACCAATCATGAGGAATTTTCATTTAAGCTTCTTTCCTAGTTATTCCTCATCTCTTCCTCATCTGGCTGTTTCTATGTTAAATTTCATTTAAATTTCGTCCTACAAATAAAGATCTAGAGGCATCTTTTTCTGTATCATAATATTAATGTTTTCTGTTGTGACTCCATGGACTTGCTGAAACATTGTTATGGAAGTATTTACTTATTTATCATCTAAAGTTATAAAATATTGTGCTGTTATTTTCTTGTTGCCCAAAATCTGGGTCTTTTCTTCGAATGCTTTCTAAAAAGTTATCAAAAATAAATTTCTGGTCCTCAAAAGAGGAAGCTTTTCAGCACGTTTCATTCTATAGCAGCTTATAACTGCTACAAACTTCTTTGCTAATACTAATACACCCTCTCTAGCTAAATATTTTTGTTTCAATAAATTTATTTAAACTACCAATTTTGTATGAATATAACCTCAAAATTAATTGTCAAGAATGGTATGTCATATAATATAAAACGCCTAAACATGATATCTGAGACGTCACTAATTTTGGTAACGCTTATAGAGGCTTCGAAAAAGTGACAAATGACGAATAATGACACAAGATGACGTCTCTTATACCTCTAAACTGAAAATATGTGGCCTTGTAAGAATAACTACTTTCTTGAGAGTCACATGACCCCCCATTAGTCGTTACATAGCCAATGGGGGGTGCTGGCAATTGTAGTGTGGTAGAGACCTTTCGACTTGAAACTTGCCGACATGGAAAGACAAGACAGGAATTTTAATCAGCAAGTAAAACCTGGAACAAAATTCATGTTTGTACCAGCATCTCTCAGCTTTAAAGCTCTCAAGGTTTCCCTTCTTAGTAGCAAAGGACGAAAATTTACAGATAATGACGAAAAGTGGCATAAATTTACGAAAAGGAAGAAAAATGACGAATAATGGCAAAAGAAAATATGTGGCCTCATAAGAATGACTGTTTTCTTCAGTTCATAAAAAAATATGAAAATTCGACGAAAAATGTCGAGAAATGACGAAAGAACCAAAATGATGAAAAACGGCGCAGAACTACCAAAAATCACGAATACGACGAAAACTAACGAAAAATGACGAAAATGAGGAAAAAGGAAAAAAAAAAAAAATTGCCAAATCGAAAAAGTGACAAATGACGAATAATGGCATAAAACGACGTCTCTTACACCTCTAAACTGAAAATATGTGGCCTCATAAGAATGACTGTTTTCTTCAGTGTCACACGATCCCCATTGGTCGTTACATAACCAATGGGGGGTGCTGGAAATTGTGGTGTGGTAGACACCTTTAGTCTTGAAACTTGCCGATATGAAAAGAAAGGACAGTAATTTTAGTCATCAAGTAAAAACCTGCAAAAAAATTCACGTTTGTACCAGCATCTCTCAGCTTTAAAGCTCTCAAGGTTTCCCTTCTTAGTAGCAAAGGACGAAACTCTTGAGATAATGACGAAAAATTGCATAAAATTACGAAAAGGAACAAAAGAAAGTTCATAAAAAAATATGAAAATTCGACGAAAAATGTCGAGAAATGACGAAAGAACCAAAATGATGAAAAACGGCGTGAAAATTTACAGATAGAACTACCAACAAATCACGAATACGACGAAAACTAATGAAAAATATCCGGCTTTATAAGAATGACTATTCTCTTCAGAGTCACAATGATCAATTGCGGGGTGGGAGGAAAGAGGGTGCTGGCAATTTAACGCTATTGGCGTGGTTTGGTGAGCGGGCTCTTGGCACCTCTCCACTTCGAACTTGTCGACATGGAAAGACAAGACAAGAATTTTAGTCATGAAGTAAAAAGCTGGAACAAAATTCACCAGCATCGTTCAGCTTTAAAGCTCTTAAACATGATTCCCCCTAACATGATTCCTTCCTAATACGTGAGAGAACCCAAATTTTGAAACAGCACTGACGCACATCCCAGTAAAATCGTTTTCATTATTGTTGCGTTCATCTCCTGATGGGTAGCCTGGCACCATTCCTTGAGATTCTTCAAAGTTCTAAGGTTTTTTGCCTTATCATAAAGTCACTTGATTACTGATCTTTTTTAAACTTTGTTTTTTTTTTCAAAATCTAACTCAATTTTTAACCAAATAATATACGAAATAAGTTCCTTTATCCTTTATTTTTGTCATTTATAATCGAAATTTCCTTTCTTGTGTGTGCCTTTTTTTTCTGCAGCCCTTAGACGTTAAACAAATATTATTCCGTTGATAGGACCATACCTACGTATTATAGCGGTTAAATCGATACCGCCTACCTTCTACATACAGTGCAAGCACGGCTTCCCCGAAAAACTTATTTATTCTATATTATTGATCGTGTAACGGTTCGTATCTAAAATAACGATCATAAACCTACATTCAGCTTGATTCATATGTTACAAGTCGTTAGGTAGGGGCGCCACCGTGCTCACGGAGCGTCGCGTAGAGTTCGTTCTCATCTATTGCGCGTATTTATCAACTTTTATGGAGTCATTCCGTTGAAAAATGAATATTGACAAGAGCTGAGGTTGTTCTAAATCTATTCGCCCACTTTCCCCACGATACAACGTCGCGACTTTAGTTGAGGAGGGGGCCTGTAAGGTAATGGGAGATAAAATAAAAAAGAGAAATAGATATTTCTAGACTCGTAGATTTAAGTTATAATTATTCACAACATTGTAGTTTCAATTCATAATTTAAACTACAACTAACGTGCGTCTAACCAGAATTCGCAATAATATATGCAAAAGGGAGAAGTTGATTTGTTTGTCGGTGGACTCGCAAGGAAAACACATTCCCCAGAATTTGACTTGTGCATATACGTTGTTTATGTTAATGCATTCAGTAACCGCACGATACTCGCACCAGTGTATTAGCGTACTTGATCGATATTTGGCAGTGAGGAGTGATATCGTTTTGTGCCGAATGTCAGGCAGTAAAAATGGATGATGGCACTATCGAACTGTTTGTGTGTGACAATATACGATGGGAATTACAGCGTTGGATGTGTGTTGTTGCATCGTGTGCATTTAATAGAGGATGTTGGCATAAAATTTTATCGCTCAAAGTGGATATATCCGATATTCTGTGCGGAGATATTCCACGTTAGTACTTCCTTGAAACAATGTCATCTGATTCCTGTATTGTTCCTCTTATGTTGCGCAATTTAAAATAAGGGAACTGCGAACGGATGGAATTATGGAAAAATCGGAATTGTTTTCAGTTTGCGACCATTTCGTTTATGAATCTATTTATATACATATCGCGTACTAGATTTTAAATATTTATCTAGTAGGTATGAAAAGTTGAAAAGTATGAAGTAATATTTTTCCGAAGCCTCTATAAGCGTTGTATTAATTTTGTACTAATTTTGCTTTGAAAAGCGTTGAAATGATGAGAGGCTTGCAATTGATTTCCAATCGAATCAAGTTACTTTCTGGTAAGGCAAAAAACCTTGGAAGTTTGAGGAATTTCCAGGAATGGAGCAAGACTATGCTCATTTCAGTTATGTGCGTCAGTGCTGCTTCAAAATTTTGGTTCTCTCACGTATTAGCAAGAAATAATATTAGGAAGACCATGAATTTTGTCCCAGGTTACCACACCATGCCATTAGCGTTAAATTGCCAGCACCCCTCCCTCCCTCCTCCCCCTCCCGCAATTGATCATGTGACTCTGAAGAGAATAGTCATTCTCATAAGGCCACATATTTTCAGTTTAGTGGTGTAAGAGACGTCATTTCGTCGTCATTTGTCACTTTTTCGTATTTTTTTTCTTTTTTATCATCTTTGCTACTTCTCATTTGTTTCCGCCATTTTGTTTTACATCATTTTAGTACTTTCGCCATTTCTCGACATTTTTCGTCGAATTTTGGCAATTTTCAAATTTTTTATAACTTAATATTAACGTTTTCTTAGGTTCCTTTTCCTAATTTTACGCAATTTTTTGTCATTACTTGAAAATTTTCGTCCTTTCGCTAATTTTTTTCATTTTTCGTAATTTTTTCGTTAATTTTTGACATTTTTTTTTATTTTTGTGATTTTTTCGTGATTTTTGCGATTTTTTGTGATTTTTGTAATTTTTGTAATTTTTGATTTTTGTAATTTTTGTAATTTTTGTAATTTTTATAATTTTTTGTGATTGTCCGTCATTTTTTCGTTATTACGTTCTTTTACTCATTTCTGTCATCCATCGACATTTCTTTTTTTTTTTTCTTCAATTTTCATCATTTTTTATTACTATGTAATAATTTAACTTATGCCGGTCATTTGCTTGGAACCTGTTTTTTCCATTCTTTATAATATTCGTTTTCGCAATTTTCATTTTTCGTCAATTTTTTTATGTTAATTTTTGACATTTTTGATTATCTGTTTTCGTCCTTTTCTGGTTTTTTATTTTTCCTAATTTTTTCGTTAATTTTTGTGATTTTTTGTGATTTTTGTAATTTTTGTAGATTTTGTAATTTTTGTAATTTTTATTTTTTGTGATTTTCGTCATTTTTTGGCGATTTTCTCATTTTTCCGTGATTTGTGATTTTTTTCAATTTTCATCATTTTTTTATTTTTATGTAATTTTTTTGTCATTATCTGAAATTTCGCTTTTACTTTTTTTTTTTCTTTTTCGTATTTTTTCGTTAATTTTTGACATTTTTATCCCTTTGTGGTTTTTGTGATTTTTGTGATTTGTGATATCTGCGATTTCTGCGATTTTCGTGATTATCGCGTTTTTGGCGATTTTCGTGATTTTCGTGATTCTAACGATTTTCGTGATTTTCCGTGATTTGTGATTTTTCTGATTTTCGTGATTTGTGATTTTTGTGATTTTTTTGTGATTAGAAATTGCTGTTACTGCTTTCTTTTGCGATTTTGTGATTTTGTGATTTTTATCATTTTTGTGATTTTTGTGATTTTTGTGACTTTTGTAACTTTTCTGTGATTTTTGTGATTTTCGGTTTTTGTGATTTTTGTGATTTTCGTGATTCTGCGATTTTCGTGATTTTCGCGTTTTTTGGCGATTTTCGTGATTTTCGTGATTCTAGTGATTTTTGTGATTTTTTTGTGATTTTCCGTGATTTGTGATTTTTTTGCGATTTTCTTGATTTTTCTGATTTTCGTGATTTTTCTGATTTTCGTGATTTGTGATTTTTGTGATTAGAAATTGCTGTTACTGCTTTCTTTTGCGATTTTTGCGGTTTTGGGATTTTTGTGATTTTTGTGATTTTTGTGATTTTTGTGATTTTTGTGATTTTTGTGGTTTTCCGTGATTTTTGTGATTTTTGTGATTTTTTGATTTTTTTGATTTTTGTAATTTTTGTAATTATTATAAGGTTTTGTGATTGTCTTCCTCATTTCTGTCATCTATCGACATTTTTTGTTTTTTTCAATTTTCATCATTTTTTATTACTATGCAATCTAATTTATGCCGCTCATGTTGCACTTCCCTTATAATTTTTCATTTACCACTTTTGTTCATTTTTCGTAATTTTCATAATTTTTGTAATTTGTCATTATTCGTCGTTTTTGTTAATTTTCGTCATGTTTCGTCATTTCTTCTTTTTGCAATATAATTTTTGCTGCTTGTATTACGTTTGCGAGTCGCCACGTTTATTATCTTTTCTAAATCTTCTGCAGTTGTTTCAGTTTTGTCATTTTATTTTATTTTTGGTCATTTGCTATCATTTTTCGTCATTTTCCAATTTTAATTTATCGTAGTTTTCATTGTTTCTTTATTAACAATTTTCTAAATTTGTTTTTTTATGGTCATTATTCGTCGTTTTACCGTTGTTACAATAAGTTTGCCTATTTTTTCGTCATTTCATAATTTTCTACCACTTTTCGCCATTTTCTAAGTTTTCGTAATTTTTATTATTTTTAATTTGTAATTTTTCGCGTTTCGTAATTTTTCTGCATTTATGTTACGTAACACTTCTTATTATATTTTGTTATTTTTTCGTCACTAATCCTCACTTATCTAACGCAATCTGTAGTCGTTACGCCATTGATGAGTCGAAATTTTTCGAGCAAGATTTTTTGCCAATTTTTAAACCAAATATGGTAATCGATACTTTTTGGGTCGTGAAATTGGCCTAAAAATTGGTAAGCCGAACATTTTGAGTTGACAAGTCGAAAATTTGTCGAATATTTTTCAGTTAAATGCTTAAGTAGATAATTTTTAAAGCAAAACGTTGCAAAGTGCATTTTAAATTCAAGCACCAAATTTATAACTTCCTTAAATTTACCAATTTTAAAACTAAAATAAATTAAAACCGATACAACAAATTCCCACAGCAAGTGTAACATAAAATTAAATTGTCTTGACTGTTCTCATTCCGATACCATAGGGACGTGTGTGTACTTTGAAATGTCACGACCGACTTTTACATAAAAGAGCGTCATCGCCTCCGCTAAAAGGGTGTGGTACAAAGTTGAGAAAGAGAGCTCAAAGTCGACAGCTATATGAACCAGGCGGGAAGAAGCCGAAGCCTCCTGTGTGAGAAATGTAAAATTGTTTGCGGCTATATATACTTTTTGCGTTCGCGTAGCGTCTCTTTTGCCGCCATCCAATGCGACACTAATTCGTTGGACGTAAAAGCCGAAAAGGACGAGAAGAAACGCAAAACACGTCGATCCTTTTGAGGTGAATATTAAAATATCTTCGACGACGACAATTTTCCTTACATCTCTTCGTATGCCTTCCTGGTTCTCTACAGTCGTTCGGGTGTTGGGTGTTATTTTGCTTTATTTTTTTTTTTCGTACTTGTCGTTCCCTGCTTTCATTTAGATGCTATCGCGGCGGCCTCTTTTCCAACTCGTTGCTTATAATTAGACAAGAGAGGAACATTTTGAAATTCAATTTGTACGATTCGGATAATCCAATTTCGGTAAAAGCGTCACCAGGCAAAAGACGGCCGCCGGATGTATCTCTGCGCGTGAAAGGACGACATTTGTAAGCGGAAGAACAAGTTTGTGCGATTCTTTTTTTCTGAAAGTCAGGAAACTGTCCTTTAGAAAGGTCAGGAATACGAAGTTTACCAAATAATTAAAGGATGTCGTAAGTTGTGACCGGTAATTAATCTAAAAGGTTAATGCAAAAATTTTCTTTTTGGGGACAACTTTTGGAGTTTGTTTTTCTTTGTGTTAACAAATTAAAATGAATCGTAATTATTTACGGATGGCATATCAGGCTCTTTGTTTCCTCTACTTAGACATAGAAGAAATTGGTTCCACACAAATCTCGATGAAACGGAAGACTGGTAGTAATAAAATAAAAATTAATGAGTGGGTGGTGATTGTACGCATAATATCTCAATTCATATTCCTCTTTACTATTCCAAGAATAAAACGCCAGCAATACAGTTTCCCAATTCTTCGTTTCCTCTTAAACGTCTGCCCTATTTACGTAAGAAAAACGCCACTCAAGTGGTAGGTGAACACATCGCCCTGGTTGCCACTACAGCAGCGGCATCAAGTTATTTTCAGACCTTCCATTTTACGGTCTTGTGCATTTGACATTGTGTAAATAATACTTTCTGCAGATACACTCGTTGTCCCCGTCCCCTGTTTGCAGCGAAATATAATTCATTCTTCTGTCCGGGACTTAATGTGCTGTTATTTATACAGCTGAAGTGGTCTGCTACAGCGCGATGTTACAACTCCTCCTTGCAGTTTCCTCGAGTTCTCCCGTTATTTTCTGCCGTGTTGCATTCCACCACCGTTTCTTGTGCAAATGCGCCGTCGAAAATGAGACAATTTGTCGTGAGACGAATAAAATGACGAAAATTCGTCGTAAATATGACGAAAACTATCTAACATCGCACCAATTATGAATTTATAAATCAATTTTTTACAACCGATATCGCTTCAGTCAATCTTCCCATTATCTCCAATCGCTAAGACAAATTCGATTAACGCTTTCGGCAGATTGCCAGCTCGAACTGAGCCCTGTTCGACGTGTCATTCACGTCTCCGTCAGATAACTGATTTTTAATCGAAACGCTGTGTGCCGCCGTTACGTCGAGCATCCCCCTTTCGCTGGAAACCGCCTTTGTGTGAGCCCGGCAGAACGATCCAGGGGTGCGTTGCATCTCATTACGAGCCCGTTCCGTTGAAACGCGGCTAATTGAATAATGACGTCAGTCGTCGTGTCTTTTCAAGGGAAAACGAAGAACGCGACGGACTAAGACTTAGAGGGTGGGGGATGATGGAGGGAGTGGGGGATGTGGTACGAAAGGGCTGGTTTTTTAGGGATGACCGAAACTCTCTCTTTCGTTAGGTGAAGAGGTGGGGGGTGGAGCAAACGACAGCAATTTAATAAAGGGAAGTCGTCAGGGTAATGTCTCTCGGTCATTTAGTGTAACAGTTTCGCTGGATTGTTTTTGTTATTGTTTAGATTAAAGGCCAGTTTTGTGAGGCAAAAAATTTCAAGTCTTACACCATAAAAGCGACAACACAGTCACTCTTACCACCACAACTATCGACCTGTTATATCAGGTTAGTAATTAAGACAAGCTTTTGTAAATATAAAACTTCCTTGTCATTAAACTTCAAAACAGGACTTTTCCAAGCGTCAATATACTAAAAATAGAAATTGCTGTTACTGCTTCCTCTTCTGCCTGGTCTTCTTCCTTTTTCTCTCAATTCAGGAAATGAAACGAACCCGAAAAAAGTTTCCTCTAGAAAATAAACCCGCTTTTGAACTCCGGTAATGGTCACGGCCTTACACACGGTTTCCTATTTCTTAAAAACACCTTTGTATTCTTTAAGTATATAGCAAATGAAGGTATTTCGAAAAGCAAACAAGAGAATCGATGTTACCTTTTTCTTGTGCGGCCCTGGCTCTCTCTAAGCGGAAAACCGTCCGTGAAACTGATGTTTTTCTCCGGGTTGAAAAGGTCCGAAGCGGGGGAATTAATTTCGAAAGGTATTTCTTAAAATAGCGATTCAAAAGGGAATTCTGAACTAACTTTAAAGCCGTTTTAGTTCTATTAAAATATAAACTGATTTTTGTTTTATGTTAGTTACGAAAAATTTAACCGCAAACCACGAGTTATTCAATACTTAAACGAAAATATTAAATAAAAATACCGAGACCGTAATTAAATCGCGTCAAAAACGTTCGGTCGGTCGGAATAGCTTCGCGTGGTCCGAGTCCCAAGCGGCTCTGTGCAAATATTCAACTTTCTATGGCTCTTTATCAATTGTATCCCCGTGTACATAAAAATGCAAATCGTTTTTATGAAACGAATATTGAAAACTAAAACACATATAGCATCTGGTTTATGACAGTCGTTGTTTTATTTCAGTTAAAGCTGCATATTTATTTTTATTTAACCTAGAGCTGTAATTTAATATTAAAAAAAATATCATGTTATAAAGGGATAACGAAAAATGTACTGTTTCGGGAAATTTATTTTCTGTGGTCCAAACGAAGGAGAAAAATTATCTCCAACATTTTAATGAGCCACCCCCTCAGGAAGAAATAGTCGTCAACACCCACTCAACCTGACTTTTATAATAATGAGTTTCCTTTAAGTTGATACCACTAAAGGAGCATGCCAGAATAGAGATCGGAATCACAAACCCTATCTTTGAAATAGGCTATGATACGATGATCAAGATCGTCCTAGACTGGATTCGAATATAGCGAAACCGTACACCATCGTAGTACAACAAACCGTACATCAGACGGAAATACAAGCAACTGAGACTTGAGCCCAAAGGTCAGGTAAGCCCGAAACTAGCTTGGGACTGCCTGGAAAACCTAAGAACCCTGACCAAACACAACAAAATCACTTTAGTGTGAGTACCGAGGCATACCAGGCAACGAAGTAGCATATAGGTTTGGCAAGACAGTGATACATGGTGCAGTGGCTAAGTAGATCACAAAAGCACACCAGGTACACTGGATCAACATTTTAGGTCACACGGATGATGGGGTAGCCATCAAAGAATATAACAGCAGTGGTGAGCCTGTTAACACAGGATGCCGTCTAAGAAGAATTGGCATCGTTAAGGATGAACCTATTTATAGACTATGAAACGAGGTAAGCCGGAAACTAGCTTGGGACTGCCTAAAAATCCTAAGAACCCTGACCAAACACAACAAAATCACTTTAGTGTGCGTACCAGAGCATACAAAGCAACGAAGTAGCAAATAAGCTGGCAAGAAGGAGTTCTGAAATAAAATTCACTGGACTTGAACCAGGTCTGGTGATAATCACACCAGGTATAATAGAACAATATTGAAGGGCACACGGATGCTGGGATAGCCATTAAAGAATTTAACAGCAGTGATGAGTCTGTTAATACTGCTGTCTAGGAAGAATTGGCATCTTTAAGGATGAACCTATTTATAGACTGTGCAATGATGAGGAGGGGACAGCCTACCACATTATCTTTGAATGTTTGCGTTGGAACACTTCAGGCAAAAGATTTTCCTACAGTCCCTAACTCTAGTTAAAGAGATTAACCTGTTTATGTAAAGACATTCACTAGGCACTGAATAATCCCATACACTCTTATCCCTCGACTCAAACTAGAGGAGAGTATGAATTGAATTAAAGGTGGAAAGTCTAGATCTGGTACTTGTGAAGACTTTCCTCTTTTGGCATCATAGAAGGAGCAGTGAGGACTAAGCTCTGCCTTCAAACTTGCCAATAATGACAAAAAAGAAGTACTAAAGAACGTTATAATGAATAGCAGCAAGAAGAGGTCCTCCTACTAAACGACAATCATGTTGTAGGATGCCATGACTTCCTGGCGGTTTTGCCTTGCCCTCGGTCGTTAAGGGTTGAGAACAGTTTTCTAATCTTTCAGATTACTTCCTAAAATTAGTAAACCTTGTTGGTACACATCTTTTGTCTTTTAACAGGCTTAAAAGGGTTAACAAAAGTGGACGACAATCTTGTTGTAGCCGGCTATGTGTCTCAAGCAGTGTTGCCTTGCCCTTGGATGTTCTGGCATGAGAACAGTTTTGGGATCTTTCAGATTATTTCCTAAAATGAGTAAATCTTTTTGTTGGTACACATCTTTTTGTTATATGACTTCCAATCAGGTTGTCATTAAACGTTAAGGGATGAAAAAGTTTGGATCTTTCAGATTACAAAAATGAGTAAACCTTGTTGGTACACATCTTTTTCTTTTAGGGTTTACGACTTCCAATCTTGTTGTAGCAGTTTTTCAAATAGTTTGCTTGCCCTTGGACGTTAATGGATGAGAACAGTTTTGGGATCTTTCAGATTACTTCCTAAAATGAGTCAACCTTGTTGGTACACATCTTTTGTCTTTTAGCAGGTTTAAGAGGGTTAATTGAAGTGAACGACAATCTTTCTGTAGCATGCTATGACTTTCAAACAGTGTTGCCTTGCCCTTGGTCGTTAAGGGATGAGAACAGTTTTGAGATCTTTCAGATTACTTCCTAAAATGACGAAACCTTGTTGGTACACATCCTTTGTCTTTTAGCAGATTTAAGAGGGTTAGTAGTTCTCGTATATTATCATCATTATGCTTTAATATACAGTGACAGTGGAAAGTAATAACAAAGTCAGCATTACAAAACACATCTGGGTCTAAACAAAGCCATAACGAATATAGAAAACAGAGATCTGTTGGTTGCAGTTTATGCCTGCGATGGGGTAACAAAAACACCAATGTTGTCAATAAGGGTCAGATTATTTGAAATACATTTTGGTCCGAATCAAAATCTGCACACTTGTGGTGTCCATTGCTAAAACAGAAAGGAAACAGATGGCAATAATGCTTCTCCAAACAGTTTACTAATTTGGCACAAATAAGACACCCACTACTGCCTATTACGTTGATGGTATGACCATATAAAGTTAAAACTACTGGATTTTCTGTTGACGATATTAAGAAATTTTCATCTTGAAAAAATAAGAAATGGAGGAAGGTAGATGGTAGTTAAGGAAATGCAAATTGGTTCAAGTCAGGCGAGCATGTGGTAATCGCAATTGTCATTGGCCATACTCGTATATTGTCTCTACCAAAATGTATTGTGAAACACCTCCTCCATATGCTTGAAGAATATTGTTTGGTTTAACTTCATACAAGATGTGTCTACAAGATGACGATTGGATCCTCACTTTCAAAAAATCCAAGTCGATTCTATTTTATTTCTGTCTGTAGAGCTGAGCAAGAAATAGAGGGGTGTAGGGAAAATTATAGTTTAGATAGTGTAGGTGGAATAGAATATGCTGTAGGCTTCAAGGCAATTTAATACTTTTTCTAGTCCATTGCCCTCTCTGTTCAAAAACCTATAATGAGGGTCAAAGCAATTTTTGATTCCTCAGGAAGCCTCGAAATTCTATAAACATTACTCAGGTTTTCAAGCTATCTTTGTCAATATTTTTTATCAATGTATCCAACCAATCCTGACATTTATTTACCTTATTTATCTACCCGAAGCAGCCAGTTTAAACCTATACTATTATACAGACGAAAAATTTAGGTAACAAACTCGCAGATTAAAAGAAGAAATCGCAGCCGAGAAAGTTTTCCGAAGCGGAAGTCTCTCAGTAGAAATAAGCCTACAGATATATCTTTCCACGATCTCACCGAGCATGACGAACCGTTTGCGCGTAAACTCTTAATTCCGAAGACGTATCCTCCCACCTCCGGGGCTTCGTTTTTTTTACGTTTTCTATTTTTCCCGTGTGGAAATTTCGGGCTTCTAAGAGAAAATAATTTCCACTCTACTTGATTGATATACGTTCGAAGGTAATCTTTCTTCCTTCGCCCGAACTAGAAAGGTGGTGGACGAGGCTAGGAGGGACGCGAAACCAATTATATTATTTCCCAAATGTAATTCTTAATGCCCGGAGTTTTAGGAACCGACAATCTTTTCCGTCCCAATTTGTTTCGATTGATCGTCTTCCCCCTTCCTCTCAGATGGGAGGATAAGTATTAAAAGGAGATAGATGTCTCCCTTAGAGATACTTCTACGTGGGGGGAAAAAGAAGGAGACTTGATGATATAGATGAAATAGAGATGGCGTTTAATCAAATTAAAGAGAGATTAGGTAATCTACTTACGTGAAAAATGCTACGTTTCATTATTAATTACATTAGCCGATACGATTAAGATCTTTAGAAAAGAAAATCGTGCAGGAGAGGACAGTTTTTGTTATTTTATTATTATAAATTAAATTAATTAAATTTAATTGTTATATTAGGATTACGCAAAGATCCCTAAACATTAACTGTTGCATAAATTATTACTATTAATGAATTGCGTTCTCCTAAATTATTAAGTATCATAACGTACTGTCGCCCTCTCTAACGGTCATAAATAGAACCACCCCAGCGATACGGAGAGTTTAAACCGCTACTACCACCGCCTCCATATTAAATATCTTCCACAATGTGCAGTATTATGTACAGGCACAATATTCCCGCCACATCGCTTCGTTTGACAGCCATGGCTAGCCGCGATAATACGACAAAGTATAATTTATAGCATCGGTCTGCATGTTTAATAACATTAACTAATGCAGTTCTAGTTTCGCCGTCCCGCTCGGGCACAGTTGGTATCTCTATTCGAAACCTAACCTCATCCATTAAAGCACTAAACTCTACGCGTGGTGTGTGTGTGTATACAAGTGATTTATGTGCGAATAGGGTTGATAAAAAGTCTCTCCGGCTCACACTTTAACAAATAATTTCGTATTGCGGTTTTGGCACCCAACACCCCCTCTCGAAAACTGGCGTCCGATGTTTTCTCACACAACTGGTAATGAAGGGGTTGGCGCGAGGTGAAACCCGTGTCCCGGTTTAGTTTACTAATGAAAGAGACCCCGTATACACTCGGCTAGATTAGATTAAAGTCAATTTTTAATATTTATGACGGTACTAACTGTATACGAGGCCGATCTCACAGAGTTGCGAAGTAGCTGCAACGCAGTTTATTTGATTATCTTAATAATGTGTATTAAATCATCTTTATTGGTTTGGTATGGTAATGTAAGCGTAGAGAAAAACATGCTTTTTTTATTTAATTAAAGGGAGAATATTGATTCGGATTTACTCCTTTTATGGACTCGATAATGTGGTCGGTATAATTTATTACGCTGCGTTTTATACGGGTAGATTTAAAAAGGAGGAAAAAAAACGCGAGGTGAAAGCTTTAATGAGGTTGGTTGTGCAATATATTGTAACAGGACCGAATAAGTTGGTGTAGATTGTGTGTTATAATTAAGCATCGGACACCATGTTGACCACTTATCGTAGTCACTCAATCGAGTTTGAAAAGATCTAAATCTGTTAAAAGGTTAACAACATAAGGCTTCCTCACAATAGTTATTAATGTGGACTTGCATGAGACGATTGAAAAATTTAGCAATGAACTAGCCTGACTTTAGCTGCAGGTTCTTCATCGATTTGATGACATCAGCCAGGCACTGTTCTCTGTACCATTTAGCTGTGACTATCTTTTGTGTGTCCAAGACAACATGCTCCATGATCCTAGTCGATTTGAAGAATCAAAAATCAGTTCCTCCTTTATATATCGAGATCTTCTGACAGCTACGGGAGTGTCCCCATCATTGAAGACCCAAACTTTGTATTGAGCCATGAAAAAAAGCACACAAGAGATCAAAAACAAATTTTTGCAAAATATTCTTCAACAGCTTCTTTGATTTGTTCATCAGACGCAAAACGCTTTCCCTGAGATGCTTTTTTAAACTTTTGAATAAGAAGAAGTCTGACTGAATTAGGTCGAGGCTACAAGATGGATGCATTAACTCTATAAACCCACAGCCATTGATTATCTCCTGAACGTTTGCCTTATGAACTCGGCAATTGTCGTGCAGCAATAAGTTTTTTTGTGGATAAGAATGCGAGGGCTTCTCCTCTAGAGCAGTAGACCCCCTTGGCATATATTCAATAAGCAAGACTCCGTCAACATCCCAGCGAACAGTTGCTAACGGTTTTTTTCCAGAAAATTGTGTCTTGGCCTTTTCTGGTGGTAGTGAGCCCTTATGAACCCACCGCATGGATTTTTGTTTAGAAGGAGGGTTCCAATG
Organism: Holotrichia oblita; assembly: GCA_023690525.1. Taxonomy (NCBI): domain Eukaryota; kingdom Metazoa; phylum Arthropoda; class Insecta; order Coleoptera; family Scarabaeidae; genus Holotrichia; species Holotrichia oblita. The sequence goes on along the minus strand of CM043021.1, from coordinate 93,722,111 downwards.
ATGTCTCATAGAGATAAAAATATTTTGTCCCTCTCCAACTCGGCCAAATTTTCTTGAGAAACTTCTTTTCTGTACAGTTTTTGTTCAGGTATAAGCAATCTGGGTATCCATCGTGCAGGCACCTTCTTCATACCCAAATCATCATGCAAAATTTTGAGGATACTTGCTTCGGATATACAAACTTCATTGGTAATGACAGAGATCTTCACACGCCGATCTTTCAGTACCAAATTTTCTATTTTTCGTACAATGTCTTTGACTTTGGATCATCATTGATTGACACTCGACTCCATCTAAAGAGTTTAGATCAATATTTTACTTGAAAATAAGATGGTGCATGGAAGCCCCATACACAGCAACCATTCTTTCATGAATTGCTTTTGGACCATTGCCTTCTTTTGTTGGGAACTTTATTAGACCATCTCACACACTAAACACAACTTAGCACATGTACTTCTAACAGTGACAGCACTTTTTTAATAATTTGTTTGACATTGTCACTATTTTGTTTCATAGCTAGGTAGATAACAAAAATACGCCGTCATAGTATAAAAGAAATCACGTCATCAGTCACGATGTTGTTCATATATCGGGATTGTTCCATAGCAATCATTTTTAGCATCTACCGGTACTAAGTCGGAAGGAATTGTCGGTGTAATTGGGTCTAATGTGTCCTCTACCTGCTGATAGATCACTGTGTAGACTTGTCTTCGTTGAGCATTGTCGGCACCACAGTGTAACTGACGTTCGGGGCCTTTGCTCTCTTTCAACGGCCTGCAGAGTGTAATTTTCTCTTTGGAATTCTCTGCACCACCTGAATATAGTTGTACGATGTGGACAAACATTACCTATTGCGACAGCCATTGTTTCTAAGCACTGGTCACCGTTTAAACCAATCGCAGAACTACTGGTATCTCATTTCGTAATCAGAATGTCATAGCAAGCACTTCACAATATCACCGCCTATGAAGAGCGGAGCCCACACATTTGGTGTGGCGGCTACCATGCAAGTATAAACATGTTTCAGCACACATCAATAAGCAGTCTTATTGTACCATCATAAGGTAAAAATTTCCTAGTGCCCATTGTTTATGACTAAAGTTTTGAAAGCATTCTTTGCAACCAATCAATTTGGGCGTAGCTCTGTTGGGTATCATTTGACCTTGAGCTTTTGTTCCGAATGGTATAGGTTTCTCTTTTTTGAATAAAAAGATTTCTTCATAACAATTTAAGCAAACAACTCTCTATCAATTTGGGTCCGAAAATCCTTTTTTTAAAGGAGCTATCGCGCTTTAGAGATTACGTCAGAAAACTGGCTTTTTCTGAATTAATCTTGAGCTACATATATTTAAGGAGAGGTGTTAGGAGCCCTCTGCATTCTTTAAAGTGCGGTAGCTTCCTTAAGAAGCATATCTGGAGCCAAGCTCATAGAAACTTTCTCTTTCATTCTTTAGGGGTTGTCAGTGGACACGCTGTATATATACACACACACACCTTAGTTTCCCCTTAAAAGAATCATAAAATTGATTAGGAGTTTTTTAAATCATAATTTTTTTCCATATACCACGCATTTCTACTAGACACATGTTTCGAGGGCTCATGGGTCCTCAGAGTGAAAAATGTGTCCAGAATTAATTAATTAAATGTTGTGGTGTTGGTGTTACCATTTTTGTCATCCCTCTCTCTTTAACATGTTCTACAAATTTCCCCATCACCTTCTTTTAAATCTTTTCCTCCTCTTTAATTAATCATACTAAAGAATGCATCCTTCATCCCGCATTGCATGTAGAACTAATACCACATGCTTTGCTTCTAAATATCCAATTTCCTCTGAGATTTTAGCCAGTTTATCGTCACATGACCCTCACTCCACTACAGAGATGGTGTCATATGCTCTTGAATTAGTCTATACGGCACCCAAAGACAACATGGTTTATTCACATGTAAATGATCATGCGGAATCGAACTAGTTGTCAGTGCATTTAGGTCTAATGTGTCCTCTATCTGCTGGTAGGTTATTGTGTAGACCTGTCTTCGTTGAGCATTGTCGACATCGACATTCATGGCCTTCCCGCTCTCTCAGCGTCCTCCAGAGTGAAATTTCCTCTTTGGAACTGTCTGTACTACCTGAAAATAGTTGTACGATGAGGACAAACATCACCTATTGCGACAGCCATTGCTTCTAAGCACTGGTCTACGTTTAAACCAATCGCAAAACTGTTGGTATCTCATTTCGTAATCAGGATGCTATAGCAAGCACTTCACACTATCACCGCTTATGAAGAGCAGAGCCCACATATTTGATGCATATTTGATGAACATGTTCCAACACAGAATAACAAGCACCCACCTGCAACTTATTATCGTGTCATATTGCCAAAGTTGTTCCTAGTACCCCTAGTATGTGACTGGATGAGTTTTAAAAGCATACTTTGCAGGCCTGCAGGTGAGTATTTTGTGTGATTAGTTTTAATATTTTTTGTTATAAATAAATTGGTTGGGCATTATTTGACCTTGAGCTTTTGTTCCGAATGCTATTGGTTTCTCTTTTTAGCATAAAATCAAACAAATGTCGAAATCATTGTCTAAAGCAAATTATATTCTCATAAATAGTGTCACAATCGGTTAAACTCTATTATCTAGTTTCAAATGAATCTTACCATAGATATACAGCTTGTCTACCAATAATCCTTAAAGAATGAAAGCGGTGATTGTAAATACAAAAATATGAAAAAAAGTTTCTCTATCTGCTATCGCATTTTAGAAATGACGTCGAAAACCCCTTTTTGGTCTATTAGTTTTGAACGATGTTCAATTTACGGTTCAAATTTGGTGCATGATTTAGAAATGAGAATTCATACCTTCCATGTTTATTGAACAATGACCATCACGCTATACGTTCTCTGAAGTGTGGTAGCTCCCTTAAGAAGTACCTATTTCGTTCGACATTTTGAGCATGTTCTTTTCTCTCTTATTTTTTTCCTTTTCGCTTGTTTTGTTAATGCTTTGCACAGTTTTATTACCGTTTGCAATGTCTAATCTGCTATTTTAAACAATATTTCTTTTGCTTAAATAATTTAACACTTTAACATACTATTGTGATTGCAAGGACTAATCGGTAACACCAACACCATAGCATTTAATTCATTCATTCATCAACCGAATATCGATTCGGTTGATGATTAACACCCATTAAACATTGTGATTACCGATTTTTTACCTGTACTTTAACATACTGTTCATACGCTTCTTCCTTCTTTTTTTCTGTTTAGGAATTTCATATATTATGCTTATTTTAGCTTCAAATTTGTTATCACCTTCTTTCAAATCTTTCTTTATCTAACAATACTAAAGGATGCCTTCTTCAGATATATTAGATATTAGATAAGAGGGCAGTGGCATTGCTGCCTTTAGTCACCGCGACCTGCATGGATCTATTATAACATTGCCCTTCTAGTTGTTAGACTAGTTGGAGGCTTTTGATGAATCTTAGAATTAGTCTGAGATTTCCGTCTCGGATGTCAAAAACGGCATATTTAAGTGTTATTGTCGAGTATGACTGGCAGCAACACATTTAGATCTTCTTAACTGAAAGATAACAACGACTGTGTTCTCTTAGGCGATCCTGATAATAGTGCCTTGTTTTTGTTCTGACGTATTCTGCCAGTGGTAGGCCTTTCTGGTGACCTCCCATTTGTTAACTGCTTGGCTCTTTTGCAGTCCACAATAGGGATAAGGTCCAATGAAAGGCATTTTTGCTGCTTCTTTGGCAAGCTTATATGCCTTTTCGTTCCCATCTCTCCTTCTGTATTATTTTCTTCGCAAAATGCAGTGCAAATGCCGGTTCATATTTTATCAATGATATGGGTTGGCACATATTGTGCAACTATCTAACCGTTTTGTCTTCCATGCTGGTATTTCATTTTCATCTCTTTTGTTATTATATTCCATTATGATACCAATTTTTCGCCGACACAATGTTTTATTTAATTTAATAATAAAACCAAAAGACGTCATATTGACAGCATTTTTTCAGAGAGGCTGGTCTATGAATATCGCTTCAGATCTTTATGCAATTACAGGAATATCGACGTTTAAATTCTATATAAACGATTCAAGTCCAATTTCTTCTTTAGTTTCTAAATCCTGCTATCGTAGATCCATGGCCTGTAGTGCTACTTTGAAATTTTGAAGGAAGGTCTTCCTTCAGTATTGACAGCTTTGATTTTGTAATCTAAATCTGCTGCTTCTTCATAATATTGCGCTGGATACGGTTGCATTGTTTCTCCACAATCCAGTGACATCTTCAAAGAAGAATGTTGGGCAGATATAATTCAATTTTTTAAAGGAATCATGCAACACAGTTCCCTGTGTTTAAAATATTAAATTATGATAAACAAATCAATCAAGATAAAACATAATTCCCTAAAAAAATATAAATTAGTTTTTGATGAAGAAACAAGCTGCGATTGAAGATAATTTTATGCGAAAAAAAAAACTCTAACACCTATTGCGTGCGGGACCAGCTGGAAGAGCGTTGATTATCAACTTACTCTACCAGTTGAGGCAAGAAACGAAAAACAAAAAAAAAACCAGCCACATATGTCAGTCATCTAATTCTCGTTAAATTTTCGATTATATACGGAAACAGATCATTTTCATGTTACAGCTTGCCCATTGCGGTTCACCGTATGACGCCTCAGCTCGACGTTTTCATCATCAAACCCGCGATAATAGTACACGCTGAAGAAAAAAAAATACACGGCATTGTTTCTCTTTTTTATCGTTCTTGACGTTCCTCGTTACGCGGTAGTGCCTCATCTACCCGGTATAATAATTGGATGGGCGATCGCAAGTATCGTGTTGTTAGCCGTTGAAGCGCTAAATAACTACGCTGCCTTCTCTCTCGTTCTTCGTTTAATTCGTCATTAGTGCTCGGTTTTACGTTTTAAATCTGCGATGTACTACTTTTAAAATTTCCTATTTTGTAATTATAACTTAAAAATTAAAAAGGATTTTAATCAAACAAAGAATTATCAACTCGATTAATTCACTACTCCTTGTGCCGCTAATTCCTTAAACTTCGTTATAATATGGTTTCCAGGAACCGAAAAAGAACTTCCCGATATTCTTGCGGACACTGGCGTTCGCAACTTTTAAATTGAATTATTGAAAAATTGTGTTTGCTTTGCACAGAACGTTAAGCTGTACTTGCTGGGGAAGGAGTCCGGAAACCAACTCGCGTAGAAAGAGTTTTATTTTTTAATTAAGGAAGTTATTTTAATTAAGAATGGTGGTCGTAAAGTAAATTAATTTTTATGTTTATAAAAGATTAGATTTAAACGTTTTAAAAATAGAATTCAAATCAATAAACATCGAGAGGTGTTTAACAAACAAAAGTCTCAGTTAAACGCCGGCCTTTTATATAGATTAATACAAGCAAACCGCCACCGGTACTGGCGATAAAATTGGATCGATATCACCGTGTTGTAACATTTTAACGTTCGACGTTTCCACCTTCGGAGATACTGACGTCCTGAAGGGCGTCGTTTAACTGCCACACGCCGTTGTAAATATGCAAGCAAAAGTGTAAATTTCACAGAAGAACGAGAGGAAGGGGGGATACTCTTGACGCTGTACATTGGCGTCGCTTTGTTGGAAAAGGGTTCTGACATTTAACGCCTTCCTTTATCCCGCTAATTCGTCGATATAGGGTAATTAGGTTCGAAGTGTTTTCCGCGACAGTTTGTACCGCTTTTATCTACTGTTACGACTTGATGCCTTTTATTTACAAGCACGTAAATAATCGAGAGGTATTCCTTCGACATCATTTTAAATAGAGAGAGAACTTTCGTTTCGGTTTTCTGGTTTGTATTTATAAGTCGAACAATTCCCTGGAATGGTGATTGATTGGTTATTAAAGTTTATTAAATTGTTTGCTTGTCTCACTACAAACGAAACCTTTGCTGGGTGTTTGGCAGCCAAATTCAAACAAAATATCAAGAGAAGGGTTGCTCTGGTCCAAAATCCACATCAGTGATCTCTTCCATGGGCTGTCATGTCATTGGAGATTATATGAAAAATGTGGAGGAAACGATAGCAAAATCATTCGACTAGATTGAGCAAATTTGAGCAATAATTTATCTTTCAATTTCAAACAAATTATTGATTAAATATTCTAGATTTGCTCCATTAAACCTTCAAATACTAATGGTCATTCTCTTACTAGGGTTGGACTTTTCCCTTGTACCTTTTAATCTTTAATTGTGTGGGACTGTCGAAAATATTTAAATAAGTTTTGTATTATTTCCATTTTGAATTTGTAATTCTATTACATTAAATATAATTTATGGCAATCAAACTGTAAAAGGAGTGTATTAATTATTGTGGAAATTTGGTGTGTCTTTCTTGCTAGAGTCGCAAGGATTGACAGGTTTTGTAGATGGCGCAATCAAGCAACCCGACAAAGTCGCGAATTTGAGAGAATGGGAAAAATTGATTAAAAGCAGCTCAAGAACGGCAGCAATTCTGTTGCAGCAGTTCTGTTGAACGGGCATTACCTACATTGTATGATGTGACAGGTGAAGATGCAAAACATCATGCATGGCAGCAATTTTATGATTTTAAAATTAAAGAAAGTGTATCAATAGCAACACAAATAGAAAAATTAAAAACCATTTCCAAAACTTTGCATAATGCAGGCGAAAAGGTTTCAGATAGTGCAGTAGTGTCCAAAATAATCAGTAGCCTACCATCACGTTTCACAACATTTGCAGTGACATGGGAATGTACCCTTCAAGAGGAAAGAAACAAGGATAATCTTATTGCAAGAATTGTTCGAGAAGAAAAAAGACAAGCAGTTATTAATGAAACAGAAAACAGAGAAGTGACAGCAGCAGACGCTGACAGCAAGAAATATGACATTTCTGTGGGTGCTGTAAACAGAAAGGTTTTTCTCTCCATCCTTATCAAACGAGATGTGAAATAAGAGAAGATAGTGGTATAATTTCTGCAGATAAGGCATTAGACATGGAAACTTGTTTAAAATTAATTTTATCATGAAAAGTGTAAATTGCAATATGTGGCAAAAACCATTTTGTTAAAATTGTGGCATGAACGTCTTGGACATATTAATGTGCAGACAATAGACTTTAATGAGAATCTAATTAAGATCTTTTACTGTCAAGTCAAGTTTATATTATTTCCATTTTGAATTTGTAATTTTATTACATTAAATATAATTTATGGCAATCAAACTCTGTAGAAGAAGCGTATTAATCCAACAGGGACCATCCTCGCTATGATGTACGAGGGAGCGTTTTTATATTCGTGGAATGGGGGATAAGGGGTGGAAATAAAAAAACCAAATTATTTTTCTTTTTCAATATATTCACCTGCAAGACGGATACATTTTTCATATCTTTCAATTAATTTATTTATACCCTCATAAAAAAAAGATTTCTCTTTATCTGCAAAATACGCCGAAACTGCCTCCTTGACTTCATCATCGGCAGTAAATTTTTTACCCCGCAGCTCTTTTTTCATTTTCGGAAATAGGTAATCATCACTAGGAGCCAGGTCTGGGCTGTAGGGTGGGTGATTCACAATTTCGAAACCCACCTTATGCAGGGCAGCTAACGCAACGCGGCTCTTGTGGACGGGCGCGTTGTCGTGCAAAAGCAGCACACCTTTCGTCAATTTTCCTCGTCTTTTCTCTTTAATGGCTTCTTTTAGTCGCTCTAATATTGAAGCGTAATATTCTCCGGTTATAGAAACACCTTTATCTTTATAATCAATCAACAATATTCCTTCCGAGTCCCAAAATACCGTTGCCATGAGTTTCCCAGCTGATTGTGACACTTCAAATTTCTTGGGAGGGGTGCTGTGCCCTTTTTATGCCACTGCATGGATGGACTCAGGTTCATAATGATGAACCCAAGTTTCATCTCCAGTAACAATTCGACTCAATACACCATTCTTGTCTTCATTACAGAGGTCCAAAAATGCACGCGAACACTCTACGCGCTGTTGTTTTTGCGGCGGCGTGAGCATTCTCGGCACTCATCTTGCGCTGACCTTAGCCATGCCGAGATGATCGTGTAGGATTTTAAAAATTGTTGTATCAGATACTCCAACCATTTCTGCGAGTTGTTTCTTCTTTAGTCGAGTATCTTCGGGTACAATTTTTTCAACTTTTTGGATAAGTGCTGGCGTGGTCACCTCAATGCTCCTGCCCGGCTTCGGGTCGTCTTCAAGGGATTCCCTTCCTTGTTTAAATAAACTATGCCACTTGTACACCATGGTTTTCCCTGGACAAGAGTCGCCGTAAACCAATGACATCTCATTCATTATGGTCGCGACTGATTTTCCTTGCCTGGTAAGGAACTTTATAACGGCACGATATTCGATTTTTTCCATATTTCTCTTTTCACTCCTGATTATGTTACTTGGTTGACGATAGCTCAAAGACTAACTGTCTAATAACAATGAAACTTCGTATTTATACTAATTATGAGTCGCTGCACAGGCCACGCCCTCAATGCGCCTAATCACCTTCTTACAACCCGCTCATTCCGCGAATATAAAAATGCTCCCTCGTAAGTACAATGGAATTAAATAAAATGAGGATTAAGATTTATTAAAACAAACAACTAATACCCAACAAGTGAGACAAAATAAAAACAAAGATGCCTAACCATCCTGGAGATGTAGTTTCCTGTTCCATAGTGTGGGGTTTTGGAATGAACCGAATTGGATCAGAGTTGGAGAAGGACCCCTCCCAGCCAATTGTCTCCCGAAAAGTAACCATCGCAATTATTGATTCTCTCTCAATGGAATGTCGATTCAGAGTCATCTTGATTAAAATCGTAAAGGGAGCATCCTTGCAGTGGTCCCGAAATACGATGATGTGCTTGGGAAACACTCTTCAACGATATTCTAAGAAACAAAGTTTCCTTCCAAACTAGATACTTGTCGTGCATCCCCACGATGGATGCCTTGCATTCAGGTTACAAACCATGATGGTCGGATTATCTATCGAACCTCAAAAAAGGAGGGAAGGAGAATAGGCGACCTCGATTGCTTTTGCAACAGCTTTAACGTTGTTGTCACCATTATAGTCTTCCTCGCAGCATATCTTGCAAGCTCTGAGTCACCTTTTCCCGACATTGTTATTTTTCCTTTCGCAAAAAACGATACAATTACATTAAAAAAAAAAAAACAAAGAATTAATACTTTGAAATTTCCTCCCACGACCTCATTTTTTATTTTTAAATCCGCAGAAAATAATCACCAACGTTAATATCCCATTTAATACACACGATATAGATAATTCGTATTTATTACACCTCTTCATCTCCTACCATTTCTCTCTTCTTTTTTTATTCCTTGTAATCCCAGCAAAAAAAAAGCGAATCCGTTGTTGCGATTAGCGTGACAAGTATTGCGTGCGGCCTGCTTTCTACTAACCCGGGGGGACTAAGCGCTCCACGACACTATACCATGACAAAACTCCAATTTTAAGCTTAATATCGTCGGAGGTCGGGACACTTTTACCCCAACTAAGATTAGGTATGATTTATAAGGTGCGAACTTTATACACACAGAATTAACTCTGACAATCAGAGAAAACTGCTACACAGCTACTGGTTCTGGACCTCCGCGACGAAGCGCCCGGCGAAGTAGTAGCAACGAACGGGGCTCTCGGCTCTGCTGTACCTTACTCAAAACTGAACCCCTAGATGTAATATATAGCACCGTTAAACGACGATAAAGGTTTTAGTAATACGAGGATACCAGGTCAGGGATGTATATAGGACATTGGAAGTTATATATTATAATGATTTATATACTCGCATTATATACAGGGTGATTCATAACATATGCGCAAGACTTCTGGATGTGATAGCTTGTGCAAAAGTTTGAAAAAGTTTCTATCAACTTACGTTCTAAAATGCACCATTTTCGAGGAAATTTAATTTAAAAAATCGTTTTTTGGAAATATCTCCCGAACCGTTTATCGTAAAGAAAACAGCTTTTGTAACCATTTTCTACTTATAATAAGCTAAGTTGTGTGCGAGACAAAAAATGAAGTCATAATTGGTGAAGATTTTGAAGGGGTAGTGGTTGTTTTTCCCCCCAACTTCTACGCCACTGGAAAAAGTACGGTTTTGAGACGCCCATTTGAACCGCCAATGTTTTATACACATGCTCCGTGTAGGACCGTTAGGACCACGAAAAGTCGTGTTCCCTGGTTAACTGACAATATTAAATTGCTCATGTCTTTGAGAGATAAAGCTAAACAGAATTTTAAAAGAACTAAAAGGTTAGCTCATTGGAACTGTTATAAAGAATTAAGGAATCTTACTACTCTGAGTGTTAAGAACGAAAAAAAGGCTTACTTTAGTTATGTTGCTAGGCAATTTTGCCCGAAAATCTTAAGGAAAGCGTTGAAGGGACTTAATGTCATGGGTAACAGAACTAGCTGTATTCCTGAGGAGCTGTTACTGCCAGATGATATTAATGATTATTTTTTAGACTCTCTGCCGCAATCACGCGGAGATAGTACATTGGAATCATTTTATAGTTCACACAGGCTGGTAGAGTCTCGTTTCAGCTTTGTTCCTGTTACTGAGGGTACAGTTCTTGGGTTCTTACTTAATATCAAGACTGATTCCGGTGGTTCTGATGATCTTAACACTACTATGATTCGTTTATGTTGCCGATATATAATTCTGTACCTTACTCATTGAATGAGAGTTATTTTCCAATTGCATGGAAAAATGCTACGGTGATTCCTATTCCTAAAAAACCCGAGCCATCCTCATTTGGTGACTAATTTTGTCTAAGGTTATGGAAAAGATTATCTGTAGCCAAATTAATAGTTTCTTAATTGATAACAATATTCTTCCTGCTACACAGTCGGGGTTTAGGACTGGTTATAGCTGTGAAACCGCACTTCTTGGTATTACTGATGACATAGTTGGGGCCACCGATCGGGGTGAGATTACTACGCTTGTCTTACTGGATTGCACTAGGGCTTTTGACACTATTTGTCACTCCATGATCGCGGCTAAACTTCATTATCTCGGCTTTGGTACTAAAGCCATTGATCTAATTAAAAGTTACTTGCATGTATCTTCGCAAGTAGTGAGAATTTCGTGTTGGACATCTGGTTGTACCCCAGGATTCAATTCTGGGTCCACTCTTGTTCACAATCTATACTTACGATTTTACTAGTCAGCTTAAGTTCTGTAAAGCCCACATGTACGCGGACGATACCCAGATCTACCATTCCTTTGCTCCAGTTCGGTGTGGTACTGCTATTAAAGAAATTAATGATGACCTTGAAAAATTGCATTCAATATCAACTAAACATTCATTACATTTAAATCCGGATAAATCCGGAGTTTTATTATTTGGTAATAGGAACGACAGATCAAAATTACTACATGAAATTAACTGTGTTGTTGGAGGTACACGAGTGAGTATCTGCAACGAAGTTAGGAATCTAGATGTATTGATGGACTCCTCTCTCAGATTTAGGCATCATATTTCCAATTGTGTTAAGAGGGCTTACTGTAGTCTGCGGTTGTTGTATCCACACAGATCTTATTTGAACTATAAAACGTTGACCCAAAACCTTTTCCAGCCACAATTTTCTTTAGATGTGAAAATGGGTGATAGTCAGAGGGAGCCAAATCTGACGAACAGGGTGGATGTTCCAACAACACATGCTTCATATCCCTAAAATTTTCCCTTGCCAAAGCACTTTTATGGGCCTGAGCATTGTCCTGATGGAATAAGATTTTTTTCCGTCTGCAATTCAGGCCTGATATAACGATTCTTTTCATCTAGCTGGTCAAGAATATGCGCGTAGTATTCGCCGGTTATTTTTTACCATTTTCAAAATAATCATAATTAAAAGAATCCGTTTTGCATTCCCAGAAAACATTAGCCATGACCTTTCGGGCAGATGAAATTGATTTTGCCTTTTTTCTTTGGGCGGAACTACAAGCTTCCATCCACTGCTTTGATTGCTGTTCCATCTCAGGCATGAAGTGATGGTCACACATTTTATCCATAGCCCATAAAATCGGTTAGATTCATTTTAAAACGATTCAAACATTCCTGAGGAATTCGTCTTGTTTGTTTCTCGTTAGCATTTAATAAACGTGGCACCCCATCCATCTCTATATAGTAATGAAAAACTTAATACTTCGTGATGTAACCTTTATTTTTGATCACTGCTTCACATCTTCTTTCCATCGAATTAACTAAACTTTGGCGTCTTCTGCTTTTGTAGGGTTGAAGTTTGACGATTGGACCGGCGAAGCTAGAACTTCAACTGAAGTACCCTGCAGCCACTTCTTTCGTCTTGTTCTTGTTCTTTTATGGTTAGTTTGTTTTGAATCGTTGTCATGTATAAGCAGTCAACAAAGAGGGAAACTATAGCTCCAACGCTGGTATTTCACAGCGTTACTGATCATTCCAGCAGAAGACATCTAACATCTCTTAAACAAATTTGAAAGTTTCTCCTTGCTCTAAGTATAAATCTTCGTATTAATTCCTACTTTTCAGGACTGTTATTTACGATAACTACACTATTAAACTCGATTCTACACTTACGAGGTGTGACAAAAAAGTAATCAGACTAATTTTTTTATTTAGAAACGTTTTAATTGTTTTCATTCATCTATGTTATTCCTTTCAAAGTAGTTCCTTTGGCCAGCTAGACACCGATGTAGACGTTGTTCCCACTGTTGCTAGCAGCTCTGAAAGTCTTCAACCAGTATGGTCTTCAGTGTGTCCGTAACACTCTTTTAGATGTTGTCTAAAGTCCCGAAATGACGTCCTTTGAGGACATTTTTTAGTTTAGGAGAAAGGAAAAAGTCACAGGAATTGAGGTCAGGTGAATAGGGGGCCTGGGGAACCACAGGAATGCCTTTTGTGGTCAAAGATTATGTTATGGAGAGGGCACTGTGACATGGGGCGTTGTCATGATGGAGCATCAATTTGTCTGCAATGTCTGTCTGGGTTCTGAGCCTTTCAAGGACGTCTTTATACAAAAAAGTGGTTCATAGTTTGCTCTGGAGGAACAATTTCTTTGTGGACGATTCCCATTTTGTTAACAAAACAAATCAGCATTGATTTAATCTTCGATTTGCTCATTCGAGCTTTCTTTGATCGATTCATCACCTGTGATTACATGACTAAAGAAATCTTGCTCATTAACGATTCTGTTAAGAAGATCAAGGCACCTGTGTTTTGGAGTGTAATTCTGCTCAATTGTGAGGTTTTTCGGCACAATTTTGGCACAGACCTTTCGCATGTGCATGCGAATTTAATTGTCTACTCAACATTCTTAATTGTAAACCACGGTTTTAGAAGTTGAAGGCCTCCCTGAACGGTGTTCATCTTGAACGTATTCTCTGCCTTGCAAAAATGGTTTGTGCCGGGGAAAAACTTGAACTCGGGATAATCAAGCTTAACACAAAATTTAATGGCACAACGTTGCTCCAAATGAGCTATTGGAGGGAACTGATACACGAGGTCAACAACGCAGCGTTGCCAGATCAGTTGCAGTATTGCCAGTCTCATTACTTTCCTGCCACACCTCGTATGTACAAAGTCAAAAAGCTGCTCTTGTTAACGGTCTTCGACAAATACCGGGGTCAAACATTCAATTCTGCAAATGTTTTCTCGAGTCATATAGTCCCTCAACATTTTATTATTACTGCATAAATTAAATTAATTCCTTATTACCTTTCATTAAATAAATTAAAACTAATTCCCCTCTGATGGACGCATTCATCAAATATTACAGTATTATTCGTTTCGGATGGTGGTGGGGGTTGGGGAACCATCGCGTGTCTGATGTTTATTATACCGGCTGTGACATGTTCATGCATGCACATAGTACAAACTAAATGTTTACATTGGCGAACAAATTGCAAACGTTAAATTAACAGGAACGGTTGGCACACAAACTGTTTAAGTAGCCGTGATTTCGATGAAATTCTAGTAAACAGAAATGAATTGAGTTTTGTCACGCATTTCCCCACGTTTATAGTCCATTTCAAAATTTAAAGAATTGTTCATACTTTAAAACGAAATTCCAAAGCAGCAGATGTGTTCGCTTAATCTACGAGATTTTGCCATTAGAATGTATATACAACGAAAATTTGTAAATCAAAATTATATCTCCGCGACAATGATCACCCTTTAATGCCTTAGCTAAGCCTCCGCTACCGCTTCGCGAGTAGAGCGGTAAACATAGACTTCGTTACATGTATATAAGAGCTTTAAACACCTACTGGGGGACTATACGTACTCACACTATAGCAAAATTCCGTTCTGTAATGATCCGGAGAAGGCTGTTGTGTCGTGTGCCTAGCTGGGAAATATATGCGAATCGTATGGTGAGGGTATACGAGGTAAACGCGGAAAATTATGAGGGCTTCCGTTTTGCGTTCGTAAGAAGAGCAAGATGAGATAGGAATAGGCGAGAACTGGAACGAAGGTAAATGGAAAATCATTAAGGAGAAACAAAACCTTTCTCGGATCCTTTTTGGAATCGGGGAAATGGGGATGTGGATTTCCTTGCAACAATTTATGGAAATAATTAAATTCTGATGGATTATTTTTTGGAACACCTTTTAATTTTCCACCTTTTTATTTTTTTATGCAGGTTAGATTTGTTTGTTTCGAACAAGTCCAAATTCGAAATCTACGAGGGAGCGTTTTTATATTCGCGGAATGGGGGATAAGGGGTGAAAATAGAAAAACCAAATTATTTTTCTTTTTCAATATATTCACCTGCAAGACGGATACATTTTTCAATTAATTTATTTATACCCTCATAAAAAAATGATTTCTCTTTATCTGCAAAATACGCCGAAACTGCCTCCTTGACTTCATCATCGGTAGTAAATTTTTTACCCCGCAGCTCTTTTTTCATTTTCGGAAACAGGTAATAATCACTCGGGGCCAGGTCTGGGCTGTAGGGTGGGTGATTCTCAATTTCGAAGCCCACCCATGCAGGGCAGCTAACGCAACGCGGCTCTTGTGGACGGGCGCGTTGTCGTGCAAAAGCAGCACACCTTTCGTCAATTTTCCCCGTCTTTTCTCTTTAATGGCTTCTTTTAGTCGCTCTAATATTGAAGCGTAATATTCTCCGGTTATAGAAACACCTTTATCTTTATAATCAATCAACAATATTCCTTCCGAGTCCCAAAATACCGTTGCCATAAGTTTCCCAGCTGATTGTGACACTTCAAATTTCTTGGGAGGTGCTGTGCCCTTTTTATGCCACTGCATGGAGTCTTGTTTGGACTCAGGTTCATAATGATGAACCCAAGTTTCGTCTCCAGTAACAATTCGACTCAATACACCATCCTTGTCTTCATTACAGAGATCCAAAAATGCACGCGAACACTCTACGCGCTGTTGTTTTTGCGGCGGCGTGAGCATTCTCGGCACCCATCTTGCGCTGACCTTAGACATGCCGAGATGATCGTGTAGGATTTTGAAAATTGTTGTATCGGATACTCCAACCATTTCTGCGAGTTGTTTCTTCTTTAGTCGAGCATCTTCGACTACAATTTTTTCAACTTTTTGGATAAGTGCTGGCGTGGTCACCTCAATGCTCCTGCCCGGCCTCGGGTCGTCTTCAAGGAATTTCCTTCCTTGTTTAAATAAACTATGCCACTTGTACACCATGGTTTTTCCTGGACAAGAGTCGCCGTAAACCAATGACATCTCATTCATTACGGTCGCGACGGATTTTCCTTGCCCGGTAAGGAACTTCATAACGGCACGATATTCGATTTTTTCCATATTTCACTTTTCACTCCTGATTATGTTACTTGGTTGACGATAGCTCAAAGACTAACTGTCTAATAACAATGAAACTTCGTATTTATACTAATTATGAGTCGCTGCACAGGCCACGCCCCCAATGCGCCTAATCACCCCCCTACAACCCGCTCATTCCGCGAATATAAAAACGCTCCCTCGTATGTAGAAAATGATAAAATAATATAACGATCGTGACACATAAATTTAATTTAAAAATTGTACTCATACATATGTATCATTTTCAAAATCCGCAGCCTTAATTTTTGTGGGACCAGATTCCTGTGAACTATTGCTGAGTTGATTCTGAACAAGTTTCTAATGTCTCAAGAGCAATGTTTTGTTCGAGTAGAGACGAATTTAGCCATCATTAAGATCCTGAACGCTTCCTAGCAAGATTCGTTACTGTGGATGAAACCTGGGTTCACCATTATGATTCTGAATCAAAAAGGCAGATCATGGAATGCAGATACAAAGGGTTCACCACCCCCTTGAAAGTTTGAAACCAGATCTGCGCCTTATTCTTCAGATTTGGCAACAGCTTCGTAGGATTCATTTTCGGGACAATGAGACACTGATGGTAGAGATGAACGAGTGGTGTGCAGTCCAAGACAAAATATTTTTTGAATGTGTTAAAGCTCTACCATCGTTATACCAAGAGCGTCAATGTTTTAGGAAGGAGGGAAGGGGCGTTAAAAAACAAAAAACGTCACCTTTCCAAGTCATTTCATTATATGTCAGGAATGATAATATCTGAACTGCCCTCGTAGTATCTGGATCGATATGATGATTGAATTGCCATTAGTAAGATAACTGAAGACTGTAAAGTTTTAATTAATCTTATAGACATCACTTAAAATAGATAAAAAATGGCATTAAACAAAATTAGAAGACTTCAGAGTTGCTTACAACATTTTGGACATATTTCTTATTTTCAAACCTAACCATCTTAACTGTAAGATTAGGATAATTGTGAGAGTAATAAATTCAAACGCAGCATTAACATAAAAGTCAAAATTATCATCAAATTGTTGATTAACATAAAAGTAATTATTGGAACAAATATGTCACCCGCTCATTCATTCGAAAGAATTATTTACTACTTCGCTAATAGATGTGATCGTTGATTTAGATAACTGGCTTCAAGTTACTCGGCTTCATTTCTTGAAGAGTCGTGCAGGCTCATATCCTTGTCCTCACTGCTTTCTGATGACATATTTGACGCTTTTGTTTTTCCACTTTGACCAGAAAGGACGTCCAATTTTTTCTTTCGTATTTCGTGTGTTTGTTCTATTCGAGATATTCTTAAACCATCCAATAAACTTTCGCTCAAGCGGTCTTTTGTTCAGAGTTCGTTTCAGATTGTTGGGCATCTGGCAATTTTTTCAGAACTCGTTCCCTATCAATTGAGTGAATTGCACAGGCCGCAAAACTTGATCTAAGATTTATAGATGCATTTTCTAAAGAGTCTATTGTTTTCTTAGTAATCTGGGAAACTCTGTCTTTGGCAACAAACCCCTATTCCTCCATTTTCGTTTAGGCGGTGAAAAAAATGCTACATCTAATGACTGGCAAAGATCTGTGGCATTAGGAGGCAGTAATAACGAACATCGAAACGTGACTTGATATTTTTATCACCTATTAGTGGAGCTGGTTGTTTCTTGATATACGGTAACGCCAACTCCAACTCCAGCCAATTTTACTATTTAATTTATTGTAATTTGTGGCCTATGATGCTCAAGCAGATTTCGCTATTGAGTACTAGATGGCAAATCTTATTTTATCAAAAAAATGCCGGTTGGTCCACTTCAACCCAAGAGGTTCACTTCATCTCAGTTGACGGTGTTTGCTCACACTGCAGCCAGAACGAAATCGGGTGGCCGTTTCGGAGGAGAGTTTGGCTAGGATTCAACGCAATCCAAGAAATTACTTGGTGCGTTTTGTAACTGTGGATGAGATTTACATCGACCACGGCATACCAGAGATCAAGGAACAGTCGTAGCAGTGGACTTTTCCGGGCGAATCAGCTCCGAAGAAAGGAAAGGATGGCGATCCTCATCGATCTCATCTGCTTTTCCACCACGACAATGCACCGTCCTAGCCCCCAGCTACTTTTCCAATTCTCAAATCTGAAAAAATCGCTGGCAGGAAAGAGATTAGCCTCAAATGAGGAGGTCATCGTCGCTACAGATGATTATTTTGCAGACCCAGAAACATCCTATTTTTCCGACGGCTTGAACAGGCTGGAGCTCCGTTTGAAAAAGTGTATTGTTCTTCGCGAAGACTACAAATTTCAGGTTGTCCCTGTAGATGTCCATATCTAGATTTAACAAGATGAACACTACACTACACTTCCCTTCTGAAGAAGATCACGACAAGATGATCGAAACGTCAAGTACCACAACTTTTCTACACGGCAGAGAACCCGAGAACCGAAGAGCAGCCATCAACAGCGGCCGTGAAAGCCTGAAGACTACATTAAGATAAACAAAAGCTAATCGAAAAGAATTGGTAAAGTAATTTTAAATTTACTATTACAGAGGTGGTGGTAACGTAATAAGAAAATACAAAATTACGATTCATGGTACAATTTCTTAAGGGAATCACACCTCATACCTCCTCCTACCTTCTCATATATCACATTCCTATTCTTTATCTTATATAGCGGTACGTGTATGGACAGGAATATAAGAAAACGACATTAGTATTCCCGACACTACAAAGAAACAAGAACAAAACACATTTTACTGCTGGTGTAGCTTAATACACTTTTATCCGGAGTCTTATTTCTTTTACCGGAGTCGGAGTAAAGTGAAGCGTTAAACTTTAAAATTGCATTTCCTCGCATTGCCGTGTCGTAATGAAAATTCATACAGTTAAGGGCGTGAGCGCCGTTGAAGTAAAAGAAGTCAAGAAAAAAAAAACGAAAAACAAGAATCGTCCCCAACAATGGAGACAACGACATGTGATGCTGCTTACTGAACTCAGTTGAGCGAGTCTAATCAAATTTTCAATACCGCGGATGGAATTTTCGTATCATCTACGACGCAAACTACACCACACTTTCGATCTTGTACAAGTTGTAAAAATTGAACCAATTCAATGTTTATTCTCTGTACGGAGACGAAAACCATTGTAACAGGAGTACAATTATCCGGAGTCACAATAAAGCGCAACGGTCTGATTATGAAGGCGACGTCCCTCTTGTACTATCTAAGGTATATATAATATCCATTCTCACACGGTAGCCATTAATATTCATGCGGCATTTTCCCACCTTGGCGAGGGACCATCACCAATTCCCACCTACCACACACCGTTCCATTCAACAATCTAAAGCGCCAATTACGTAATCTCTTGTTCTCTGTCTCAACACGACTCGGTTAGGTGTATAGTCAGTAGCACAAGAGTTCTCCCCACCCCACCATTCCCGCTCATATATATATAACTGCGCGACCGAAAGGAACGAGAGACACGAAGTTCTACCTCGAGTAGGCGATAAAATTGACGCAACTCGAAGAGCAGGCACCGATGAATGCATAGTGGAAACTTGTGCAGTGTGACCTCTATGTATGAGAAGGGGAACTAATTACTTGATGGTTTATTATCTACAATATTTTTTTGCTTTCTTCTGTTAAATTTCTGTAGATTATTATGAACACAGTTTGCCACTACCTCAATGTACGGAGCCCAAATGGTTGGTATTCTTAAAGTAACAAATCTTCTACACAGTATCACCTAGCAAATCAACCTCTTTAATTGTTTGATAGACCTCCAGGGGGGTATGTGGTGTCAGCGGAACTATACCATTGGAGCACCCACACAAACAGAGTGTCAAACAAAGAGAGAGAATCTGACGATCGTAAGAGCTGTGGAGGTACAACTCGCACCGATATATATCTCGTTGCATCAAAACAAAATTGGACTTGCAACTAGCGTTCATATTGGGTAGTTCTTACCGTTGTACAGCAGTCATCACAGGTCATCGATCGCATTAGTCCATTAGTTGTTAATCTTTCTCTGTAGTTGTTCTGGCAAGGTGTTTCTTCTTGCTTCGCATTCAAAAATAACGTGTTCAGGTGTCTCCTGCATTGCACAATCTTGCCATAGATCTTCTTCTACCAATTTGAACCTATTCAAGTAGGTTTGGAAGTTTCCATGTCCTGAGAGAAATTGTGTGAGGTGAAAATTCACTCTTCTGAAGCTGCATGCTACCCAAGGTTTTATGTGTCTAATTAATGTTTTCGTCCAGCTGGCTGTCGAGTCCAGGCTCTCCCATTTCCGTTGCCACCTCTTAATAGTTGTTTTTCTTTCAATTTGTTTGTGAACTGAGGGATTATTACTTTTAAAGATGAAGAGTCTTCTATGTTCTTTCGCCAAAAGGGAAATCGGTGGTACACCAGCTATCACTTGTGCCTGACATCGTTCTATATCCGCTTATTACTCTTAAGAAGGATATGCTTTGTAGCTTTTCCAGCCCAGATGCCCAGGCTGGTATTGCCTAAAGAATCTGGAATTGTATAACTCAATGTAGTATCTGTCTCTTTGTGCTGCTAGGTCCTCCCAGGTTTGGCAGAATCTTGAGTATAGCCTTTTTCCACAATCCGTTTTACATGTTCCGAAAGTCAAGTTTGTATCTAATGTTACCCCAAGGTATCTCAATTCCATCTTCGGGATAATTAGTTTCAGCACCTCAAATTCGATTTTTGCACTCCTTGAGAATCCCTTTAGAATAATGGCCTCGGCCTTCTGGGGGCTAGTCCAAGGTAGTTTTTCCCATCCACTCTATAACTTTTTCTAGTGCCTCGTTCCCTTTGAACATAAGAGAGCTAAGTCGAAGATAGATCCTCAACGTGCTGCTTCCACGTCAATTATTTAATGCCTAAGTACGTTAAGATTTTTCCGACTAGAAAACAACACCGCAGCAGTCTTGTCCATGTTGATGTGTAGTCCAATTTCGTGCATCACTGAAATAATTTGTAAATATAGTCCGACACTAATCTCCACCCCAGCTAATACAGCACCATTCACTTCAACAAATTGTGATTCGTTGCTGAGGTAGGACTGGACCAAACAAGAGAGGTGCACAGTCAAATATCTTTGTCAAATCGACGCAAGCCAACCGACGATGTAATACCGTTAATAAAGACATCAAGGGCAGTGTCAATGCCTTTCGACTCCCGAAATCCATGTTGAAAAATATGCCAAATGTCAAGCTTATCAAAGAATTTGGATAACCGTGTCGCTACAATGACAAATATTTAAATAGAGTAAAAAATCTCAATAATTTTTTTTTATTTAATGTAGTTAACTATACAGGCTAACAACTTGAACTACGAAAGCCTATTTATAGGAGAGGGCGGTGGGAGTTCAAATTAAATGTATTTATTTTACTATTGTCAATTGTTTGAAAAATTTCTAGTGGTTATGTGAAATAATTTACCGAACCAGACAACAATATCAATGGAATTGCACAATTAATGAAAACCTAAATTATAAATATTTAATAATTTCCCAAGCAGCATCAACCACTATCGGTAACAGATCAAAATTTAACAATACTAAAATTGACACTTCAATTCTTCTTCTATCAAACGACTTTCTAGTTTTTGTTATCTTTTATTTAAACTGTTTTTAACGGAATTATGTAGGAATTATTACTAAAATTTATTACTTAATAAGTTTCAGTACTTCTAAAAAGCATTTTAAGGTTCTGGAATTGCACTTATTACATTTAAAATAACAAATATTTGTGGCACACCTTGCAGCGTTGTTTGTTTCTCTTGATATATAGGTAATCAATATCAATGGTACGAGGGAGTGTTTTTATATTCGCGGAATGAGCAAGTTGTAGGGGGTGATTAGGCTCATTGGGGGCGTGTTACTAACCTTTCATTGTTCAAAGTTTTTTGAGCTACTTTAATCAGGTAGCGTTGAAAAAATAATATCGACGTCGTTTCCTTACTTTTGATATTCCGTCGCGACCGTTAATGAGAACTGGTTTAGCAATATTTCCAGGAAGAAATTAATTACTTGGCTATCACGAAAACTACTTCAAGGTAATTTTGACTTCCCACTCTGGAGCCAATACTACTTTGCACTTTCCAAAAAATTGAAAAAATTTACTCGAAAATGCTCGACCAAAGAAATTTCAAACAATTCAACAAAATGGTTGGAAAAAGTATCCGAAACAATTTTTAAAATCTACACGATCATCTCGGAGTCTAATTCAGAAAAACATTTCAACACCTTTCAACAGCAATTTCATGCATTTTTTTATTGTCTTCCCGAAAACAAAAATTGTAAAACATACATTTTGAGATGGCACTTTTCATTTTTCAATCTATCAACATCACATTTGACAGAATTTTTTGTCACAATCGTTTTGAATTTCTTTGTACTCGAAATTTGTAAATCAAGAAAAGTTGTTTCTATAACCCAAGAATATTACGCTTCAATATTAGAGCGACAAATATTATTTCCAAGAATGGTTGTCGCGGCTGAATAATGACGACAGATGCTTAAAAGCTCTTTTTAAATATGTAAGAAGACAAGGGCTTCAAGCAAAGAAATTGTGAATCACCCACCGACAACCCAGACCTGGCCCAAGTGATTATTACCTTTTAAAATGAAAAATGACCACGCCGGGTAAAAAATTTACTGCCGATGATGAATTGGAACGTAAGTGCGACGTAGCGGATAAAGTAATCATTTTTTTATGAGGGTATAAATAAATTAATTCAAAATGTTCCCCATTTTGGTCGTTGGCACGTGAATGGAAACGTGGCAATAACGTTCCCGTCATTAGTAACCACAACTTTCCCCCATTCCCAACATAAAAACGTCGCTGGGATTGTAGCAACGACTAAAATTCAAATATTACTGTATCATATGGCGACATCTATCGGATAAACTGAAAACTTATTTAACAAGTTTCATGTAAAGTGTTCTTTTAAAAAAACAGTTGATCTAAGTGGGTTTTCAAATCTCAGTGGCGAAACGATTTCTGAAAATAGTTATGATGCAGGTTAGTCACACTTTTCATTAATTAAATTAAATTCCCAGAATTATTGTGCAATTTAGGTCCACTTCCATCGGAGAAACATCTCCGCCAATAAATATTGAAGGCAGACTGTAATAAAAGGATTATTTTTATACCTCGTATTTCTGATGGGATATATATATGTATATACTTCCGAAATGACCCAATATCCCATTGTTTTTTACAACCCCCTTTATGACGAGCTGAATTTATACATTTCTTTTGTTTGTTTCGCTACCCATTTTACTACATTCCACCTTCTTTTCCCACCCTTCCTTTTCTTTCACTTGTTTTTATCGTTTCTCTTTTATTTCTTCTAATTATACGAATCAAATCTTTTACATCTTCATCTCGACTTGATCATTAGACGCATCCATTTAAATATATACTGCACGTCTGTGGAAGTTACTAGATCTCAAAATAGTTACCTCTCGGATGGTTATTGTCGAAGTTCAGTCTTCGGGGAACTGTCCTTTTCCACCGGCAAAACTGTCGCGAACTCTTAAAGGAGTACTCCCCATGGAGCTCCACTAGGACAGTCAGCTTGGAACGCGTCTCGTGTTTACGACAGGAACGATACTACATTCACCAAAAGATCAGTTTGTGCATACTTATATAGCGTCCGTGTGCTCTTTTCTCTTCCTCTGATGCATTAGCCTGACACGATGTAGTCGGGGCATTCCCTAAATTTTAATGAAACGAGTTCGTCACGCAAGCACGTACTTACTTTAGTTATCCTACGTAGACGAAGTTTTGTACTTTCGTAAAATAAAAAAAAAATAGAAAGTACTATCGTGGTCGTTTGTTCCGGTTCAATTTGATATGCACGCAGAAATTTGTGTGTATGGCAATTTATGATTGCACTCAGAGATAGAAACAAAGACAGCAATTTCATGTTTGAAAGCCAATCTTGCGCTCTTTCTCTCTCTAACAATATAACTCTACGTATGCAGTTCTGAATTTTAAAGCAAAAATCTTTAGGAGAACGAGGAAAGCTGCACGTTTAATATTACACTTACTGGTTTCCGTAAACACGACTTTATCATCGTTAAGAAGTTTACCAACCCCCAGCATTTGCGACGGTGCGGTTACCGTCGAAGGAATCAGACGTAGTACGCGCAAAAGTGGTTAGTTGGTGAAAGGCAGCATCATCGTACTACTACAACATGCTATGGTGCAGCACGTAGTGCGGTTTTGCAATATCCCAAGGCCAGAATGGAGGAACAGGGGTCCCGACGAACTATCGATCTCTCCTTGTGCTTGTGCTGGAACGCCTTGAGCTTCTTCTCCGGCATAAATTTATAATGAATCGTGTGTATTGTTCGTTCTGCACGTCGTATACAAACAAGTTTCTAAGCCAGTTAATATTCAAGTTGCTCGTTTTGAAACGGGAGTCTAAGATGAGGTCCACCGTAAATAGAAGTTGTCCGATATGTTTTATAAACTTATTTTAATTTAATAAATTAGTTAGCAGTATCAGGAAACTGTCCTTCCTACAATAACAATAAAAGTTGACATTATCTCGAGAGTAGTTGACATTAATTTTGTCGAAGATAAACCGACTTGTATTGGACGGTATCCAAACCGAAAATTACAGTTTCTTGGCATTGTGTTGCATGTCCTGTCCTCAGCGTAGTACATTTGGGAAATTAAATATATCCAGTTTAAATCGACCTAAATGTAACACAAATACCATTCCAGTGAAGATAATCCTAGATATATGTACCTATGTACTCACATGCATATACTGGGTGCACAAACAGTTCAATTGAAATACATATAAACCTGTTAGGCTGCCACCTTTTTCAAACTGTTTTGCTAATTTTGAAAATAATGACGAAGTGGAAGTATATTATTGCTGTGATTGGAGGGCTGAGACTTCGATAGAAGCCTCGCTTGCCTTCGAAAGTCCTGCTTTCTATTTAGATTACCAACTTTCAAAAGTTTAGTAAAGCAATTATATTTCAGTTTCAGAATGGTCAACTAAGTGGAGATTAAAACTAAATCCAACAAAATGTGAAGCCATAAGGTGAACAACGTAATGTTGGACACAAAGTTGGTCTTCAGACAGCATTTTACGAATGTTGTCTCGAAATTCTTGTGGGCGAGAGCTGTCCTGTATTCACTCCTTTGTGCCAGAAGTTCTTTAAGTATTAAAATTGGTGTTTCTCCTGCCGATTTTAACTTATGGAGCCCGTACCTGGTCCAGTGCCAGCAAATCCTAAGTCAAACGTCTCGACATATTACAAAGCCGGGTGTTGCGAATCATTCTAGCGGCACTCTAGTATGTGAAAAACAACCAGATCCACAAAGACCTACAACTCCAAACACTCACGGAGTGTGCTCTGGTGCTGTCCAGAAAAACCCTAGAGAGGGCGTCATGGTCGAAGAACCCGTTAGTACAACACCTGACGGAGTTGGATCCGGACAAGCGCAGTAGCCCCGGCTGTAGATGAGCCACACAACTGAGAGGTCTCCGTCATCAATGCCTCACGTGGCTAGTACCACGCGCCCTAGAGGAACATTAATTCCACCCCTGGCACAACAGAGGCCCTATAACATTTCAGTTTCGATTACATTGTTTGTTCGGTAGATTACCAATGACAGTTCATCACACTCCCTAATTATTAAGAGCAAGCAATGAATATAGCTGGCAACATCACAGAAGCCATTATCAAACTCATGAAGAAATGGAGAATACGAGTCATAATAGGTCATGGAAGACGCCAGGTGAGGACCTCGTTTAGAATGTATGAATCAAGGAGATATACCTAGCTCTCTTCTGTTTTACATCACCCTCCCCCAATTATCACTAAGGCTAAGAATTTTTTCCGGGTACACTACTGGAAGACCCAAGAGTTCACTGGATCTTTTGGTGCAGAAGTAGAAAACTAAACACTTCAACCTTCACTTCAATCAATACGATAATTATAGCTAGCATTATCGCCTTGATAATGATAGCTTTGATGTCGAAACGGGTCAGATTTTAGTTTACATCACTAGCTGAACCATTTTGTTGAAATTTTTGAATTACTCGACGAATTGTCGATGAATCTGGGACCGTATATTGCACGCAATCTTCGAAGTGTTTCTAAGGAGCATTCACCGTTCTTAAAGTAAAAGTTGTGGCAATGACAATACGTTGTTCGACAGTAAGATGATTCATTTTCACCAACCGCAATATGTCTAGTTGACAGCTAAGAGAAAGCACGCATTGCCAATCGTCAACCTTAATTAAAAAGGATATTAATTTGAAAGCTTGATCGCCATTATCAAACACATGAAGAAATGGAGAATACGAGTCATAATAGGTCATGGAAAACACCAGATGAGGACCTCATCTATAATAACCTAGCTCTCTTCTGTTCTGCATCAGCCTCCCCCTACTATCACTGAGGCTAAAAAAATTTTCCGGGTACACTGACTTCTCAGTTCACTGGATCTTTTAGTGCAGAAGCAGAACACTAAACACTTCAACCTGCACTTCAATTAAGGCGATAATTATAACTGGCCTTATCGCCTTGATAATGATAGCTTTGATGTCGAAACGGGTCGATTTTTAGTAAAAAGTTTTTTGGTGTTTTGTGGGTTGAAGTGTTTAGTAGTCCCATGGAGTTAATTGATGGAACTGCAATAAAATCTTACTAGACAAAAGGCATGCTAAATGTAGGTAGAGCAACTATATTACCACCTGGTGATATACAGGGTGCGGTTAAAGTATTGCACTAATATAATAACAGGCAAACGCTTAGAAACTTAAATTTGATATTTGGTACCGTTAAACTGTATATTATAGCCAAGATTTTGACATAAATTTCACTTGTTTTGTGCAATTTATGTAGGCAGGACGACGCCATCTTGCTTTTTTTTTAAATAGGAACAACGGTTTAACTTTAGAGCATTTGAGAGCTACTTACTCCCAAAATACAAAGTTGTATATTTTTTTTATATTGTTGTGTTTCAAACGACAAGTTATTACATAGCACCAGTAGATCGATTAATTAAATCAAAACGCCTGTCACACCTATTTTGCAACTGCAGCATTTTGAAAAAATGCACCAGCCTGTACACACCACCTCCATAAAAGCCACGCCCATACAGTTGCTCGTTGAGAATGCATAGCTGTTGAACTGTTTGCCAGGATTCTCATCCGCCCCATATCCGACAGTTATGCTTGTCCAGGTAAAAATGCACCTCATCAGTAAAAATAATCTTTTGTGCGAAATCCTCATCCAGATTTAGATTTTCCAACACCCAATTGGACCTTGTGGGGGGTGAAGATGAAGGTCCACTGTCAGAATTCGTTGCATGGTGCTCTTCGAAATATTCAATCGCTGTGATCGACGGCGAATTGAAATTAGGGAATTTCGAGCAACACTTTCCTTTACTGCAGTAATATCTTCAGTAGATCGGCCGGTACGATTTCTCCTTGGTATCTTTACATCACTAACTGAACCAGTTTGTTGAAATTTTTGAATTACTCGACGAATTGTCGATGAATCTGGGACCGTATAGTGTTTCTAAGGAGCATTCACCGTTCTTAAAGTAAAAATTGTGACAATGACAACGCGTTGTTCGACAGTAAGATGATTCATTTTCACTAACCGGAATATGTCTAGTTGGCAGCTAAGAGAAAGCACGCATTGCCAACCGACAACCTTAATTAGAAAGGATATTAATTTGAAAGCTTGATCGCAATTTTTTTAGCCAAGTCGTAGCTTATCCTGGTGTATTAAACTTGCATGAAAAATTAACGCTATATTTACTGAAAACTCCAAACAAATTGAATCCAACATCTTCGTTTTATTTCAGTCTTGTTCCAAGTTTATCGCTTCCGCTTTATAAGTTCCCTCTCTCTTTCTCGGACTTCCTTCTCCACTTCTGTAATATCGAACACCTAATGACTTCTGAAGTAAGTAACTTTATCAAAGTCGACTGTATACTAGCAGAAATAAGTCCTATATATATATATATATATATATATAAGGCAAGCATTGCCTCTTGTTGAACGTTGAAGTAGCACCAGCAACAGCGGAAGCACTCGAGTAGTAACAAGACTATGTAGTAGGGTTTAAAAGGGGGAAAGACGGGGGTACGTAGCTTGGCGAGTAGAAATTTATTAAACAAGGCCGAGTCGTATATTAAAGCTGCCATCTTGGATTAAATTAAATTATAATCAAATTTCTGAAACTAATTTTCGTTGTGAACTTCACGTTTGTAATTTTGCGTGATTTATTTTCGTAGAACTCTTGTTTGTTCTGTCTTTTCTTACACTTGGCGTGTTGTGTTTCGTCGCAGACATTGTATGTTGGCGTTATATTGTTCTGACTTATTGCGAGAGTTCTCTTTTGCAAAATCATAAAATTGCTCACAATTACTTCGGATAATGTAGATAAATAGAGAAGTTCCTATTACCTGGTTTAATAAATTAATGTTCATCTTTACTGATGCGAGATTTGCAGACTCATATTCATAAAAATTTTAATTAGTTCTAACTAGGAAGTGATCTTCAAATTGAGCGTTAAATGAGCTTTAGTTTTAAGTCCATTTTGTGTTAATTTTCTGGTGAGATTGTGTTAATTGGACCTTAGATATGGACAATTATTGCTCCATCATTCCTTCAGAACTTATTGCGAAGATTCTAACCAACATATTAATTATTCAACCATCTAAGAAATAACACGTTTCTGATTAAATAATCAACTACCCTTCCGAGCAAACTGGAATGTTATTGTCTCCTCCACTATACACTAACAAAAGACACCGAATCAACATCGTATAGGAGCAACGAAAATATTTATTCAAGCTCTGAGTTGACGACAAATCTTTCTCCCTCAATACATTCATACATCCTCAGCTGAAACTCGACACAACCTAACAGAAAATCAGCTAGTCGTCCTAACGTACGTGATATATATATAGCTAGAAAATCAACAGGGGAGTGCAAAAACGTTACGGCATCATAATCGTGATTTTCCTCTTAACGCTTAGTACTCATCGCGTCAATATTACGCCTAACCCTGGCATTTAATTAAAAAACAACGCCGTTGCGAACTGACAAATTCTTCGTTCGGGTTGGAACGCTAATGCGTAATTTTCTACGTCTGAAGGAAACGTTGAGGTATAAACGAAAATAATTGTTAAATTGTTGTGATTATGTCGTTATCCGGGGGAAACTCTAAAATTCTATTCGCTTCCAAGCTGTGCGGTTATAAAGGAAGTGGATGGTGCTGCTGCTGCTGCTGCCATCGCGAAAGCTGAAGATTAATTAGGAAACTTTAGTCTCCCTTGTTGCTTGAACCAGAGTGGCGCACTGTAGACTGTGTATTTTGTGTGTATTCGCTTCTAGTTATTGTATCGGAACGGGATGCTTCAGCTTGTCTTGCGATCCGATAATAATAATGTATACAGATTGTACTAAGTTGAGTTGCCCACTATTGCTAACTTCGTTATTATTGGAACAACATAATATACGATCGAGACAAAATAACAGCTTTTTTTCTCTTTTTTTCATCAGCAATACCAACTATAAACAAATCATAAAGCTCAGGATCTATTATAGATACCCAGCAGTGATAGGTCAAGCACATATTGACAAAAAATGGTCGCTTAGCCGCTTAGGATCAGGTGATCGCTATTAGATAATACTGAAAATAGAAACACCACCAAGAATGGTGCTGGTGCATGTAGACTGTGTACAGAAAAGCTCGAAACAATAAATCACATAATATTTGGATGTACGATGCTGGCAGTAAATCAATAGACTAAAAGGTATGATAACATAGCTCACTGGGCCTTATCCCAGTTGTGGACTGCAAAAGAACCACCTAAAATAAGCAGTTAACAAATGGGAGGACAACAGCTTCTCGTACCTGAGACTAAAACTTTAAGCCCGGCCGCATCTTTTAATAAGACAAATTTCAAGAATGTTTTTAATAAGCTGAAAAAAAAACAACTCAGACCATCACAAACATGGTTGAAACCGGAGTGGCCACAGTCCAGAAACCTAGAACGATTGTCACAACAAAAGGAGTCAAGCAGATTGGAGCATTAACATCTGGGGAGCGTGGTACTTTGGTCACTCTTACCGCCTGCGTTAATGCAACAGGAAATTCAATTCCGTGCATGTTTATTTTCCCAAAAAAATTTTACAAGGAACATTTTGTACGAGATGGTCCCATAGATTGTATCGGCAATGCAAACCCTTTAGGGTGGATGACTGCAACCGATTTTCGAATTTTTATGCAACATTTAATCTCCAGCACTTTTCCTTCTTGACAATCACCAGTCTCACCTTGCCATTGAGGGGATATCTTTAGCGAAAGAAAATAATGTTATCATGTTGTCATTTCCACCCTACCGCCTCCAGCCTCTAGATGTCGGTGTATATGGGACATTCAAGACCCATTTAGCTACATATCAACATGCATGGATGCGTAATAATCCTGGAAAAGTAATGACGATCTACGACTTACCATCAATGGTGAAGGAAGCACTCCTTTTGGCAACAACCCCAAATAATATCATGAAAGGTTTCTCAAGGACTTTGTGACAGATCGTTCAATGCCTGAAACTTCACTCATTAATCCTGAAATTGCTGGACCTTCGAGTTGCCACGAGATTACGAGACCAACACAAGAGACAGAAGCTGAAGTTGCTGAACACTTGTCTAGGCCAGGATCCAGTTCTGAATTCTCACCTGAAAGCCTAAAGTCATTTCCAAAATCACCGTAAAGAAAACAAACGACTAGAGGGCGTAAACGCCGTATGCCTGCAATATTAACAGACACTCGCGAAATTAATGCATTGAAGGATGAACAAAAAAAGGCAACAGTTGGAAACAAAGAAAAAAGAAACAAGTGACCAAACATGTGTCTATTCAATGATGAAAGCGACAGTGACAAAAATGATGAAGAAGATGAGGAGGAAACATTCTGCCTCATGTGTTGTAAATCCTATTCAAGTAGTTTGCCTGGAGAGCAATGTGTGCAAAGTTTGCGATGTAAATTATGGACCCATGTTAAATAAAGTGTTAGAAAAAAAAAAATTTTCCTATGCAGAAATTGCGACTCGGACATGTACTTTTTTGTTACCATGCTTAAGAAATCATATCAAATAAGTACTTCCAAAGTAGCTTGAATGTCTGATCTATCGTTTAATTAACATGGTTGTCCAAAATTGGGCGAAAATTAAAAACAAACATTAGAAACATAGAAATGTTACTTTCATCCCCAGTCTCCCCTACGTATTTCTACTGTATTGGTCTTGCCGTCGCGTTTGTGTTTAGTCTGTGATGGGTGATGAAATAGCGGGACCATCTAAGCCTAAAAGAAGGTTCACAGACTATGAAACGAAAAAAATCTTTAACGTTAACAGACCTAGAAAAAAGTACTTTATGTATCTGAAGGTGATTAAGAACCGTTTGTAGAGAGTGAAAGTGAGTACGAGCCCGATGATACTAGTTCAGGTGAAGAAGAAGAAGATGTTGATAACGTTGTGGGCTGATGATCGGAACTTCAAAGATATTCTGTTTTTGGACAAACCTGGTCCCAAAATAAATTTAGAATCTGATGAACCTATGGACTTTTTTCATTTGTTTCTTACAGGTGACTTTCTTGAAAGTATTGTCACAGAAACTAACAACTATGCTGAAGAATAAACTGTTCTTAAGCAAAAAAAAAAAAGAGCAATCAAGAATAAAGTTTTCTTGGGACTGTGGCTTCATATGAGCAAAAATTGCCATTCATTTCATATCAATGATGCTTCACCTTTATCACACCTATTCTACTAAAACAAAGCTTAGTTATTATGACTTCCGACACTGTATTGTTAAAAATCTTCTGTCTCAAGCGGAAAGCAAACCCCAAGCAAATTCGAAAGAGAAATCTAAAGACCACCCTAAACATATGCCTGAAAGATATCATTTGGCTGATAAAGGACACCAGATGAGAAAGCGGTGCAGAGTGTGCTGTGAAAATAAAATCCTCAAGACTACTCCTTTCTTTTATCCTGATTGCCCAGATTTCTTCTTTTATTATTTAGAATGTTTTTATTATTTTATCTTTTTTAAGAATTGTTATTTGAGTTTTGTTTGTTTATTTATTCAATATATTGATAACAATGTATTTCAATAATAAATCAAAGTTTGAGCGTGCATTTTGTGTTTATATCTCATTGCAGAGGTAATTTCAGGGCCTGACTCAAGTGTTGAGTCATCGACCTCTTATTGAGGAAGCACGTATAATAAAATTAACTAAAAATAATATTAATTATCAACATAACCTTCAGGAATACCTTTTTTAGTCAACGTGTTAATAAATGCTAACTAACTAAATGATCTTTCTCCTTCAAATGTAAGGGGAATACATAAATAAATTCTGAGAATTGTGTAAATATTAAGAACACATCAGATACATTTTTGTTTACTATTAGCTGTAAATAATGATAGAAATTTTTAGTATTCTGCTGGTTAGCTCTGATACTGACACTATATCTTCATTAGACATACCTTCAATTTGTCTTAGAACATTGCCATACAGACAGTCATTTTGCGAAGACATATTTATATTTGAAGATCCCCCCTCTAGTGTGCTGAAACAGCAATAATGTACAAATAATTTTTAGCATCACTGTATACCTCCAGAAAACTGCATTCACTCGATTATCTGCTAGCTATTTAAAAAGTTTGGATGACGTACGAGGAATTCGCTGCAAACTTCGCGAATAAAAATCAAATCCAATAGTTGTATATCTCCAAAAACTTTATACACTTAAATGGAATGAATATACTCGTCATCGTGAAGCAATTTGCGGTGAAGACTTTCTGATTTCGTAAGACCAGGGAAAAAAAAAGAAACTTAACTGAAACTTCGCTGAAGATCTAAGGGAAGCTGCAGCTGCATTCGAGGCGAATTTAAATTACAACGTTCATCCCGACAAATCCGTAAGACTTGAATAAGAATTCGACTTCTATGATAATCATATTTAGTACATATATATATATGAGTTTTTCATTGAGGCAACGTACTCCATTTCATCTCGATATCCATCACAGAAATATTTTTTGCGACATTCAATTCCGTCCATAATTTATTCACTACCGCTAAGGCCCCCAGCTTGGAAGAATATTTTAGAGGCCACGGGTCGAGTCGGTCTAGAGCACGTCGCTGTTCATTACTCGTCCTTTCTCTCCCATCCCCCTGGAACCTTTCCTCTTCCCCTTACGTCACCGTTCGACCGGTACAACAGAGGGGAGAGACCATGACGACAAAAAGGAGACGGAAGTCGAACGGCTGTAGTACGAAATTCTCTTGTCCGCGTGCTAGGCGAAGAAGGAACGGCGAAACGGTTGATGGGGTGGATAAGAGGGGAAGGAAAGCAAGAGGTTCGAAGACAGATTGTCCGAAACCGCTTCGCCTTACCACAGCACGCGAGGCCTTCCCTCACTTTTCCTAGCTAGGTTCACAGTTATGCAAATTTATTGAACCGAAAGACTGTACTAGTAGGTCCTTTTGTTCTTGCTAAGGGAGTGACGTTTTATAAAATGTGTTTGAGGTGTTTGTATGACAAAACTGGACTTATTTGTATAATAATACTACAGAATTTTAAACAGAAATTTTATTAATTTGACATAAAATACATTTCACTTATACCAATTCCAACCCTCATCTGAAAACTAAAGTGTAGCCAGACAATAACATACCTTTACATGTGACATTTTCAACTTACGACACATAGAAAGCGCACGAGGATAGATCAAAGGCGTACATAGATTTAAACATGCTCTTGAATTCCTTGTAAACGTACAAACATAACTTCAGTCGTAATAGTTGCCTGCTGTTTGAATATGAGGCACTTTAGTTGGTTGGAACCATTTCATATGTCACAAGTACACGAGAGAAAAGACAGTTGTGTAGTTGACTGCTTGTCATCTTATTTTTATATTTGCAAGTTGTATGTTAAAAGGCTAGAGCTTTGAAACGTAGCTTTATATAACGACTATATAACACGTCATATGTAGAACTCTTGGACTGTTATTGAATGTAATATGTATTCGGTTGCGTACGTTACATATATAAGATATCTTGTAAGACATAATGTAGATCTTTCGATGTGAGTTTAAACGGTAGAGGGTGACTAAAAAATTGTGTGTCACTATCTTGATAATAGCAATAATAATAGTTGTTTATTGGCGACAATACATACATTTCATTACAACCTATAAATATGTATAAACATCTAAAACACTCATTGGATATCTTAATACAAAAGCTAAGCCGAGACAGTACTAATGGTTGTCGCAATAGCCTTCTAAGATCACGATTCAAATATTCTTTGCTGTCATATAAATTTTTTAGTTTGAAGAAGGCGCCTTGAGGCACACCTGAAACTGCAATTCTATAAGAGAAAATATGGTCACTGAGATGTACCTCCTGGCTCTGATTCAAAATCTGCAATCGAAAAAAATCCGATTG
This sequence comes from Holotrichia oblita, assembly GCA_023690525.1. Lineage (NCBI taxonomy): Eukaryota > Metazoa > Arthropoda > Insecta > Coleoptera > Scarabaeidae > Holotrichia > Holotrichia oblita. The sequence goes on along the minus strand of CM043021.1, from coordinate 93,687,740 downwards.
AACCGGATGAAATGGAGAATTGACAGCAGGAAGCTGTGATTTATGTTATCCAACGCGTTTCTATAGTCTAGTAGGACCAACACTGTTATCTTATCATTGTCGGTTACGTGCTCTATACTGAAGATGTAACCATATCCTGGTCGAAAATCCGATTAATTAAGTGGTAGAACGTCATTAGACTCTAAGAACGCCCAAAGCTGCCTAACGACAACCTTCTCAAGAAGATAATCTTGACAAAATTGAAATAAGAGGCAATTCATTAAAAGTCGCCTACGGATCGGAACGGTGGGGTGGAAGAGAGAGGGAGAGGGAACGGGTCAGCAACTAACCCCAGCTAATATTTTTAGTTATAATTTTTGTAATCATTACATGGTTTTAGTAATGCAACTGATTCATTTTCATTGAAGAAAGAGAAATATTTTGTTGAAGGTGCATCTCATTTCGCAGCCTACTTTATTCAAAATGGTTAGTAACTGCTATGCAAATCGCTCTCCAGCCAACAAAACTTGGAGGACGAAAAGTATTTTTAAAACAGCTTGGAAAAGAAGTTTGTAAAATGAATATGGAAAGATGATTACAAAAATTCTACACTAGTGCTTTGCAAACTTCTGGGTACAATATTGCAATATAGCAGGAGCTGTGCCAAGGAAAAATGTCGTGACGGAACCTAAATATATTGCAACTCGTATGATCATTTAAAATTTACCTAGGAAAGGAAGATGTTTTCTCTGCTCCAGATCAACAGATAGAAAATATATGAAAACTTGCAGTTAACGTGAAAAATATGTTTGCCCTAGACACATCAGCAGTGAAGAGCGAATTTTTAGAATAAAATGCACAAACTGTGAACTTTAAATTCCAATATATCAAATATAAATAAGCTGGTTGTGTTTTTTAAATTTGTTACCAAGAAATATAGCCGTTTATCAAATAAAATACTGGCGTTAGTTTAATAACCACCGGTCTACGTTTGGGGTCGGGTGCTGACCCATGTTCCATATTTTCCGGGTACATAAATAGGTTCCACCTGCGACTGTTAAGAGAAGAAGGACGATTATTTTTTAGCCAACTTAGGCTTTCCAGCAGTCCAGGTCTTCTAGAAGGCAAGTATTGATAATGTACGTGATTGTGGGCAGAATAAAGGGGCAACCATCAGACCTTAGTGATAGAGACTTGATCGAAGACAGTACATGGTGGTACTGTCCAGATACTTCGCTCATGTAATATCTCATTAGATTTGAGTTGACTGGTAATTGAGACATGGCAGCAAAAAACAGTGACAGTGACAGAAAGAGTTTTTCCGGAAAAATTTGTCACATGTTTTTATTTTTATTTTTTACGTCTGGTGTAGTAGTAATGTATGTATAATTGTGGTCTCTCTAATGGCTTTGACAGCATCATAAAGCAGCGCTGTTAATCATTTTGCTCCCAACAGCGAATGGCAAGTCGATCCGGATATTTAACTCTGTTTTCTGAATGACGTCAAAACTGTGCTTGCCTAAACGTTTTTGGCTGTATTACAGTCATTGCTTGTGCCAAAATTTGGCTCGAAAACATCTACCAGAAGTCTTATTTCATTTGGAAACCAATCTAGAGTGTTTTTTTACCTGTCAGAGATCGTAAATCAAATTTCTTTCCGAATTTGGTAATATTTATTATCCCTCCACCCCCTCCCTCTCCAATCACAAAGAACTATCTTTTTCTGTAAAATTTATATGATCAATCTAATCATTTCATCCTTGAAAATAGGTTCATAAACAAATTTATGAAATGAGTTGGGCAATGGTGATTCATCTTCTGATCCGCAATCAATCTTGGCAGTACATTTTGAGGCTCAATATCAGGATTTTTATAATCTTTTTGTCTAGAAGAGCGTTTTGTGTCGATTGTTTAATACTGGAAGAACGGTTATACAGGGTGACTGGTAATAGTTTACAGCGTGTTAGCAGAGAGCAATAGATACAACCCAATTTGCCCTGTCCAAAAGTCATCCGTTTTCGAGATATTGTGGTTTTTTTTTGTTTTTATTTCGAAGTTGACGACTTACTTTCACTCAAACGTAAAATTTACGAAAATAATGGAACTTTTTCTCAATTTTTCAGTTTGTCTGGCTAGAGGACATCTCGTCACACATTATCTACCATTGATAATTACGTTAAATACTTGGATAAATTAAAAAAAAAATTAAAACTTCCACTTTTGATGAAACTGTAGACACAATTGTTTTTCTTTTAAGTTGTCCAAATATTTAACTCTACTCTAGCCAAACAAACTGAAAAATTGAGGAAAAGTTCCATTATTTTCGTAAATTTTAAGTTTGAGTGAAAGTAAGTAGTCAACTTCGAAAAAAACAAACAAAAACACAATATCTCGAAAACGGATGACTTTTGGATAAGGCAAATTGGGCTGTATAAAAACCGGCATTGAGGTTGTGATGCGAATAATGGATTTGTCGACTAAAATAATTGTTTATCAAACAAGTCGTGTACACAACTTTTAAAATAATTCCCATAAAAAGTTAACGAGACGAGAGTTGCTGACTACAAGACACAAATATTTTTATCCTCACTCTCATCAAAATATACGACTTCAACTTATCTAATTCTAGTTAATTCTGCTCTTTACGGGAATTCACGTCTTTTTCGTTGAACGCCGCATTACATCTGTCAAGATAAAAGCATCAAGATGAAACGAAATAATGAGAGTACTAATTATTACCCCGGTAATTTAGGCGATAATTACACGCATTTAGAGACGGCTTTAATAATATCCTCGTCGTCCGCCATCTTACATAACAATATATCTTGTCCATGTCCAGGTAGTATGCCGGCAATTTTTTAAACCTTAAATTATAATGCCCACGGAGCATGCGGTTCGCTCCGACCCTGAGATATAGGAATGAGATGGTATAACACTTTATGCTTGTGTGAATGTGAACTAGTTTTCATCTACATACTTTCCAGTTTAAGTTTAATTAACATATAATAAGACCGAAATAAAGATACGTTAGGCAATTCCACGTGACTATCTTCACCTACACGTCGTAGACAACGACTATTAAATCGAAATTTGATCGATCCTCCTTCGATCGGGCGACGCTCTATTACCGGATTAAACGCACGGCTGCTTCCGGTAACGCTACGATAAGACCTAACAGTCGCTAGAGTAGAACGACATCTATCGGGCGATACTAGCGCACATTAAATAGTACAGTTCCTCTTCGATCTTCGATTTGTTTTTATATCCGACGAGTTTCGACGGTGTTTCTTTATTGCCGTCGAATTCGTTTGTTTTTGCGCCCTCTCCTCTTTCGTCCCTCTCTTCTTCGGCTCTCTCTCGTAAGATCTGAAGAGTAGATGAGGTTTCTGGAATCCGACGGCGTTGTACGACACGATGTACGCTACCGAGTGAAGGAAAAGATGTAAGCAGTATGTAGTTGAATGTTTCACTGCGATTTTTCCGGATGGGGATTGTATCGTTCGTACTTTTTGTTGTTTTGTTAATTGATCGCAGTTGAAAAGAGGATTTGTTCGAGTGTATAAAAAGAGACGCAGTCGCTTTAGAAGATGAAGTCTTTGTTAAGGGTTGTTCTTTAAAAAGAGTAAAACTTTCATTGCAAATGTGTAAGGTTGTTGGTGCTTCTAAGTGTATTAATTTATTTGTTTTCTTTGATCTAATCTTTTATCTAGAAGAAATGAAGCTTTAGCCAAACAAAAACTATTTAGGAAAAATAACCACCACAAAATAACCTGATCACCATTATCACCAAAGTCTTCGGTAGACTATTGGAGAACTGTATCGAAAATTGGGTTCAGGTCATAACCTAAAACAATCTTGAAAGAATCTTTCATCACGGAAGGTATTGGACCAATCTTTGTGAGGCAAAGTTTGTGAAGCCAGCAGTGGCAGAGATTATAGACAAATGGAGTTCCTCGAATTATGGAACTCTTCCCAAATCGTGTTAATCAAAATTTAATTAATAAAAACATTTTGTTTTGACATGCTGGTACACCTTCCTATTATGAAGGGATAGGGCTTCGTTACTGAACTAATGCTCTTCACCGATGGATTCAAATTTATTAGAGAGTGGGGTGGAGTGGACTAATTTGGAATTTTCTATAAATATTGTTGACTCTTTGGAGATGTCCAAAAGGAGAAGCAGTTGTAAAAGTATTTCTAGTTTAGTTTTCTTCAAGGTAGTTCGAAGGTATTTCGAAGATAGGAGGGAGAACAATGGAGATGGAATAGGGAAAAAGGGAATTGGAATAAGGAGGAAAACTAATAGTAAAGACTAGTGAAAATAAAGATGATGACCCGTACAAGAAAAAGGACACAATAAAGGAAAATAAAAAAAAATATGCAAATAGGAACATGGAATGTAAGGGGAACGTATGAAGAAGGAAACAGGTTGCAAATGAAATTCAAAAATTTAAATTTGACATGGTAGCCTTACAAGAAACGAAACAAAAAGGAGAAATTATAATGGAAGTCGAAGGCTGTGTGTTTCTTAATAGAGGGGAAGGGGGGGAGGACCGAATGTTTGGCACTGGATTTATAGTAAGCAAGAGGCTGAGACCATTGGTAGTGAGTTTCAAAGCTGTATCCGACAGAATATGTGTGCTAAGAATACCGGGGAGGGGGAGGGAGAAGGGGTACCAAAAAATGTTGACGTTAGAAACCACAGAGGAATGACGAGGAAGGTCAAAATATCAATTAGACTACGTAGCCGAGAAGAGCAACCAAATATGAAGAGGTTATTAAGAGAGATGGGAAGTAGTTTGGAAAAGGGAGACATTGAAGAAGAATGGATAGAGTTTAGAACGATAATCGAGAGGTATGCTAAAACAGGTATCAAAGAGGAAAGAGAAGAAAACAAAAAATGGTTTGACGAAGAGTGTAAGAATGAATTAGAAGCTAGGAGGAAACTAAGACTGAAGATGCTAAAAGAAGAAACGGAAAATGCCAAAACTGAGTATGAAAAACAAAGGAAGAAAACAAAAAATCTATTAAGAGACAAGAAAAGAAAATATAATGTAGAAAAGCTCGGAGAAATAGAAGACAATTATAAAAATAACCAAATCAGAAATTTGTTCCAAGGATACCAAGCCAAAACAGTTTTTTACAAGGACGAACATGGAGAAATTATAGCAGGAGAGGAGGAGAGTCTCGATAGATGGAGGGAATACTTCTGCGACCTATTTAATGACGAATAGGAAGTAGAAAATGAGGTAGACAAGATCAACGTGCAAGTGAGTCAACGAGAAAATGAAGAAGAACCCCCAACAAGTAAAGAGCAGATCTCAGAACTGGTGGAACTGATGGACGAATTATTTAAATACGGAGGACAAGTTTTAGTGAAACGTACTCATAAATTAATTGAAGTAATATGGAAAAAGGAAAAAATACCATCAGAATGGAAGCAAGCAGTGATACGTCCAATACATAAAAAAGGGGATAACAGTGAATGCTGCAACTATAGAGGCATCTCACTTTTAAACGTAGCCTACGAAATATTGGCAACACACGTAAAAAATAAACTAACAAAAGAGGTTGAAAGCATGGCCGGAGAGTACCAGTGTGGATTTAGGCAAGGTAGGAGAACTGAAAGTAAATAGAAAGTTGATAAATATGATAAAACTCACATTACATGAAACACAGAGTGTAGTGCGAATAAATAACAAAATCTCAAGAAAACTTGACATCAAGGAAGGACTAAGGCAAAGGAATTCACTGTCGCCGGTGCTTTTTAATACAGTACTGGAAAAAATGATAAGAGACGCAAATATGAACAAATATGAATAGAACTGGAATTGTTCATAATAAACGGCACGAATGTTTAGCGTTCAGAGATGATGTTGTAATTTTATGAAGAAGTCGAGAAGAACTAGTAAGTGTAACTAGAAGATTAGAAGAAAAAGCAATCACAATGCGCCTCTACTTAAACGAGGAAAAAACCAAGTATATGGAATGGACTGATAAGGACTTTCAAGTAGGAAAATATTTAAAAATACACACGGAAAGAGTAAAAGTGTACAAATTTGAAGAAGTGGATGAATTTGTGTATCTTGGGACTACCTTCTCAGGAAAACCTAACATGGATAGAGAAATAGAATCTAAAATGATGAAGGGGAACCGCCAAATTATATATAATTAGTAGTATATGTGAGTGAGACATGGACGTTAAATAAAACGGTACAAACACGGTTGGAGATTTGGGAACGAAAGGTACTTAGAAAAATATTCGGAGGAAAGAAAATGGGAGATAGATGATTGAGAAGAACTAACAAGGAACTGGAAGAACTTTATCAAGAAACAAACATAATAGGGTTGATAAGAACGCAAACACTGAGGTGGATGGGCCACGTGGAAAGGATGACAGAAACGTGAGTATCCAGACGTTTGATGTCAAGCTCAATATCTCTTTCGAGATGTCCAGAAACGTGAGTATCCAGACGTTTGATGTCAAGCTCAATATCTCTTTCGAGATGTCCAAAAGGAGAAGCAGTTCTATAAGTATTCTAGTTTAGTTTTCTTCAAGGTCGCATCTAGTTCTCCCAGGAGATCAATTAATGATTGTTCCAAATATAAGAGTGATTAGACGTGAGATAACGAGGGTAGGATTTGCCAATTTTAAACTTTCCTTTCTGTTATAGCTCACATCACCATTAGCGAAAATTTCACATCATTTAAATGGTAAGGGCACCAGAAAAACTATTTAGAAAATCTCTACAGCTTCACTTACCTCAAAAAATTGACTAAAGACCTCTAAATGGAATTAAGATGCCATCACGCTATCCTTCATGGTTCTCGCCTGAAATTCAACAGAACTTAAAGATAAAAGAGAGTTATAGAATGAAGTGGAAACGTACGGGGAACGCTGTCTATTATCGCGAATTCAGCAGACTTCGAGCTTTAACAAAGGAACTTATAGCCAATAGCTACAGATCATACTTATCAAAAATTGAGGGCATTATTCAAACAGAGCCGAAGCACTTATGATCATTTATTCGAAATCTTCGTGGAACATCGCGTATACCTGGAAAAATGCTTTTTAATGAGAATCCTCTAGACGATCCGCAAGAAATCGTCAATTCTTTTGCCAAATCTTTTTTTTGTGCCTATGCATCTAATGCAACTCAAAAAGAGCCTAATTTTTTGCTGCAATTGCCATCATTTAGTTTACAACCGACAACCGAAGATGGATTGGATATCATGGCCAAATTTCCTAAAAAATTTACAGCTGGTGACGATAACGTGCCTAGTTCTATTGTAAGAGATTTACGAGGTGCTCTTGCTGCGCCACTGTGCAAGCTTATCAACCTGGCTATTAGGTCGTCCACTTTTCCTGATAAATGGAAATGCGCTCGTGTAGTACCTATTTTTTAAAAAGGAGATAAATCGCAAATTATAAACTATAGGCCGATATCTATCCTTAACAATTTCGCTAAGGTATTTGAACAGGTCTTGTACGACACGATGTATACGAACATTAAATCATTTATATCACCATCTCAACATGGCTTTATGACTGGTCGTTCCACAGTAACGAATCTAGCTTGCTTCACACAGTATATTGGCGAAAAGTTGGATGACCAGGGACAGGTGGATGTTATTTTTACTGATTATTCACATGCGTTTGACACAGTAAGTCATGAATTGCTGCTACAGAAACTTGCAACTTTTGATTGTTGTCCCGGATTGTGCAAGTTAATTGAATCCTACTTGACTAATAGACGTAATTATGTCTTTTATAATGGCTTTGCTTCTTCCCAGTATGTTTCCCTTAGCGGGGTTCCTCAAGGCTCTAATCTTGGACCACTATTGTTTATCATATTTATCAATGATCTGCTGCAGTCTTTCTCGTGTCCTGTTCTTGCTTATGCCGACGATGTAAAGTTATACTCCAGTATTTCTAACCAGGATGACGTGGAAAATCTACAAAAAGACATAGATATTCTTGTAAATTGGTCTAAAGCGAATAACCTATTTCTTAATATTGACAAATGCAATTTTCTCTCCTTTACACGTAAAATGCACCCGCACTGTTCGTCTTACAACATTGATGGTAATGGTCTCATTAAAACAAATAGTATTACAGACCTAGGTGTTCTTTTCGATTCCACACTATCATTTAACCTGCATATTCAGAAGATTTGTAAGTCTGCTTCTCAAATGTTGGGATTTGTTCTTCGATCGTCTAGATACTTTACTAATGTATCACTTTTAAAAATTTTATATTTCTCTTTTGTTCTACCTAAATTGGAATTTGCTTCTATTATTTGGTATCCTTTTTATGCCTCTCAACAAATACCACTCGAGCGTGTTCAACGTCGTTTTCTAAAGTTTCTGTCATTTAGAATAAACGGGGTATATCCTCCTTGGGGTACATCATACAATTCTCTTCTCCAGATTCATCAGATGCAGTCATTGACAGATCGCAGAAATTGGCAGAGTGCAAGATTCCTATCTAGACTACTTGATAATAAAATAGATTGTATTGAGTTACTGTCATATCTTAAGTTTAACGTGCCAAGAATGGCTTCTAGATCTGAAGATACTTTCAATTTACCGACATCGCGAACTAATCTCCTCTTTCGTTCACCGATATACCACATGTGTAGAAATGCTGACAAAATCTACAGCGATATTTTTGCAAACATAGTAAGACATTAACTATCGTTTTGATTTGTGTATGATACTTACTTTATAATTACTTGTATAATTATTTATAATTACTGTATAAGTTTGTACTGTGTGTCACATATTTTATGTATTCACAATGTATTCTTTATTTGTCCTGTAATTGGTACCTGTTGGGCAATAAACGTATATTATTATTATTATTATTATTATTATCAACTGTGAGATATGCACCAAGATAGGAACATGATATGCAATTTGTTCTTTTTATTTATTTATCCTGTTCTATTTATTGCTCAAAGGCGAAAATGGAAGATTTGAAATGATGCTATAAAATGGTGTTTGGGCATGTCGATATGGAAGTTTTAACCATCTCTTGTTATGCAAACTATTTTGTGCACCATTTTGATAGAATTCTGTGCCAGAATTCTGTAATTCTTATTCAGATTCTGCGTCGTATACATTCATCGGTGCTTATCTTTTTAACAGATACCAAACATAACACCTTCTAATTCACCTGTATATGCTCACACAAATACCAACCTTACTTAAACGTTAATCACCTGACAAATACAGCTTTAATCCGAGACTTGCTAGACATCAATGGGGTCCACAATACGCAGTAAATTTTTCTATCAGATCTACGTCCTTAACCGTAGCTTTTAAGCAATATAAAAGTTAGTAATCTGCTTATATATATTTTCCTCGGATTCCTGGGCAGTTTAATTAATTACCCTATTAAATCTTCAGAATCTATTTACCGGCGAGTTTATATTCTACATCGTTGTGTTATACAAGAAGAAGCTCCCGGTCCTCTCCTTACTCTTTTTTTGTTGTTGTTGTTGTGTCCTTTTATATAGTATATTTTTCCCTTCTTATATCCCGAGACGTAGATGAGAAGGAAACAGTAGAAGAACTCTCGCCGGCCTCAAGCTTGATGTATTACACATTTATATATGTTTAGTCCGGCGTAGTTATCTCAGCGTAAAATATGTCTATTGAGTTTTTTGCTTCTTCTTCTTCGTCTACTTCTCGTTTCCATTCAACTATATAGCTGGAACAACTCGCACGGTGCTCGCTGCTTAGACGCACACAAACACACACACAACGTAACCACCGCGTGTTCATAATTCACCACGCGAATGATAAATGTTATTCCACTTCACCTGGCCTTAAATCAACCTACGTAATCTTTATATTCGACCACGGATGCATCCTCGAGATGGGAGTACGTGAAATTAGACAATCTCGAATAGGGGGAAATGGTAATATGAGGTTTAAATAAAATGAAAATAATCTGTTATTATTTAGTCGAAAGACAGTCTGGTGACTTTGAAGATCTTTTTCTTTTGATAATTGCAATAGGAGAAGCTTTTACTGGTACTGCTGTGATAAAAAATCTAGTAGTACTTGAAGAGCAATGTCTGTCTGTATATGAAGCAATGTGAACCATAGTACAAGCTAGGGAGGACGATCAAACATAGTCTGAACACCACCAATTCTTTTTCATATAAAATTGGACGTAAAAAAGTAGCAACCATTGTTTTTTGCATATAAACTGTATTTTTCTGCACCAACAGAGACATAGTTCGAACAACTATAATACCATCACAAATATGTTGGCGCAATTGGCAGCGCATCCGCCCGGTGAGCGGAAGGTTGATGGTTCGAATCCCTGACGAGACGCTAATATTTTTAAAATAAAAAATATTTGCTTGCATTGATTGGCGTGGAAAAATACGTTCAAAATGCTGTCTGAAGGAGGTTAATATCAGGCCAGTCAAGACCAAGAGAGCTGCGTCATGGTCGGTGAAGAGTTAGTCAAGAGTTAGTACAGATAGATGTAGTGATAATACAGAGGTGCTTTTCCAGAGTAGGTATAGTCTAGGAAACTTGAAAGAGTCCAGTTGGAATTTCTCTCTGCGCTTTACAATACTAAAAGGGAGAGAGGGGAAGAGATGTCAAAATTACACGCAAAGCATTACCTTTGGCTTCATTGTCATAGATAATACAAAAGTTCAAATATTTTGCAGACTCCCTTTCAAAATTAGCAAAACTAATCGAATGTTCGCAATGTGCCTTGCAGATCATAATCCAACGATACAAAACAACTAGTCCATACAAGAACTTATCCAAAAGTGGAGGAAAACATAAGGGAACATCGAGAGAAGATTGCAAAATTTAAGACGTTCATTAACACGTCAAAAGTTTCATTTATTGCCGTAACTAACATTACCACTTCATTCATATACAACATCAATATTTGCTTCTCGTGTAATTCAAGTCTTGGGACAAGTTTAATGGTGTTAAATATTTCCAGTGTTTGATCTAGATTCCCAGGATTCCAATTGTTCTGTTGCTGTTGTGTGATCATCTTCACAATTCTCACTTAATTGGTAATTGATTTCTTCATCGTATACTTCAGTTTTTTTCCCACAGGTATTGGCAATATTGATGGAGTTCTTCTGAAACTCGTTGTAGTAGTCCAGCAGACTTGAAGAAAGGAAGAGTGATATGGTCTTGTTTTGGCCAGAGGCAATACTTCTTCTAGGCTATTATTTATTAATTTAAACTTGAAAATGATTGTATATCGCATTGTTACTGTTATCCCTTATTCTGGTCAAGATCTATCAAATCCATGGCCAACACTAAAATTTTCTGCAATTGATCATGCAGATTAGAGCATTAAGGAAATTATTGTATAAGGAGCCAAGATTAGAACCCTGAGGAATGCCAGATGAGGTATAGTCGGTAAGAGAAGTGAGTCGATTATAAAAGACGGCTGAAGAAATATAATTATCATCATCAAACGTTTCTGGTCGTGACCAAAAGATATGCTGGCCGGGTGGTTAAGCTGCTTTTGATTGAAAACCAATAAAGGTTTTTTTTTCTAAAGGGGCTGGCATTGTTGCTGTTCCACCCTTCCCACTTATCTTAATCAAGATCCATCAACAACACTAAAGTTTTCTGCAGTTGATGATGCAGGTTAGAACATTGAGGAAACTGTTGAATAACGAACCAAGGTTGTAACCCTACTGAGTGTCCGATAAAGTGTAGTAGATAAGAGAGATGTTGAGACGACCGGCATTGCTTGCGTTGGCAGGATAAAAGCACAGCTCAAAGATAACACCCTCAAATACACCTCACCTTCGCTCTTCCAAGTTTTATCCTCATTTATGGAAAATTCAACGTTTTCTCGTATCCTGAGATTCTGGTAAAGTGTTTAACACAATATTGTGTTTTTCACTCAAGTCTTGGTCTGTATGACAATCATTGTCAGCTTCCTAATGGTAGAGAATCATTTCATCGAGAATATTTGATAATTTTGCTAAAGTAGGACATGGAATCTTCATTCCTTGAACCAGAACTATTCTGCTACCTTACCAAAAGTCACATAAAGGTTCATCTCCAACAGTGGAAGAGGCATTTAAATAAAAGTTTATTACTGTTTCAGTAATTATGGCTAAACCTTTTTTGGATTTCAACAAGAGAGATCTTAGCACCACCATGGTTCTAATCACTAGCTACGGCCTCCTGAGGCATCACGTAAGTTATATTATAGATTTATATTATAGATTTCATTTTGCAGTTCAAAGTGGAAAAGATTCGTTTGTGGTGTCAGTTGCAGAAATGAAAATATTTTTTGCTATCAACATAATTGCCACATGTATTAAGTACCCAGCGCGCCGACTGTATTAGTAATCAATTCCTGGTCTGAATTACGGTCCTATTTCCAATGGTATGCCTCTGAGACTATATGAGGAAATAAAACGATACCTGCATTTTATCAACAATGATGACATATATCACAAAATAATATAGATTTCTTCATCAAAGTGCGACCCATGTTGGACATTCTTTCAGTCATATGCTGTCGCTGCTACCCCAACACAGTTTATGGCCATTATATAAAATCCAAGCCAAAGAAGTGGGGCTTCAATGCTTGGGCGAGGGCATTAGCTGATGGTTATGTATCCAAATTTGTACTAGTCTACTCCTGACCAAGAAAAGACTCCATTAGGTGTGATTGGTGATGCAGTTGTCAGAATGTGTGCAGGACTGGAGGGACTGAACCATAACATTTTTTTGGATAATCTGTTCACCTCTCTGCCAACGATCAGATATTCATGTGGTTGGCATTGTTAGAGCTAATAGAATACAGAAAGTTCAAGATTACCTGATTGATGCCAAATCATTACAGAAGCAGGAAAGGGGTGCTTGTTCAGTCACGACGCGCTCTGACAATACCATGTAACAATAGTTAGGTGGACAGGCAATAAAATTGGTCATATGATTACAAGTTTTGCTGGCAAGGATCCACAAGACATCGTGCGTAGATGGGATAGAAAAACAGAAACGTATGGGAGCATTGCACACTATCCACATGCTCTTAAGAATAAGAAATTTTATATTTATGCGAATAGCATTTCATTTCATGAATGTTTCAATATATTATATAGAAAAGTTAAAACATCTACAATGCCGTAAGTAGAAATCAAAGCCTCAATTGATACAACTATGATACAACTCTGTGGGAATGATAGGAAACGAGGACGACGATTAACAGTGAAAGAACCTACTCCAAAAAAGAAGGGAGCTTGGAATAAAGTCTTGCCTGAAATCCGTAATGATGGACTGGGACACTATCCCAAAAAAATGGATTTCAAAAATGCGAGCAACGGTTGAAAAAATTTTTTGAGCGATTTTATTTTCACGAATAAATTGTAGAGTGAGTGCTTGAAGAGGTTAAAAATTAACGGTATTCACAGTCGGGGGTTAATCAATAGTTTCGTGGTTAATTTGGGCAAAATCGTAAATCAGAGGAAGACAGAAATAAATTTTGATTCTGGTGTCAAAAATGTGACCACTGTAGTCTAAATTATTGAGTAGATATGGATATCAGGAAATCGGTGAGTCAAATCGGGAATTAATGTATTTTGTAGGAAATTATTACAATTTTTAAAACATAGTTTCAATATCAATGTTCCAAGAATTTAAATTCACTTCATACACAGATACATCTGCATAAACGTTAGAGCGAAGAAGATCCTAAAGTTCTTCAAATGTTAGAAGTTCAATTTGGACTTCAAAATTAATAGTTGTCACAATAGATTGTATTGATCGCACTGAAGAGGGATAGCCAGAGGTTAACCAACTTATCACTACTCTAATCTAATCTAATCTAAGTTGTATTCTTTACTTCCATGGGCTTCGCTCACAGCTGATGACATTTTTATCCTACTGTAGTTGGATCCTACTGACTGCGCCAATTACATGATAAACAATAATAGTCTCCAAAAATAAGGCAACATCACGATAACATTTATAATAAATATTAGTCATTTGAGATCCCACAGTTTCAATTTTCTCTTTAATGTTTCCTTTTTCCCAAATTTGTTCTGAATACCGTAACAAACGATCCGGCTCTTATAACGATTCGGAATTGTAATTAGTAAAAGTCGCTAATGGAAATTTAATGATAGCTTCGTTGTAAAGTTTCGATTATAAACTTGCTTTTATTACGCGGAAATGAACAACTATGCAACTACCACGCTTCATTAATGTTTTAAAACTAAGAATGATGTAAAGTTTTTCGTTTTATCCACGAGATATAGCATCTACCTCATTATTTAATAGTATCAGACGAACTATTATAGAAGAGTTTCATATCTAATAATGAAGGAGTGTAACTTTATTTTTTTTTTTAATAATTTCGTTTAACTTCAACCAACTACACAACAAAAATTATTGATCTTGATATTCTCGTTCAACTTGAATGAGTATTAATACATAGCAAATTAGTAATTAAATTAAAAGTTCATATATTCAGTCAGTAAATTTTCTAATTAACATGTATACGTTGGAAAATTAAGCCACATGACCGAAAGTCAAACTTTTCCACCTAACTCTAAAACGCGAAAAACTCCGAACGGCATACACGCATCCAATAATTAATTTCGAAGCCGAATTCCATTCCAAACTTAATTCGGAACCGTGTAATATTCACGTCCTCCGTAGCAACGCCAAACAAATTGCTTGGCAACATTGCGCGCTGAACGAACAACTCTACACACACAACAAAACAAATTAATAAGTGAGCCACCTTATTTCACATCTACAACGGTCCCCTTTCCTTCTTTCACTTTCTCGTAATATGATTATAAATCTTTTCTCCCAGATTTATATATTAGGTAGATATAAAGTGTGGCGCAGTCAGTAGGATAAATCTTTACAAGTCAGAAGTTTAATTTCAAACATCATGCGATATAACTATTAATTAGGTTCTACCACTCCGATTTCAAATGCTGAACAATTAATATATGACTCTTAAATGTTGGAATGATTCATGAAAGGGAACCACTGAATGCTTAATTCGATTATTTTCATACCTCATGGCCCACCACCGTTAGAGATTTCTCTTACTGCTATGATTAAGAACCTTCTGAAAATTCGGCCAATTATTTCTGATGCCGTTCCATTTATCAAGCATTATCTTTACCGAAAATTCCGTTTCCGTTTCTTTTATACGTTCAATGTAATTCCCCGCCAATAAAGCGAAGGCGAAATAACGTACAGGGTGATATATTATCTTTAGCGATTACTGTGTATAAAATGCTCTAGATTATTCCGATAGTAATATATTGTAATCTATTCTGAGACAGGATGAATATTAAGGGTATAATACTGAGAAATGGGGCTTAAACTAAATTCTTCCATGTTCCCATTATGTTCTTTTCAGATTTATCAGCGCCTTAAAAGAATACAAGTTGCGAAATTATTTAACTTTTTCTTTGAATGTTCATGCGATGGGATTCATTTAGGATATCCATTTAATATCCTCGCGGTCTGCAAGATCTGTTAGGATATGTTTCTCCAAACATATGGATCAATAAAAGTGAAATTACATCGGGATACATTGACAGCGTAATTATCAGTTTAGTTTTGACTTTCTTGTGACAAACCCTACATCGGGTTTGGTTCCAAGGAAGATGGTCTTCCTCTCTTCCCATCCTCTTCTAAAAGAGACAACGCTATTCGCCTTTTAAATTCTAAGTGGTCTAACTTTCCATTCTGAATTTTATGGAGTTACCATGCATTTTGAATCATTAGATGTAAACAATAACCAAACAGACAAAAGTACCACTTGCTTCCACCAATGTTTGTTTGATGTAAAGCTAGATTTTGATTACAGCGATCAACACCTGCCATGTTGTTGTTGTAAACCTGTATAATATGAAAATTTGGTGTATTGGATAAACAGAAGTGCCATTTTTGCCACAATAATTTCATTTTTTGCCGACCGATAATCAAAAAAAAACTTCTGGCTTTCTTTGTTATTTCTGTTTTACATTCAAACTCGCAGTTGGCTAATCAATTTTCGCTGATTATGCCGGTAAGGCGTAAATTTCTCTCAGACATTGCTTCTAGAAATGGAAGAGTAGTAAAAAAATTATCTGGTAAAAAAATTATATGGTAGAGATTGGTTCAGAAAAAACGTCTTCAAATGCAAGTATTACTGACGGCCCGAGACCAAAATCTCTATAAAATTTTTTTATCACCGACTTAGCGCCCTGGTTCATGGTTCAACCCAACAGGTGTAGCCATTATTAGTACTGCCCATCCACATCTTATATCCAAATCTTATAGGTTTATTCAAAATACACAGTTTGCAACCGTGTTTACCAAAGTAAGGCAGATGGTGGCTATAGAAATTGATGATCCTTTCGAAGTATTAATGTTGCATTATAATCTTCAACATTTTCCTGAAAAATTATGTTAAGTAGATTTTTTTTTTGTGTTAGTTAACCTTTATTGTTGATTGTTAATTTTGTAAAATTTTATGGTTTGACTTTATACTGTGTCTTCGAAATAGAATATTTCTAGCATTGTTTAGTTTAAAATTCTACCCTTTATTGTTGATTGTTAATTTTGTAAAAATTTTATGATTTGACCGGTCCATCTGTTATTTTAAAATATAGAGGGTGACTGGTAATGAAACGGTCATCCTTTAAGATAACCTTTATTGTTGATTGTTAATTTTGTAAAATTTTATGATTTTACTTTATACTGTGTCTACGAAATAGAATATTTCTTAAATTGTTTGATTTAGTTTCTACCCTCCGGCCCATCTGTTATTTTAAAATATACAGGGTGACTGGTAATGCAAAGATCATACTTTAAGTTAACCTTTATTGTTGATTGTTAATTTTGTAAAATTTTATGATTTTACTTTATACTGTGTCTTCGAAATAAAATATTTCTTGAATTGTTTGGTTTAATTTCTACCCTCCGGTCCATCTTTTATTTTAAAATATACAGGGTGACTGGTAATGAAACGGTCATACTTCACAGCGTGTTAGTAAAAATCATTTGCAATGGATATAGCCCAATTTGCCTTATTCAAAAGTCACCCGTTTTCGAGATATTGTTTTTTTTGTGTTTTTCGAAGTTCATTAATTACTCTCATTTAAACCTAAAATTTACGAAAATAATGGAACTTTTTCTCAATTTTTCAGTTTGTCTGGCTAGAGATTATTTATCGGTGACAATTAAGGTAAATACTTGGAAAATCGCTAAATAAATACTCACAAAGGTAGCGATTGTGTCTACAGTTTCATCAAAAGCGAAAGTTTTAATTTTTTTTTAATTTTCCAAGTATTTAACGTAATTGTCACCGATAAATAATGTGTGTTGAGATGTCTTCTAGGCAGACAATCTGAAAAATTGAGAAAAAGTTTCATTATCTTCGTAAATTTTAAGTTTGAGTGAGAATAATTAGTGAACTTCGAAAAAACAAAAAAAAACACAATATGTCGAAAACGAGCGACTTTATATTGCCGAAGATCTTTACTAATACGCTGACCAGTCACCCTGTACATTTATTATTTGCAGTATACCTTTACCGTTTATTGTTATTCTAGGTTTAACTATAACATTCAAAACACAATAGATAGAAAATATGTTTTTGAATTATTAAGAGGCCCGACTACAGTTTGACAGTTGTCGATGTTGCCACAGTTAATTTTTTTATCATAATATAATGTTTTTATAATTTATTTAAAACGTATTTTAAAATTGGGCTTCACACACACATGTGTAGACGTATTTTGCATGCTCATAGCAAATTTCAATGATTAAATCTAAAAATTAATTGAGTAATCTCTATGTCCCTATCAAGGTAAATGGACGAATAGAGGTTAATATCGAATATTAATGGACAAAATTGTATAAATAAATACAAAATATTTGTAGATATATCTGTATGAAGCACAATTTTCAAATTGTATTGATATATAATGAAGCAAACGATTTGTAGAATTATGTAGATATGGCACCGCTGTAAAATAATCAGCTGGTAGACCACCCTCTTCAGTATTGCAGTTGGTCGGTGACGGCTGTTTGAATATTCTCCACTCTCCCAAAATGACGTCCTTTGAGATGAATTTTCAATTTTTGGAATAGAAAAAAATCACATGGACTCAAGTCGAGTGAATAAGGAGGCTGAGGAGCCACAGGAATGTTTTTACTGGCCAAAAACTCGTTGATAGAAATCGCGGTGTGACAAGGAGTATTGTCGTGATGCAACACCCACATATTTTTGATGGTTGCGAAGTCTATCAAGAACTTCTCGGTAAAAATGTTGATTCAGGCACAAAATCTGTGAATAATTCCTTGGCTATCAAAAAAGAAAATCAGCATGCATTTGATTTTTGACTTGCTCATTTTTGCTTTTTTTGTGGCCTTGGAGAGGTTGAATTTTGCCACTCCATGTTTTGAGCTTGGTTTCCGGGTCATACTGAAACACCCAAGACTCGTCGCCTGTAATGACACGTTCCAGATAATGCGAATCGTTTTCAATTTCTCCCTAAAAGTCAAGGCACCTTTCCTTTCTGGTGTCCATTTGCTCTTGTGAAAAATTTTTCGGAACCATTTTTGCACAAATTTTTCCCATCCTCAATTCATTGGTTAAAATTTGATGAACTGTTGTGTGGGTCGAATTCAACTCTTCACCGAGCATTCGGACTGTAAAACGACGATCTGAACGCACAAGATCGCGGATTCTGCCAACATTTTCATCGTTTCTTTAGAATGAAGGCCTTCCTTCTGAAAATGCCTTAAACCACCTAAAAACCTGGGCTCTCGATAAGACACTGTCTCCATAGGCCTGACGCAGTTTTCTGAAGCAGAACTTGATAGCACAACGTTGTCCAAAATTGATGTCATTCGTTTTTTGAACGCACTAACAAAACCTTTCTCGCAAAAAAAAACACTACGGACAGTGCAACAACTCTAGCGTGTTCAAACTTCTACTACTTGTCCCTCCACCTGCCGCGTCCCCAGTGTTGCCAAATGGAACAGTAGAAAATCAGTTTCATTACTTAATTTACCACTTTATTAAATCTCTTTGTAAATCTGTATTCGACCATTCATAGTTCCGTTTAGTTGACTTTTTCTGCGATAACTGCAAAATTTTCACAGGAATATTGTCACCTTCATCGTCTGAAGTAAAACTATTTATTTCAGCTTCGGCTAGTAATCAACTACCTGGTAGATTATTTATAGACATTATATCCTCATCACCGGAGTCTTCATCTGTTAAATCTTCGTTGGTTGTAATAGGAGGCATAATATTTGTATTTATTTCACCGTTATCTTCAAATTCGTCTTCTTCTACATGACGGAGTAATTCACCAAGAGTTAGAGTTCTAAAAAAAGATTAACTAAAGTAACTGTATTTGCCCATTGTCCTTTTTAAAAAACAGTTGTGTTGAAAACAATATATGAACGTTTTTATGTTCTTTAGAAGTTAGTAGTTATTGTACAATGTCCTTTTAAAAGGACATTGGGGATATCTATTTCTGGTCGACCAAAGTTGACACTTATTATTCCTATCCAGCACGATGTCTATCCTCACACTAAACAAAACACTTCCTTTTATGTTAAGGCATCATTTCCATCACCCCACGAAACATCTATTTAAAAAAATCTACTCCGTTAGGTTGACCAACATGAGTCACACAGTGATCGAATAAATCAAATCACCTGACGATCAAAGGCGGCCCGGAAAATTTCGTTAAATATATCTTGCGGTCAGATCCTTCTCCAACGATTCTGTACAGTAACGATATTTAAAATCCGGACAGCTTTATCGCTTTTATTATACATACCTTAACGGTTCTATCGCCATCGTTTATCTCAAATCATCCTTATAGAATTATCATCCTTACTCAAATCGGATAAATAAATTTGTACCTCACGTTGGGCGCCAAAATTAATCTTAACCGGAATCATAATTTCGTTCCTGTACATCTGCAGTATGTAGTCTGTAGGCAATTGGCAGCAGTTTTTCGGTCGAAAGAAGTGATTGATTTCTCTCGGGAGTGGCTAACTACGACGACGTGAACTGCAGAGAAGGGGCTGCCCTGTATATCCATCAGGTTTGATTAAACGAGCCGCTGCACCTTCCCCAACCCCTTCTATCGCATTTCCCGTCTCACCCGTCCACCTTCTACACCATCATCGACATTCACAACTGTCAGTGTGTTACGTTAGATTATCGAATATTATCTGCGCTAATGTATTTTTTACGTACCTTCAATATACTGGTAATGCGGCGGTAGCGTGGTACCTCGAAACGTGCGATTTTGTTATTTTTGTGCGGGTTACGTCGGCTGAACGAGTTGTTTAATGCCGCGAAACGAGAATACGTTTTCACCGCGGTGATTTCGATTATAACTGTGGCCCCTGTAATGATGCTGTGACGGAGTGATGTATCGTTTTTTATTAGCGTTACGTTTATAAATATGCGAGAAGCGTTGAAAAATCAACATCATCCATTATATTTAGAGAAAAAATGATGAAAGCGGATGGTGTGTTTTTGACGTAATTACGTTAAAAATGTGAAATTTGTATTTGGAATAGGTCCATTTCCCTGATTATTGTCGTGATAATGTTTGTATTACCGTGCGAATATGAGTTCTCTAACATAAGCCTCTCAAATAATAATTTGGTTTAGCTGGTTTTGATTGAGAAACAAAATACATAGATTTGTTTTTCTGGAGAGGTTGGCATTGTTGCTGTTCCGCTCTTCCCAATTATTTTGATCAAGATCTATCAAGTCTATGGCCAAGACTAAAATTTTCTGCAATCTATGATGCAGGTTAGAACATTAAGAAAACTCTTGAATAAGGGACCAAGCTTGGTACCCTGAGGAACGCCCGATAAAGTGTAGTAAGTCTGGTCGTAGTAGATCATCCAGACAAAGCTTGAGTAAAAAACATTTTTGCAGCATAGAAGCCCACACTCCCTCTTCCAAGTTTTATTCTCATTGAACGTTTTCTCGTATCATGATTCTGGTAAAGTGTTTAACACTAGATTGTGTTTCTTACCCAAATCTTTAACTGTATTACAATCATTGGCAGCTCCCTAATTGTACAGAATCATTTCATCGAGAACATTTGATAATTCTTCCAAAGAAAGGCAGGGAGGTTGGATCCATTGAATCGGAACCATTCTGCCACCCTAGCAAAACCCACATAAAGGCTCATTTCCAACAGTAGAAGAGGCATTTCGGTAATTATGGCTAAACCTCTCCTGGATTTTAACAAGACAGATCTACGTAACTGCGTGGGACTGACCCAACAAAGGTACCACGACCTGGAAGAGGCGCTGACGTTAGAGCCAAGAAGATCCTAAATTTCTTCAGATGTTTGGACATCAATTTGGACTTAAAAATTAATGGTGTTTACAATAGATTGTATTGATCGCAATGAAGAGAGGTAGTCGGGGCTAACCAACAATTGTGTTTGCAATTTGGGCAAAATTATAAATCAGAGGAAAACAAAAGCAAATTTGGCCACTGTAGTCTAAAATATTGAGTATGAGGTATGGGCATCATGAAATTGGTGAGTCAAAACAGGAATTAATGTACTTTATAGGAAATTATTACAATTTTTAAAACATAGTTTCAATATCAATTTTCCAAAAACTAAAATGCATAGCGATATGTGTATGAATACAATCGAGATATATAATCCGGCAACAGCGCACTTCATACACAGATACATCTGCATAACCGTTATTTGCAACCGCAGTAGCAATTCTGATATCTACTATAATGGCCAAATGCGCTCTGGTACTTAATCAGAACACTCTATGACCTTAATTAATAGTTTATTATGATGGAGAAATTGCTGTTAGTTATTATGAAACAAATTTGGATTTAGTAGGGTTAGTCGAAGCAAATACGAACATGTGCGCTGTAATTATGTATTCATGCATACGTACAGTTTCTGTTGTATAATAGAATAAATTAAATCTACAGTCAGTTTAAAGAAATTGTGACCATCGATGCATCGTCATCCCAAAACTCACGAGGACGTATTGCAATTTTTTATCTTTTATCTCTCATCGGTATCGGTAGTTTCTTTCCATCTTCCTACATGATTTTGAGCTCTCTTTTGCGTTTAGTTTAATTTAGGTTGCGTCAAAATCCTTTTATTTCTTAATAGATCTGCTGTTATCTAAATCTTACATTTTCTTCTTCCTTTCCACTCCCTTTGCGGCCTCATTTTATGGTCTCTTTGTCATTGTGAGATCATGTTTGTAAGGTGGCCTTGTCGATTCTATTTTTGCTTCTAAATCGTAAACCTAACTCAGAACAATTTCAAATTGGTTTGAAGGAGGCAAAGGGATTTTAGCTTCATATTACGACATTGAAATGACATACTGACAACGTTGTTTAAGTTTGATGTATTTGTTGCAATTTCTGTCAAAAAGATTCCTCTCTGCTGGCGAGATCTTGATGAAGATGCGGTTTAAAAAAAAAGGTTGGAGCTGGGCAAAGATGGATAGTCGCTCATGGTGGAGATAGTGTAGGTTTCATTCGAGATGGTGTATTGTTATTTAAATCAAAAACAAAAGTGGCGATTATCACGATGAAATGAAATTGTAATGGAGAATGCGTCCTATCATTCAGTACAAATAAACAGGCCTCCTACTTCTGTAGCGAAAAAAGATGACCTCATTTCTTGGCTTCAATCAATGAATAAAATTCTTCTTAAAACGATGGTGCTGCACCAGCGGTCACGTTAGATTGGACGGCGTCTAGGTGGTGGTTCAATATAGACATCTCAAGCTAGATTGGCTATTTCTTTCTGTGACAGACTGTGTATATTACGAAAACATTAGTTGATATCTCTTGTTATGTAAAACAACTGTTTTGTTGACAGTTAAAATCAGCAGTCAACAACTGTAGATATAGTTTTTAAAATACAAAATATCAATTTAGATTAGTGAAATAAAAAAATCTAAAAGAATATTTAAAATTCAAATAGAATCGTTATCAGCGACATCTAGAGGAGGAAGTTGAAATTAAGCGTTAACATTTTTCGAAAAAGAGACATCTGTTGGTAACATAATTAACTAAAATTAATTTTTATCTGTGACTTGAATTAAAATTATTATTTAATAGTTGGGACCCAGACCAGAACTTTTTAAAAGGGCGAACCGGACCGGAACCGCTTTTTTTATGGACCGGAACCGAAACGGAACCCATATTCGATTTTAAGTTTAACTACTGAACCGAAACCGTTAAAAGTTAAAATGTTTTTTTTCGGTTAGTAGAATGGCTACCCCACTATCACACCACTTTGATCTTTGACCCCGCGAAGGAATTTACTTCCATTAGCTCGTTATTGTGATGGTTGTTCTTGAAAAAAAAACAAATTTAGACTCGTTTAGCCCACTATCACGCCACTTTGACCTTTGACCCCGCGAAGGAATTTACTTTAAGTTATTATGAAGGTTGTTCCTGGAAAAAACAAGTTTCGACTCGTGTTGCAACAATTTTGGGTAGGAATGCATGATGATCAGGTATTGAACGACTTTGATCAGGTATTGAATGGTTTTGATCAGGTATTGAAGGTGCTGTTCAATATCTGATCAAAGCCGTTCAATACCTGATCATCATGCATTCCTACCCAAAATTGTTGCAACACGAGTCGAAACTTGTTTTTTCCAGGAACAACCTTCATAATAACTTAAAGTAAATTCCTTCGCGGGGTCAAAGGTCAAAGTGGCGTGATAGTGGGCTAGCCATTCTACTTAGGTTCTCTTTTTTGGTTAATTTTATCCGGGTTTCATAATATTCATTTTTTGGTAACCCGATGGGAATCCACATTTGATATGCTTAAGCATTTACTGCAAGTAAAGGATGATATTTGTAAAGAAATGGAGCTTACAACATTTCAAATGGGAGTGGCAAAGAATTCATGAAATTGAGTCAGCCTTAGAACGTGCTAGAAAGTGTACAAAAAAATTGCAATATGAGCAGCTGATTTTAGGATCATTTTACGGTTATTGGCAAGAATGCAGATTAACAACAAAAAAATAAAGAACATGAAAGATCGAGAAAACATTTTACTCGACAATGATGTCATCATCGTAAGAAATCATTTTGAATATTGATGAGTAGAGAGAGCAAAAGGTCATTTAAAGAATCTAGGGATCAGGTTGAACCGACAATCTTAAAATTTGTTTTATCAAACGGTGTATCTAAAATTAACTATACTTCTATATCCTCATTCATCGCATCGTTGGTCTGGTGGCACAAAGCCAGTTTGGGCCATGCAACCAATGCACTTAGCAATGTCACAGGGGCCTTGTCCTCGACGCCGACTGCAGCAATGGAGACGGTCCTTGGGCTTCCTCCGCTGCAGTTCATACTGTGGTCAGAAGCAGACCTATGGGCTTATGGCCCAAAATGTAGTGGGTGTAGGTGTTTCTAAGGCAAAACGGAAGATCACAAGCATTTTCACAAGATCAAGGTTGATGCTTTTTGACTAGTTTTGCAGTAATTGATCTTGGTCAGTCTGCATCCATATCCCCCAGCGATGAATTGGACCAGAATCGTTATTTCAGTTAGGTCCGGATCGTATTAATTTAATAGTTTAGTTTGTTCACATTCCACTGTTAAATAGTAGACCCAATTAAATTCTAATTTAAATCTAGTTTCCACTAGAATATAGTAAGCTCTGCATCACATTCCCTATTTATTTAATTGTGTAGCTAACGCTAACATTAACAATTTTAAAGCGTTAATAAATATTCGTTAGGATTTGAAGGGCATATCCTGTACCACCTCATATATTATTTTATACTAAACAGTACTATTGCTGTTGCACTAATGAAGTTACGACCTAATGAAAATATACGTCCACAGTGTTTACGTCCTGAATTTAATGCTCCGGTGTGCATAAAGATATTGTTATAATAATATGCACGACTGTCAGGCAATTTACATTAGAGTAGGTGGTTGTAATTCTAGTACCGCACCGTATTCGAATTAATATTTACGTCGTTAAAAACAAAGGGCAGAAGTTACGGTTAAGGGGTCGGTCCAAACATAGCTGTCGATTCCAGACGAAACGACACACTCTTTTATGTCGACGTGTCACCAAACAACATATACTAATTTACTGTTTGAACGCATTTGTGCACTTTTCACGAGCAGACGACAGCTACGTCATCGACAGGCCTCGAATACAACGTAATGATCTCTAACTAAAATAATTTAGAAACGTCCGCAGCAATCATTAAATTAATTGCAAAATGTTGCAGAGCGGTCTTCTTCTTTTTATTTTCTTTTTTTTTTTTTTGGTGTGGTGTTGTTGCTAGGAAGGATGGCCGTGCCCCAGTTTAATTTTCTAATTAGAAACGACAAAAATTAATCACCTCTGTTTGGAACAGACGTGAATCTTCGCTAACGCCAGCTTATTAACACATAAATAGGTATATTCGCAGGCACTCAACTCGCTTAATTCATTATAAACGGTAAGCGGAAGGTTTGTCGCCCGGATTATGTGAGCTTCGTACATGCGGTGGTAATGCACATTTACCTGTAATCTAGTATAAGCTCCCCCGTATATATACTATCCTTCCTTTATACTGGTAGAGATTATTATTAGTGTAAAGGTTAAACGATGCGTAAGATCATGTTTCGTTAGGTTTAGTTTGGATAGTTTACACAAGATGGTTTATAAATACAAAAAAAGGAAACTATTCAAGCTTCGATAATAGAAGAATTTCTCGCCAAATTGATTCTAAAAACGTAACCATAAAATGGTTTAAGAATGTGAAAGAAGAAGGCAAAGCTCTTGAATAAAACCGGAGATATTTTGCAAAGTGCAATCCAGCCATTTTATTAAATACGATTGGATCGGAAGGCCATGGTTGCTGTCTTCAAGATTTCTTCCACCCTTTATGCTTGTCCTAACGAAGTATACAGCCGCTTTCGTTCTCTCTCTATCGTTGATCTGGTGGCACAAATCCAGTTTGAGCTATGCGACCAACGCACTTTGTAATGTCAATGGGGGCTCTGTCCTCGACGCCGACTGCAGCAATGAAGACGATCGTTGGGCTTCCTCCGCTGCAGCTCATACTGTGGTCATAAGCAGACCTAGGGGCCTATAGCGTAAAATGTAGTAGGTGTATGGGTTTCTAAGGCAAAACGGAAGATCACAAGCATCTTCACAAGATCAAGATTGATGCTTTTTGACTAATTTTAGTCAGCCTGATTCTAGAAACGCAACAGTTGGATCCATATCCTCTAGCGATGAATTGGATCAAAACCGTTATTTCAATTAGGTTCGGATCCCTGTTTAATAATAAACGTTTTGTGGTGGCACAAAGCTAGTTTGGACTATGCGATCAACGCACTTAATAGTTTCCAGAGAATTGCCTGTTTAGGCATCACGAGGGCTCTGCCCTCGACGACGACTGCAGCAATGGAGACGATTCTTGGGCTTCCACCGCTGCAGCTCGTACTGTGGTCAGAACCAGCCGTAATGTAGTGGGTGCAGCGATTTCTCGGGCAAAATGGGAGATCACACTAGCATTTTCACAGATGTCACCACTGTCCATGAGGAGGACAGTATCTCGCCGGTTTTCAGTTTCAGTGAGGAATACAATCTAAACATCTCCAGTAGAGGGACCGCAAAAGTCCTCGTTGAGATATCGAGATTGGAATTATCCCGCCGATTTGGACAGATGAAGAACTCGAGAGCGAGGCCTTCAGCCTAAGGATCTCCTCGTCCATTCTCCAAGCCGAAATAATTACCATCCAGACCTGCGCAGAGGGCATTTTAAACCGCCTGCAGGTTAACGGAGCAAGTAACGAAATTTTTTGAACTGATATCTCATCCATGGAAATTAACTTTTCTTTGTAAATGCAAATTGATTACGGGTGAAAAGCTGCTTCAAGGTGCCATTTTTGTGTGCTAATTTATAAAAGTCTGAATTCTCTATCCCAACAACAATGGCTAACACATTTCGGCGATCTGTACGATCACGGCCGACGTTGGGAACTTTAATTCTTACGGTATCACCAATTTGGGTCGCAGGAAACTTTTTCTTTGAAATTCCCAACATTTTTGTTGCTTGGAGTAGGAGATTTTCTTTTGCTGGTACTCTTTTTGAATTGATTAGCTCGTGCTGTCTAGTCAGCACTTGAGATGAAGACGTAATCAGTTGCAGATCAGTCAGTGTTTGAGTTGAAGACATGCTAGGTTGGGGATCAGTCGGCACTTCAGATGAAGACGTGCTGGTTGCAGATGAAGGTGGCTCCAATGGTATTTTGGACCAAATTTTCTTCACAGGTATTAACGTAAGCTTCTAGCTGTTCCTCGGTTTCAATGTTTGTAATTTGTTCGTTGGGGAGAGATGACGATGCTATTACCTCTTTTTGGTTTAACGCTAAACGGAGCTTCATATGGACTCTGGCGTATTCCTTCATGGTAAGTTGTGTTTTTTGTGAATTGGACAAACGACTACCCTTTTGACCATTTATTTGAATCATTATCATGCATCCACGCAGTTAACATATTCTGTATGTCCTGATTGGCTCTTTCTACTGAGCCTTGTGTTTGGTTGTGAGGAGACTTTCCGTGCACTATTTTAACATCTTTCCACATAGCGCATAATTCAGATATGCCTTCGGAGCTCAGCATTGGTTTTACAACAATACCCTTTTTAGGAGCACTGTGTTTCATTTAACATTGTTTACATAAGAGCATTATGACTTACTAGGTACGATTTTTGTATTTAACTTGCAATTCTTTAAGCATTCGTGTTCTTCCTCCATGGCCTGTTCGTATGTGAGTTTCGGAAAGTATATTAAACAACTCTTTGTTTGTAACATAATACTGGATATTCGTTTGTCTTAGTTTTAATGGCACAATTAACTTTTGTTCGTCATTAACTTTTAAAATGTCAAAACGTTTTAAAGGTCTGTAGTCTACAGGGGTACTGCACTTACTTTTAGCAGAAATTACTTTAGAGTACCTTTCTTGAGAAAAATAAAAACAATTGTCTTCTCGTTTATTTCTTATTGGGATTTTAAACTTTTCAAGAAATTGATCACTATTTACTGCAGTAACCATCCAGCACAAATTATAATACCTAAGTTAGGTATATTAAAATTAAATTAGTAAGACTGCACACCCGCTATCAAACCTTATGTAAGACTGGCGACAACCGCACAAAAGCATGTTACAACCTGTCGTTTCTGCCATTGATCGAAGCTTATATGTGTTTGTCGACATACTTATGCTAGCACCAGAAAGAACTGAAGCTCTCCTGATTAGAGGAGGAAGACTAAGGGAACACGTGTTTTTCAATTTCGAGGGCGTGAGGATAGTACCTAAAAGGGCAATGAAGTACTGGTCATCATCATAAACGATAGGGGAAGTTTTGGAGAACATATTGAAACTGTGAACACGTGCAGAAAGCAGACGAAATTAGCAAAATTAATGCTCAAAATGAGGGAACAGCAAAAAGGCAGTCCTGTGCAGGGTATTGCCTAACATCATCCTTTGTGGGGCACCGGTGTAGGCGGATACACTAAGGATCCAAACGCACCAAAATCTGCTAATAAGGTCACAGTGAAATATGTTGTTCCGAGTATCATTGGCTTTCAGGACAGTGTCGGTAAAGGAAAGAACGCTACTACATGGACAAAACCAAGGTAACAAAGCGCTGCGCGTGTAGGCCAGGTAGTGGTCTCTAAGTGCATAGAAAAACCGCTGGAGGCTGAAAAGGAAACTGTGCACATCATAGGCTCGATTACTATTTGATTGAAGCTCTTATACGGGACACGGCCGCGGCGTCTACAGATTATATGCTGCAAGATTTGGGAATGACGCAATCGACCAATGTGCCTATTGCCAAGAAAGTGACACGGCTGAGCGTACTATTTTTAAGTGCCCAAGATGGAATGCAGTTAGAGAAACATCCGATGCTAGGATAGGAACGATTCGGGACAGTCAAACTATGATCAGATTTATGACCACAAATAGAAAGACATGGAATATCGTACATGGCATGGTTAAAACTATCATGAAAGATAAACAAATAGAAAAAGAAAGACAGACTGGCGAGGAGGTCAGTGGGAGGTATTGAAAAACGATAGTGTGATCTGAACTCCTAATCCTCAATGCCGTGAGGGATGGGAGACGTAGACGTAGACGTCCTGAGGTATGTCCTATCCGGACGGTAACAGGATGATATAATAATAAAATTAATTTATTTTTTGAGAAAAAGACTAATTTATTAAAATATTTTACACATATAACACACAGAACTTGCGCCATTATCTAAATGACGAAACGTCGTAATGACAAATATCTCGCTGCACCTAATTAAGTTGTTTACGCTATAAATACGTTCCTAAATTGTGAAATATGTAGCACACCACTAATTAATTAATTCAGAGCAGATGCATCGTTCTCGTAACAAGACTCGCTTGATGTGTACAAATTCTAACCTCACATTTAAACGTCAAAATTATAACTTGACATTTGACATTTCTAAATGTTACTTTTTAAAAATGAACTAGATCGTTCAGCAACATTTATAGGATATACCAACAATCATATATGTGCTGATCATATTATCCGTGTTTCCCCATCAAATTCTCGTGCGCCTGGAAATGCAGTTAGGTCCGACCGCAAGTTACATTAAACCGGGAGCGCTTATAAATCAAAGCTTCCCGTCAATATGTTTACATTAGCGGCAAAATGGATATACCGTAAGCAAATGCGTTCGCTCGCTGCGTCCTGATTTATGGATAATGTAAATTACCGTGTAAAAGTGCGACTAATCTAAACGTGGGACGTAATGTACTAGTGCGTCCCGACCGCATATATTATTATATATATAGGAGATCGGCGGCTGACACGGTAGCATATTTATTACGCGATGTACTGTCGCCGTGTACAGCGCAGTATGTGCTGACCGATCTCTATTTGAGTTAATCTGCTTTGATGTCTGACGAAAAGGCTGATCTCTGGTTGACTCGATTATAAATCTCTGTAGCGCGTATAGCTAGAAAACTAATCACTACTCCGTGATGTTTATTTTTGCTGAGTGTAGTCATCAGATTAAAACAAAATATATATCAGAAAACGTTCTATTAATATTACAAGATCTATCAGATACGCTTATTACGTTCACGTCATAATTGTAAGAGTGAGCAACTCATTTACAGCTTCCTTATCTTTCTGTCTGTCGTCCATTTAGTCCCGACGACGACCCGAGTTCAAGCCCCGGCTTCATTTATCTTAATTTGCAGCGAACTGTGAGGGTACGTGACATGCCTGCCAGATATAAATAATATAGAGACATAAAAATACGACCTTCTCGTTTCCCGATGTTGATAAAATGAAAAGATCGAAAATGAGAAATTTGCGGAGAGGAGGGGTGCTCTTATTAAAATTACGAATATATAGTTAACGAAACAATTAAAAGCGACTTCCGGCAGGCACGCCGAAAGCAATAGTGGGAGTTGCCATCGTTGCTTCCAACTTCCAACATCCAACGGCTTCTGTATAATACTATATATACCAAGCAGGCCACGCCAGTGAAAAGAGGAAATAGACAGCATTTCTCCTGACAAACATTTCCGTTAACAAGCGAGCTCACAATCTCCGAGAATTATTATCTCAACGGAACCAGGAAACTTACAAAACCTGCAGCATTACGACTGGGGCTCTACCATCAACGGCTTACGTTCTCAAAAGAGGGGGCGAGCGAGATGGAGGATGAGAATTTATTTACATCAAGCGTCATAACCCCAGCTAACTTGACGTATTATACACCTTGCTTCCCTTTTGCCCGTTAAATTAGTCTCTGGAACTCGTGACTACTATATAAAGAAATATTATGCGAGGTGCTGAGATGGATTGTCTCTTAGAAATCCTTCGAAATACTCGCAGATAAGAATGACGTCCTCTAAATGGAGATGGAGCTGGAATTACTAATTATTTAGTTAGTTTGGAATGTTTTAGTCTCTTTTAAAACATACTGGACACACAATGCAACAATATACCGCAGAAATGATCCTGTCTAACATGATGAAATGTGATGGCTTAAATCAAGTAGCAGTAAATGAATTCTTTACTCTATACAAAAATCCGTCATCCGATATTGAAAATCAGGATAAACCAGAAACAATCTGGAATATGGATGAAACTGGCATACCTTTAAACAACTCTCCGCGAAAAATTGTTGCAGCAAAAGGCAGCAGAGAAGTCGTTAAGCTTACAAATGTGGAAAGAGGTCAAAATATAACAATTGTAGTTTGTTGTAGTGCTAGTGGTGTTTTTATCCCACTGTATGTCATTTATAAAGCAAAGACACAAAAATTTAGAGATGCCTACAAAAAAGATTTGCCTTCTTGTACCGAAGTGTCCATGCCAGAATCTGGATATATAAGCGAAGATGTTTTTGTAGACCGGTTGAAACACTTCCAGAAACATCGTTCTCTCCAAAAGTCCTCATTGTGCATTGCCAGCCTTGGAATACTGTAGAGAAAATCAAATCGAGTTGTTGTGTCTTCCACCTCACACCACCCACGTCTTACAACCCTTCGACCGAAGGTGTTTTATAATCAGGCAGCGACTAACTTTGTTCACAATAACCCAACCATGCCATTGTCCAAATTCCATTTTGGTAATGCTACTAAAGGATTTCAGTGCCCGTTTAGTTCTGATGCTATTTCACATGTAAAATTTCTTCCATCAACATATTATTATCAGGACAATTCTCCAAATGTTCAAAATGCCTCCCCTCAACCATCGATTTCTACTGCTGCAATCATAAACACGTCTGAGACGTTACTACCCCCCACAATTATTTCACCTCACTTATCACCAAGTATTCCTTCCGCTAAATCTACTCCTAAAAAAAAAAATTCACTACATCCATTTTCAGTGACATTCACCTAAAAAAAATTTAAACAGGCCTAACAAAAATAATAATCTGTGCAGGAAACAAAAAGCAAGACACCAAGACTTCGCAGACTTCAATTGAGGAGAAGAAGGAGAAAGAATAACCTAAGATTAAGCCCAAAGCTGCCGTAAACTTGATATATCAACAAGTGAGGAAGATGAATCTACAGAAGAAAGTGTACTGAAGCATTGGTAGAATTCAACTTGTGGTTTTTGCGGAATAAAATTCTTAGATGAAGTCCCTGATATTAAACGACATTGGGTAATGTGTGAACGTTGCAAGGAGTGGTTCCACGAAATTTGTGTTGGTGCTATTGGGAAGAAAAGTTTTATTTGTGGTAAATGTTAATTGTAGATTAACTTCTTCTAACCTTTGTTTACATGCTCTTTTTAATGATATTCATGTTTAATTTGATCTAAAATAATAAATTGTTGTAAATAGCTTTTACTAAATATTTGTTTGTATTATTTTGTTTGACAATTTTAATTTAAATTCGAATTTGTTTTGGATGTTCTAACTAAAAATGTGCACTTTTATATTTTATCTTAGATAACTACTTTTGTTTCTAATTAATTGTCATTCTTAACATATAATATCGTTTATTATTTAATAAAGGAATTGTTTTGGCAAACAATGTAAAAACAAAATTATTTTTAGTGACCTACATTTTGAGTCTAAGTTAAAAAGGACGAAATAGCTCCAGCCTACCCTATAACACCTTTTTCACAGTTATTACGATTAGCATAAGATAGCGCTTCAAGGATTGCAATTGTTTCGGTCGTAAAAACATTTGCCTCATAGTCTAATTTAAAAGAAATACTCAATGAGGTGTTGTAAACATAAAAAGCACTCCCACAGCGGGCCTCACCTCTGGAGCCGTCTGTAAAGATAATCAAAGAATTCTGACGACTTCCTATAATCGATTTAGCCAGGCATTTATCGTGTTTTGGCTGTTCAGTAAAAGGTGGAAAACGAACGTGTATTTTTTGATTGTATGCTAAATAGAACAACACACCATCCCTAGAAATATGAGCATCAAAATCTGTCGTTCTGAGGAAAGCTTCAGCTAAAATAGGAGATCTTTTCTTTTCCCTATACTTATTGGTAAGGTCCAAATTTTGTTCAAGATTGTGTGCAAGAACCTCCATAATCTAAGATTGACTTGATCTAAGCTTTGTATATGTTTATAGAAGTATGAAAATCAGAACCCCATGACGCTTTCATTATACACCTTATTAAATTCAGAGCTTTCTCACATCCCCCATCCAGTTCATTAATATGATTAGTCAATCTTAGCTTATTATCAATATAAAGTCCGAGATACTTAACATTTTTTTGAATAGAGAAGTTTAGATTTCCAAAGCAAATTTTGTCTGTGGGCGCATTTGTTTTGGTGTTTTTGATGTTGATAATTCTAAATTATTCTGGTCCAACCAAGGTACCAACTGATTAACAACTTCAGACATATTTTCAATATTGGCTGCATGATCCCTATTACATGAATATACAGGCTGTTACAAATTCGCCGGTCACCATTGGGACCTCGAAAACGGTAAGAGATACAAAGTCGGTTAAATTGGGGCAAAGTTGCGGTTTTTGCTGCTGAACAATAATCCGTTTTAAAAAATTTTCTATGATTTGTAGTTTTTGAAATATTTCCCAAAAACCGAAAAACACACTTTTCTTTTTTCTTTGGTTCTGAAGTTATTATTGCAGGGATGAAAACAAGATGAATACATTCTACAGGCACTTTTTTGAACTCTTTACGAAGGTGTTATTAGGTTTTGCTTAAAGCGTTTCGTCTCGCTTTGACCACCATCAACTTCATTTTTTCTTATGGCCGCCATATTAGATCTTGGCATCATTAAATAGATCAATTTTTTCTGATATTTTTTCATGTGTCACGTATCCTCATTAAAGAAAGTTAAACGGCTATAAATGCAGAAAATGTTAAAAATAACAGTACTAAGAAACAAATGGTGTGCTGTGACCACAAAAATTAAACATTTTGACATTTCTCCGTATACTTTAGTTTGTTTACTGTTTAATCATACTGAAAATCGTTTTACTTATTACAATGGATTTTTCCGATGAAGAAAAACGCAACATGTTAAAGTGTTATTGTGCTAATTACAGCAATTCAGTAATAGAGTAGATTAGATAGAAATATTTTTCTTTATGGAGCTTTTCGTAGAACTGGAAAGAAGTATGGAGATCGCTCTAATAATAATGAGAGTGAAGAAATTTTAGAAGAGGTAATTAATAGTTTTTATTTTCTAAATACAATCCAATTCTACCCGACAAGTTTCAAACACTATCGATGCCGCGCATCATGTTAAAATTTGGATACTCTTGAGAAAGAACAATTACAAATGCTACAAAATACAC
Source organism: Holotrichia oblita (assembly GCA_023690525.1). Lineage (NCBI taxonomy): Eukaryota > Metazoa > Arthropoda > Insecta > Coleoptera > Scarabaeidae > Holotrichia > Holotrichia oblita. The sequence continues at coordinate 93,653,426 of CM043021.1, read as the reverse complement.
GTTTCGCACGCTTTACTTCCTGGAGATACCGAAAGACGTTTAGAATGGTGTCATTGGCTTAGCAACATAGACGGCAATTTTTTAAATAACATTATTTGGACGCATGAAAGTAAATTTACAAATTGTGGATTATTTAATCGAAATATCAGAGCACGTCTGGTCGCTTGAAAATCCAAGAGTCAATAGACCAGTTCGAAATCAAGTTAGATTTGGCTTAAGTGTTTGGGCGGGAGTTGTGGGAGAACAAGTTATTGGCCCATTTATTTATGAGGAAAACCTAAACTCAGAACGATACCTAAATTTTCTTAGAACTACATTTGCCGAATATTTGGACAATATAAATTTAAGGAGAGTTCCAGAATTATGGTTTCAACATGATGGTGCACCAGCGCACAATGCAAGGACGGTGTGTGATCATTTAAACGAACAATTTCCAAATCAGTGGATTGGGAATAGTGGAGTAGTACGTTGGCCTGCAAGGTCACCGGAGCTCTCGCCATTAGATTTTTTTTTTGTGGGGTATTCTGAAAAATAAACTTTATGCTGAACCAGTTAATGACATTGCCGAGCTACGCAATTAAATTTTGGTTTCATTTAATTCGTTACGAAGAAGAGATGTTCAACGAGCTGTTAATAACGTTCGACGAAGAATAAATTTATGTATAGCAAAGAACGGAGGATATTTCGAATATCTACTCTGAAAATTTTGTTTTGTTTGTGAACTATTAAATTTGTAGACTATAATAATTATGAATATGTCTATCAAGTAGGTACTTTCAGACCTGTCGAGTACACCGTTATTTTTTCTAGTTTAATTCGTTCGTGTTGGTCACGTTTGGTATCAATGCAATGTGACGAGTATTTTTTTTAATATGTGGTGGGTGCTTAGTTGCAGTGACTCCGTAAACTGTATCGCTTGTGTGGCTATCACTGCAACTCTCGCGGTGTAGTTTTTGTGTGTGTCTGTTGTGTTCAATTGGCTTTGTGACAGCATCATATCGCCTTTTATGATGCCGCGCTGTTAATCACTTTGCTCCCAACAGCGAATGGCAAGTCGATCCGGGATTAAACTCTCTGAAAAAATGTCAGCGTTCCTTCAGAGAATTGAACCCCGGCGCCTATCGTCCTCTCACAACAATAGTCAGCCGCCTAACCACTACGGCCATCGACCCGTTAAATTGTATTGTAAAATATAACTTATTCAGAATTTCAAAGATACAGACTACAGTATCGACATTGTAATACATATTTTGGGTTTTCTATTTGTGAATGTTATAATACCTACTTAATTTTTTAGCAATTAGCTGGATATTAAAAGTTGTTAGTGTGTTGTTTTCTGAATTTGTACTAAAATTCTGAAATTCCTACTTCCTTCGAATTTTACTAAAAGATCCATAAAGAACAACGTTTCTATCTAATTTACCAAACAATGTTCTATTTGGTTGACGTGTTGATGGATACTGTTGGAAGTAAATTTCGCTCGCTGTTACTGTGTTGTTATTATTATAATAAAGTTGTAACATGTCACGTTGTTATGCGTTGTTTTCATCATTTGAATAAGTTTAAAACGAATTGCATTTGAGTTAAACAGTAAACAAAGTAAACTATGCGGAGATATGTCAAAACGTTTTGTTTTTGTCGTCACAGCACACCATATTTTTCTTACTACTGTTGTTTTTAACATTTTGTGCATTTATAGCCATTTAACTTTCTTTAATGAGGATGCGTGATACATGAAAAAATATCAGAAAAAAATTGATCTATTTAATGATCCCAAGATCTAATATGGCGGCCATAAGAAAAAATGAAATTGATGGTGGTCAAAGCGAGACGAAACGCATTAAGCAAAATCTAATAATACCTTCGTAAAGAGCTCAAAAAAGTGTCTGTAGAATGTATTAATCTTGTTTTGATCCCTGCAATAATAACTTCAGAACAGAAGAAAAAAGAAAAGTGAGTTTTTCGGAAATATTTAAAAAACTACAAATCATAGAAAAATTTTTAAAACGGATTATTGTTCAGCAGCAAAAACAGCAACTTTGCTCCAATTTAACCGACTTTGTATCTCTTACCGTTTTCGAGATCCCAATGGTGACCCGCGAATTTGTAACAGCCTGTAGACAAAAGTCATCAGCACACTCTACTATAACTAACTGGAATCGTGAAAACGCTATGTAAATCATAAGTGTAAATATTAAATAGGATAGTTTCCTGTAGTAACCCCTGGGTTCAACCCTTTCATTAGTATCCCCACGGACGAATATTTTAATATTGTGGAATAAATTGACAATATTTCGTGCAGAAAGAGCTGGAATACCTAGTTTTAGTAACTGATCATCCAAAATACTAAGTTCATCACGTCCATAGGCAGTTCTAGTATCCAGGAACATACAGCAAACAGATTTGTTTAGAGTTAGTGCCAATTTTACATCTATAATAAACACAGTTAGAGCGTCAATAGTATTTAACGATTTTCAAAATCTAAACTGCTGTGGTGGTAATATATGATTTGTCTCTATCCACCATTGTAGCCTCTCTTTAATCATTCGTTCATATATTTTATTTATACAACACATTAGAGCAATAGGACGGTATGAGTCAGCTTGACTGGCTGATTTCTTTGGTTTAAGGATCGGGCATACCTATAATAACTTGATTTATTAGGATATAGCTAATATTATCCGTTCCTGAAGAAGTATCTTTAGTGTCGTTTAGTACATTGTTCATTTCATTCAAACTAAAAGGCTTTAAAATAAAATGATCTGTGTTATTTGGGAGATAGTCCTTAACTTCTGGTAAAACATAATCTGCTGTCATCATGTTCAATATTTCTGACAGAATGTTTTTGTCCAAAGTTTCATAAGCTTTATCTGACCTTTTAAATTTTCTTATAGTTTCCCAGAATTCATTAATTGGTGTAACTTTAGTAATGGACAACTCGGGTTTTATTTCAATTTTGTTACGTAATCATAATTATCATATCCTACAGGACTCCATATCGGCTCGATTTAAATACTATACAACGTCACCTATTTATTCAGCAAGCACAAACGTACCAACACACGATACACGTTGCCTTTGATGGATTAAAAGTTTTCCTCGTTGTCGTTCCTACGTTTAAACCGTATCGTTTGTATGTACTAAACAGGCATACGACCCCGTACACGAGTACGGTACACGTTTGCACAAAAGACGCAACAAACGAAATAGAACGATACACGATTAAAACCTGTTTTCTCCATTCAGTTTTCGTATCCGCTAAGGGCGAGGGGGACGCTCGGAAAAGGGAGGATTTAATTAGAAGAGACACTCATCCGGGACCGTATTGCGAACATGCCGCATAATCTCTCCTGTATCTAATATAACTGTCAAAATAGGAATCTCCCCCTTTCCCCTGTCACACCCTCCTGTACTCCTGCTCCGTCGCCGTCACCAGGCTCGCCCCGGTTGTCCGGGGTGAGGAAAGGGTGACGTAATGCGCCAGTAAACATCAAAGGACCACGCAATTTCAATTCAGTAATTTAATTACAAATTCGGGGATGTATACCGACGGTTGCCTTCGGAGGACGACAATGACTTTGTGTCGTCGCATCCTAAATACGATAAAAGACGCCTTCCTCTGAGTTAATATATTTTCCTTGATGAAAATATTTTTTCAAGGGCGCTTTAATTTTTTTTCTAGAAATTGTTGTAAGAAGTCTTCCGCGCAGAAGTAGTCGCAACCGCAGCTTGCGCAGAACAGATTGCAAAGGGAGGCTGAAGGAGGAGGAAGATGAACATAATCACTGATAGTCAGGCCGCTATCAACATTAAACATTGGAAATTAAAGCTCGAGAAATAATTAACCAAAAATAAAATTAAAAAAGAAGAATAATCGTATCACTGACAACAGCCTCGATCACTGCTACTCTCAGTCACAGCATCGAGATATGGAATATGATATATTTGACATTGAATTTTGAAATTTTATTTTAAAAATATTGTCTTCTTGTAATTCTATCTGCCCAACGTAATGTTTCGTATTCTTTTTTCCAGGGAAAGCAACCACCACATATTTTCTTTCCAGAATGTCATTTTGACATGGTTCGTTTTCTTTGTCTGAGCAGGACTCGTTGTCGTTGTCTGAGCCGGGTTCGTTGTCTGAGCAGGGTTCGTTCTCATTTTCTGAGCATGGTTCTCTTTCGCTAACTTCTTCTGGTCTTTCTACTATTGCTTTGGAAACCTCCAGATTAAGGTCCTCTAATGTTACGGACTTTCCTGGTTCTACTTTTACCATCTTTTTCCGTATTTTAGGCATGTATTCATTTGGTTTTCGTTGGTCCTTCAAGTACTGTAGGAGAGAATCATTAATCTTTGTATCGGAATTTTCATATCGTTTTTTTTTGGCATTCTGTTTAAAACCTGGTCAACGTCAAAAGGATGTTGTATTTTTTACATAGTCTTAATACTGCTACATTTAGGTGGGATGCCAGATTATCGTCAACTAGCATTTTTGGACCCTCAAGGATTTTGCCCACGGAATTATAATTTTTTCGAACCAGTCCATAAAACAGTACGAGTTTAACCAACCAGACTTTGTACGGTTATATCTGGTTTTTGGTGGACTTCCAATGCACCATGCATCATAAATCCTTTCAGCCTTATAGACGACATAGGGTGGTAGTAACTGAAGATTTCGTACTGTTTAAAATTCTTTCTGGATATTTTGTTCCACGTCTAAATATACACTTCTGAGATCCAGGATCGTCCGTTAAGTTTGTCTCGTCATAATTTAGGATTCTGTTCGGTGGTATATCGATGACGTGCTCTTGCAAATTGTTGAAATAATTTGCCATCTGCTCTTCAGTGTTTTCGGCTCTAACTCTTTTAATATTTTGACAATGCCGATTCGTTAGTCTTTCTCTACGGCGCTTGAGAAATGATTCACACCAATCTTTTCCGGAAGTATTGTTGGCAAATTTTTTTATTTTAATACCTTCTTTATCTAAGTATGCTTTGACTACAAGTCGCAAATCAAGCATAGTGAGAGGACATCCAAACTCAGCACCACCAAAGGCCTTTCTACATCTGGAAGAAGTTCACATTGCATCAGTTTACAATCTCCATGGTCACAATTTTTTTAAAGATCTTAAGATCGTCAGCATAAAGTAAGAATTTACAAGCAGAAAAGGTATCAGAAATATCGTTAATGTAAAGTAGAAACTAAAGGGGTTCAAGATGAGATCCCTGTGGTACCCCTGACTTTCCTTGTATAAAATGGGATCTAAATCCATTCAGAGCTACTGCCTGTGACCTGTTGCGAACATAGGACTCAATCCATCTGAGGAGATTGCAATGAAAGCGATAGTTTTTAAGTTTAGAAACTAAAATAGTGTGATTGATCTTGCCAAATGCTTTTTTTTTAAATCGATCATCACAATATCGACCTGTCCACCAGAATCGATTGCAGATCACAAAAATTCACTGTAATGAACTAAATTCGATATCGTCGACCCTACCTGGAAAGAAACCATGTTGCTCAGGAATAATTTATTTTTGAGATTGGCCTGTAGTTAGTTACTTGATTTGCAGAGCCCTCTTTTAATACAGAGGAAATTAAAGCCAGTCAAGCATTTTTGTGGGAAGTGACCTTCTTTTAGTGATAAATTAATAATTAATAATAACGGATATGTAAAAGACTCAGCCGCTGCTTTAATAAAAGTGGGAGGTATATTATCTGGGTCAGAGCCCTTAGTTATATCTAATTTTTTTAATTCATAATACTGTGTTCTATTTTAGAAATGTTTAGGTTGTGAATGCTGTGAACGCTCTCGAATACGATTAAAAATAAATCCTATTCAAACCATCGGTTCGACTTCAAGTAGGATAAAAAATGTTTCAAATCTGAGTCAATGTTATTTTTAATAGTCTAAATTAATTGCTAATTTTAAACGTCTCTTCCACTTAATGTGAGCTTTACGTTTTTCTTTGACATTTGATCGTGGGCATATTGTACTAGAGGAGAAATGTCGAACCGATACTTTTCTTTTTAGGAATATATTCGTCAATAATATTTATTCCCGAAACATTCTTCCAATCAATATCAGATATTTCATTATTTATTAAATTATAATTACCTCGATGGAATTGCAAAAATTTTCAATCAATTACATAATAAGGACCCTTTTGAGGCATCGCTGGACATCTAATCTGCGCATGTGAGGAATTGAAGGTACTGAGGCAGAAACATTTCGGAAAGGATCTACTGGAGCCTTCGAGAGTACACAAGTTCCCATTGGCGAAATATTTGACTTTATAGAGGACACCAAACTGCTCAAATGGAATTGAGAGTTTTGATAGGGATGCTACAAGTGCCTGGACTACAGGTATCCAACCCTAATTGCACAAGATCCAGAGGTTGGGCAAAAGATTTAATACACTTACACAGTAATAAATTAATTAATTGATCATCGTTCAGGATATCTGAGTAGATTAAAATATAATTTTAAATTTCACCGGAATAAAACGGCAAATAATTCGATATCAATTTTGTTTTTTTGTTCTCTTCCTCAGAGCGATAGCAACCCATAAAATTCAAATTACACGCGAAAAAAAAATCCGATATTCAAATCCACCTATACGCAAAGCAGTCCAGATATCTCGGATCGTATTTGAATAGAGAAAACATCAATCTTGTACCACCCCAGAAAACGAGATTTTTATCTGATACATAGGGTGGTATCCCTTAATAACTTATTAAAATCTGGGCAGGTGAGAATTTGTAATGGGTCATCCATCATGATGAAGATGTACCAGGAAGGGGGTGAAGAGAGGGAAGAAGGGCATCTTCTGTTGTACCGCCTTTGTTATTTCCCCATTTTTTTATCTTCCTTCTCTTTTAGACATAGTACCTACATAGGTGCCAGGCATTTTACTGGATTCCTAAAAGATGTTTTCTTTTCTCTCTCTGTTCCTCTGTTTTTTTTTCAAGTAGTATCGGGTAAAACTGAAATTGCCTTTATGAATACATTATTGTTGTTTGTGGTAGTGCCGGTGAAAAACAGGAAAACGTTTGTCAAAAAAAAAATTAATTTATTTCGAAAGGAAATTGTATAATTTTATTCCATTGTGGTCGGTTTTGCGTAAATAGGGTATAAATATTAATGTTTAGCACTCAAAATGAGGATAGCTTCCCTTACAAAGTCTCCTGTTGTTTGATGTATTATCAATGTAACTAGAGACGTTTCTGTGGAATCCTTAATTAAGACAAATTCCAAGGAAAGCAAACTACCAAATCTAATCGATTCCATAACGAATGAGACTTATACGTATAAATATTTCCACCATAATAAATCCTCTGAAATATTTAACTCGACTTCCTGGAATAAAATCTTAGTAGTTCCCGCTGTATGATAGAATATTCTCTCGTGAGTTTGTAGATGGGATGGCATTCTTATTGAAGCTAGTTTGGTTGAATCATAGAAACCTGTTCCAGCTTGAAAGATGTACCAGATTTTTGGGCGTTGGTAATGGGAGTTTTGTCAAAATTGGGAGCTCATGGAATTTCACTCAAACAACGATCCGGTTGATGTTCTTCATAAACTCAGAAAAAGATGGCAAACTGGATTGTGCTTCATGGATCTCAAACTTCAAAAACTAAATAAAAATTTCAACGTTTCTTTTATCCTTTCTTCTTCTCCTACTTCCCAACCTCTCACCAGCTTGCAGCACTTAAAGCTATCAATTCGGCAAGTGCTGACTCAAACCTGGTTTGGGATTGCGTGAGAGGCTTGAATGAGGTGGACATCCAAAGGAAATTAACTTTGGCCTGGGCCCCCAGTCACTCAGACGAGGTTCATCAAGGCCTTTCATAGAAGCTGGCCCTTCCTTCGGCATCACTAAATCGCAAATTAAAAAGTCGATCTACCAATGGACACATAACAGGTCCAAGAAATGGTGGGAAAGATCACTAGGACAAAGGAATTCCTAAGGGAACTGAGTTTACTGAGTAGTAGATCTGTTGACCGGTTATTGCAGACTGAGTAAGCATATGTTTAACATCAGCCTGGCAGATGATGCTCTCTGCAGATTCTGTCAAGGGGAAGAAGAAACCCCAATTCATGTTTTGTGCCACTGCCATGGCTTACTGAGGACAAAGTTCCTAGCAATGAGCGTAGAGAAACCCACAGCTAACCACTACATAAAAATGATAGGCCTAATTAAGAAGGCAAAATTAGAGAGGGTCCTCTAGGATAAAAGGTCGCAATGAAACAGATTCGCATGTCCACACCATTCATAATCTAATCTAATCTCCCCACCTTTCATGACATCAGCTTATACCGAAATCCTGATGTGATGGATTTTTTTGGAGCTAGAATTAGGATTCAGACACCCCAAAAACGTTTAGTAAACATAGTCTCACCCCCCCCCCTCCCAGACTCAGAAGGTTTTTTTTATCGTGTGGCTGTCTATGTATTTATAACCAACTGACAATCAGTCAATAGAAGTGAGTCTCAGAATGAAGTTGCCTGTTTCCCTTTTCAACCTTCTACATCCTAAACACATATGGTCGATACTCTTCCTCCTCTCCCCTTAATTTGGCAGGTGTCACAGAATGAATTAGCGACTCTAGCTCTACGATTAAAGAGATGAATCTCAGCACTACAATGACCTGTTCATAATCTATTGAAGGTAGTAACTTTGCGGTGCCATCTTCTCGTAGTGACTCTGTTAAAACGCCAACCAGGATTGCCATTCTTGAAAAAGTTCTATCTCAAAAACCGAAGGAGAGCTAATTTATTTCCCATCAGATCACGATGGCCATACCAATCCAGAAAAGTACCACAATGATGAACCCCTAGAAGTCAGCTCGTACACCAACTCATTGATCGATCAAATCAAACCCTGTTCCACATGAGGTTCATTCAACCTCATGTGCAAGGCGACACTTTTGAAGTAAAATCTTGATCTGTTGAACCTTCTATAATGCAACAAAGATTGTTATGGCTTTGAATTAAAAAATGAAAAACATCGTGAAGATCCAGGTCCATAAATATTGATGAGATGCTGAAGACAGCAGATGCCATAGATGATTATGATCCACCAATAGCAAACTTAACATCAACTGCCTAACGAAACAATGACATCACCCCCAAAACTGCTTCTGGAGCGAGTTGGTCGTTCATTTAGAGCAGTGTTTCCCATCCTTTTTTGTGCCATGCCCCACCTGAGGCTTTCCAAAATTCTTATCCCCCCCTATGTAACATATACATAATTTTTAATATAAAAAATTTGAATTGTTCAAATTTGGCACCGAACTCTAGCTTTGCATTTAAATGGCCTGGAGCAAAAGAGTTAAACTCGTATCGAGTCCATTTTCGAATTGCCCTCCTTAACAATCAAATTGCCCCTCTGTGGGGTGTGGGCCCCACGTTGGGGAACACTGATCTAGAGTTATCCATAGATCAAATCTGACAATTTTAATTATTTTTCTGGTGAAGCCGGCCATCTTCACATCTATGAATACATGATTTTTTTTTTTTAATGTATGGTGGGTGCTTAGTTGCAGTGACTCCGTAAGCTGTATTACTTGTCTGGCTATCACTGCAACTCTTGCGGTGTAGTTTAGTGTGTGTAAAAAAGTCGATCCGGGATTAAACTCTCTGAAAAAATGTCACCGTCCCTCCAGAGAATTGAACCCCGGCACCTATCGTCCTCTCACAACAATAGTCAGCCGCCTAACCACTGCGGCCATCGACCCGATTAATACATAGATGAAAAAAAGGGATGATACTGAAGATGGGATGGGATAATAATGTCCCAAAACCTTACAATAAAACCAGTTGACAAACTTGATCAAAAAATATTTTTATTGGCTTTAAAAGGAATCTTGTTCAAAATAAATTAAACGCATTCTTTTATTAGCTTGACCAACTTTTTCTGCGGTTGGAGTGGGATAACGATGTCCAAAACCTCGATCAAAAACAAGACCTTCATTGTTTTTATCAGGATACAACTGCTCCGAATAAGCGAACATACTACTTCATCATTACATACATATGTACATGCCATCTGCGACGTTGCCACGTATACACTTCTTCTATTTCCTCACTCACTCTTAACTCCTTAATAAAACGCAGAGTCTAAATTGCAAACACTGCAGATTGATTGACGGGCTTTACATGTCCTAATCTTGTTACGCGTTACTGAAAATCTAATATCTCGGGCTTTGGGTGGTGCAGACCCTCGTCATGCGTTCAGTTAGCTGCTTGTGACTGGAAAAAGGTGGAGAGGGAGTCCTAACCGGGGAAGTGCCGTTGCAGATCGCGTACGAATACGGGGAAGTTTGAAAATGTTCCCGGAGCTGGAACATTCAACTCTTTTCCTTTTTGCTTGCATTCACGTATACGTACGCCGAAAAAAACTATATGTTTGCTTTTTGTTTACAGAAATAACACGGGAACCTAAGAAAAACGACATATATATTAGGTCGTCCATATTGTTGATTTTTCGTCGAGGACCTTTTGCCGTTTTTTATGTAAACAAAAGAATTTCTGGTGAAGTTAATAAAATCCAAGCTGGAGTTCAACCCTCAGGTTATATGAATTGAATATGGAATTTGTCTAGAATATTTCAAATTCTTACTTTGTTTACCGATCGGAATGGAAGAAAGTCTAATGGAAAAGATGCTAAATTGCAAATATTTTTATAAAACGCACAAAACTGAGGTCAATTTTATTCACTCACATAAAATTGTAGAATCTCAAGATAAAATAGAGAAATATACCTTCACTAACTAGACAAATATGTCTTATTAAACTACTTAATATTTCTGTATAACTTCCACAGAAACATCTCCGATTTATGCATCTAAACGGTTAATAACGTCAAATATTTATCTAAAGAGCACAACAAATCGTTACAGTCAAGTCAGACAGACAGACATCCGGGGAATGTTCCGAATCGCTAAATAACTCACATCTAACGAATAAGACGCCAATAACTATGTTTACACTCGCACAACTTCTTAGCGAGAACGATCTATACGCTGGGGGATGGAATTAAAACGGTCGCGAAATTCTCTTTTTAATGAATCTAACAACGTAAGCCGAGTAGTACATCTCACGGAGAGATTTATAGCGAAGATCAAAGGGTCACAAATCCAGATGGCTTTACTTGAATTATATACATATTTCGGTTCAAATTGGCGAGTAATATTTTATAAAAAGGCTTGGTTTCCATTTTTCATTGCCGTGATTAAAATATTTATATGAGATAATTGGAAAAAAAAGAGAAATACAAATATTTTCCTAGTTTTAACAGTTGTTAACTGTCAAAGAGCTGTTGACAGCTGTCAAACTACACTTTATTCTTCGATAACTAAGAGTACTTCATCTTTATAGCACCCTTTTATTCGCAACAATAAATATTTATCTGTATTTAAACAGCTGCTAACACTAAAAATTTTATGACAGCTGTCAAAGTAGAAAAAAAAAGAATCCTCCTAATTTTGACAGTTATAAAACTGAATGTAAGAATAACTGATTCTAAGAATAAATATTTCTCAGTATTCAAGAAATTCCCAATGTTAAAACATATTAGACAGCTGTCAAACTATACAAACAGTTACTTAGACTTAATTATGACGGCTACGATTCGAAATATTTCTATTACCAAAGAATAAAACACCAGCTTATTCAATGCAATGTACGTCAACCAACTGTCAAATTAAACGAAACTGATACGATTTTGACAGTTGTCAACTTTTTTTAGTATTTTAGCAATTTCCATTATTGAAATATTTCGGACAACTGTCAAATTACAGCAATTCATTTAGTACAAAATATGTCAGCTAGCTGTCAAACTGGAGCAATAAGTTATTGCCAGTATAGACCGTTGTAACTATCTAGATGTTTTTGACAGCAATTGTCGTGTAGGATTTCTTAACACAGCAATTAAACATGTCTCATAGCTGTCAAACTACATAAACATTTACTTCTTATCTTGTTTATGAATAAATGTGACAATAATTGCTACATAAAATATTTCTGGTTATCACCATAGAATCATAGGATTTCTGTAGTGAAAAATATTTCAGCTCGCTGTCAAATTAGAAAAACGGATGATTTTGTGATTTCTGACAATTATATTTATCAACACACTTTTGACAGTTACAAAAATAAACAAGCCAGCTACGATTTTCCAGTTATTATCAATCAACATTTCTCGGTATTTAACCAAATGTCACATTATTACAACATTTTGGACGGGTGTGAAACTACATGGAGTCCTAGTCGTCTCGTAAGTGTGACAGTTACAACTCAAAATATTTCTATCTATTAGCAAAGATTAAAACAGCAATTTATTCAGTAAAAAATATTTTGACAGATTTTAACAGCGTTGAAAAAGTTTATTAAGCTGTCAAAATACATAAACAATTATTTCTTTTGATTAGTGTGCAATTTTTGGTTATTTCGGTTTTGGCAGTGGTAACTGTCAATATAATTTTGACAGATGATTTGGTCAATTAGAAGCACTTAGCTATTTCTAAAAGCTTCTTATTTGCAACAATAAACATTTCTCTCTAATTAAACAATTACCAACACGCATTTTTTTCTGACAGCTGTCAGTTTATGTAAACTGTCACTCCCTAAAAATTTGACAGTTGCAACTCAGAAGCTTTGACAGTTTTTAATTTCAAGCAGTTGCTAGTATTTGTGACATTATTTTATTTAAGTTATTAAACTACGTAAACAGTTAGTTTTTATAAATGTGACAGATGCAATTCAGAATTTTTTTGTCGCCTGTCAAATTGAATCAAAAAATTACTTTTTTCTTCAAACGTAACAAAATATGATCATTTTGTTACTGTACACATGCCTTTGAAATAATGCATTTTGTTACTAGTACAATAATAGACTCATTATTTTACTAGTAAAATAATTATTTGACAAGTGTCAAATATTTGCGAAATGCACTAGTGTTGCTGAAGGGTACCTAGATGAATCCATATCAAATAAACGAGCTACAGCAACGAGAATATTGAATCCAACGGACTATAGCTCCTATACCACGAATCCGTCACCTGGTTGTAGTGCCACTGAAAATAGAGTTGAAGCAGCTACCACTACTACTATTAACACTGATACTGAAATGAACAATAATACAAAATATTGTAAACAACTTATGCAAAATTGTTCTGTTAATAATTGTACTTTTAATATCACCATAAATAAATAAAAATTTAAACAAAGTACGTTGACAGTTGTTTGACAGATACATAGAACCTGATTTCAAGCAATGATAATACATGTTACATTTAAATGTGTATTCCGCAAGAGCGATAGAAATCGTTTGAAGGAAAAATAGTATACATCACACGGAGTAGAAAGCTTTTTGTGTCTCGTCCAATTTGCACTGTCTCGGCTATCGCCTCGACAGCAAACGTTTGGGCTCGTCACATAAATGACAGCTTTCTACTCCTAGTAATGTAATATACTATTTTATGGATGTGACACTTGTAATACTGCAACATTTTTTCTTCGTTTCTACAATTAGAGATTCCACATTATTAACAAAATTATTGTTTAATAATATTGACAGTTCTAACAATAACATAGATGTCACTGCATTTTTATTCCTTGTTTCTTAATTTTTGAGTGAAAGATAAGTTAATAACAATAAAGGTTTTTTGTGTCCTATTGATGAAAGATAAGTACAAAAGGTCACAAAATAGATGTATTACTACAAAATATGTACATATATGAATTAAAAACAAAATTAAATAATAGATTAAATAATATTACACATTTGCAATTCGGAATTTCGCATTTGTAATAACAATAGCACGTTTCGCAAATATTTAATTTATCTTGTTTATGAATACTGTTTATGTTGTTTCAAAACGAAATTTTAAAAATAAAATTATTCGAAACATTAGTTGTTATTTTAACATAGTATTAACATGAACCGCATATTTTCAATTTCGTAACTTTTATTGTAAATATCGTTATAACAAATTAAAAAAGGATATAAAATCGAATTCACAAACAAAAAAATGTGGAGCAGTCAGCAGGATTACAATTATTTAAAGCACAGCCTATTAGTATTTAAAACAGAGTCATACTCATACAATCAAAAAGCATAGTGTGACTAACGACTCTCATCAAACCTCTTAATAAACGCCCATAAAAGCATTTACATCCTCGCATATTTGTACCTTCTAAGTACTACTCGCTTACTCCTCCACAAACGAGGGGTAGATCCGAAGCGAAATATCTAGCGTACTTGTCATGATGACAAGATATTATTAGCTAGACGCTGGGGGTTGTAAGACCATTGTACGTGTTCCTGTAACTGGGCCCTCCCTCCCCGGTTTCGTACGTATACGAGGGTGCCAACCTTTACAAAAAGGGACGTGCATCACCCTCACTCACGGCTCGAGTCAATCAGGGCGTGAAAACTGACACATTTACATACCACCCCATTGAATCACTACAAGGCGCTTTCACTCCTCGATGTGTAGTATAGGGGTAAAGTGCGGGCCGTTCTTTCTCTCTCCCGGACGATGAACGCTAATTCTGCAAAGTAGACGGTGCGACGCTGACGGGAGCTCGCGCGTTGGAGGACGACGACGAAAAAAAAAGAGAAACGACGAACGCAAGGTGGAAGGTTTTAAAATTTTCCCTTATGCCGCGAGGGGTTGGAATACGCCGGCATTAGACGGTTATTGTAAACGTGCGAAGAGAGAGGTTTTTCGGTTTTGAAAGGCGTCAATTATGAAGATGAAAACAGTAAATTTATCGTTGATGGGTTGATGGCTCATTTTCTCTTTTTTTTTTTGCTTGGAATTGTGTTATCGTATTCGGTGAAAAAATTTCTTCGTAATATAATATAACGCCTCAGAAGGTGAGGTAAAAAACATTCATATAGCGTTCATGCAGTCTTGGACTTTAAAAATGAAAGCTGATTATTTGAGAAGATTGCTAAGGTGATATCGAATGTTAGAACTGAAACGCCATCTACAGACAACTGCTTAATCTTCACCTAAACCAATCATCTCTTGAAGTTAAGATGGAAGGGGCCAAGGGCTTATCTTGAAGACACTACTCTCAAATTATTACAACTGGATGAATTACTGTCCTTGCTATAGTTTATCCTGCTGATATTAAGGCTGGATTCTAAGTCTTCTATCAAAAGTTGATAACAAAATTCCTCAAAGTTGATCAAAAATCAATCTTACAATTGAGATTGATAAAAAAATTGTTTCCTGTCGCTCAGCAAGTCACATCTCACTATAACACATACGTCAAGAGTAGAACTACCCCGAATCAACAGCAGACCGCTTCGACATTGTCACCACACCCCCATTGTTTCTCCTTCACCAAAATATTTGTAGGACTTACGGAAAGAGTAAGAATGAAGTGTGTTGCCAAAGTCGAAGCGACTTATTGTCGATTCGGTGTGGTTCCACTCCAATTTTGTGGACTTTACAACCGAAAAAAACCGCAAATTGCTTCTCAAAAACTTGCTTCTCAGAAGCTGGTGCTGGAGGTGGTGGAGCAGATGATATTGGAACATCCAAAACATGTTCTAGCAATCGTGAGCAAGCTATGGAATACATTTATCTGCTCCGCTGTATGAAAAATAGAGGGATTGGAAGAGGAGAAGCTCATCGAGAACCTCGAATCCTTCAGAGTCATATAACTGTTAGACATCGACACCCAGCTGCATGAGAAGCGCAAAATGAGAAGCTAGAAATAAATCCAACAACACCTCGTGGCAACTAGCTCACCAACCAAGGCCTGACTAGCATCATAGCCACAGAAAGGAAATAAGATTCCGCAAGGCCTAACTATAGGTCCTCCACATTAGAACAACATATATGATGAGCTCCTCAGACGATGCAAGACATGTATCCTGTTTCTAGTTGTATATATCATAAAGGGAAAAGAAAGTCTGATTAATGTGAACTATATCGGTGGAGAGGGTGGTTTAACTGCGCGGTGTATCTCTCCAATAGCCCAAAAAATCAAAGAAAGATGTTGGTCGCCATGAACCTAAAGATTGGCAATTGCTGCTTCGAGAAATACCTACTTAGTGGAAGAAAAGCAAATATTGAGCCGACGTGGAGCATACACCTTTCGCAATTGTCCAAAATGGAAGGATATCCAAGCAATGTACGCTAGAGAAAAGGGAGAAGCTTCTGATCGTATTATTGTGATGGAAAACCTATTCGCATCCAAAGATCAATGACTGTCTGCATATAAACCAATACAATATCTCTTTGGGAGGTTATAACCATGACAGTGGACAATTACCTGGAATTGATCTTACTGACGACTTGTCGGTGAGTCGGTGAGAGGAATAGTTGTCTGCTTGAAATGCAAGAATGCAATTAAGTGACAGCCTAGAGCCATGAACAACAGCTCAGTGATTGTCTTGTGTAAATTTTATCTTTCTCTCCATAACAAAGGTAATCTTTGCATCATAAAGAAGTGGAGCAACCATATGTTTGCGTTGATAATTCTGGCTATTGACTCATCAAAGTGCTGCCAGAGGGTGATGAGTTTTTGATCCAATATCAGCTTAAGATATAAAACAGCCCGACCACTTACCAATAAAGATAGTATCCGTTGGAATAGACCTCCTAGAGCATAGTGAGGGTCTTGCACTTATGGCCAGGATGGAGACAAAACTGATAAGCTTGCTAGTCGTTCTGAAAGACATTAAAGGAAAATGGTGCAAAATCAGGAAAGTAGTGCAGATTTTCTAGAACAGAATCCGAAAGCCTTGAAAGAGTCAAATTAAAAATACCATCTTGACTTCACAAATGATATGAGAGAAGAGATGTCAAAACGAGAGGCTTTATTGTCGTAGATAAGACCATCTGGACCGTGTGTAACCCTATTAAAGGTGCAATAGATGCCTAAAATATGTACAACAATCTAGAGCTCATACTCCAATTAAAGACTGCCAATCCTTTGTAATGAGCCCCACAAAACTTTAACAATTTTTATGGTCGAGAGGTCTTTGCGAGTTACTTTACAGAATTAGTAAAGAGGGTTTAGATCTTATTTCTAGGAAACGTCGTAAATTAAAATGTCACTCACTAGAATTTCCATTTTAAAAATATGGAATCAAATCTCCTCATCTCCGCTTCCCCGACTTATGTACGTCGCAATTGTATATTTCGTTTTTTTTTCGCCTTTCTTCTTAGCGGTAGAGTCGGAAATCACAGATAACTATTCCATCACGGTAAATACTGACAAATCTCTTCACTGCAATACGCCAAATAAAGGCAAAAATCCGCTCAAGTCTCCTCTATCCGAGCGCAGAGCAAGGGAATTATCATTAGCGTGAACAGAAAAGAAATGAATTCTTTGTTAAAGGTTTCTCTCGCAGAAACCGAATGTATATCTATATATATACATAAATATAATAGAGAGAGAGAGAGAGAGAAACGCTATAGCGAGAACAACCCGTCTACAAATCAAGGCAGATTATTTTAGAAAGCTCTTCCGCGAAACAGAACAGATTCGTTCGTATACGCTTGCGGATTTCTATAAAGCAGAGTTACCTCGATCAAACTCGGGTGTTTACGCCTGTTTATTAAGAGGTATGTGCTTAAACCAGTCAAGATCTACATGCATAGTAGGTCGTGAAATAAGTAGGCTAAACTCTGCAGCTAACTAGGGGGAGCATCCATTAAGGTCCCTCTTTTGATTAATCACTCTTTTCGTTTTGTTAAGTTTGTTAAGAAGTTGGAGGGTGTTGATTGATTTCTACTTGACCTACACATTTCGAAATCAGTCCATTAAAAATAAAACAGAAAGGAGTTGAATTTGAAGTAATTGGAAGTATTAAAGAATAGAAGAATAGAAAGTCCAGGAATGAGGGAATTGTTTCCCAAATTTGGAATGAATCCACTAGAATCATCTTCTTCATTAAACTTAATTTAATTTTCTTCCACCTTGCCATCACTACCACTTTTGGGGTAGTACCTGAGATTGAAAAGGTCGAAACTATGTGATCCGTTTGTAGTGCTTGATCGTTTGCAGGGCGATTCCAAACAATATACCATGAGCATCTAATAATGTCTCTCTAGCTTCCTTCATTGCTTCTTTTTTCCTCCTATTATTATTCGCTTCCGAAAAATCGATTTTTTTTTGCCATGCTGAATGCTTGATGCACTCCAAGCACTTAGTTCTATCGCGACTTGGGAGTGTGGTACTCTCCGCAATGCAGCCTACCCACTAAAAAGACCTACACTAAAAACCCACTATTCGCTCGAGGATATCTGGAACTATTGGTATATGACTTCAGACTACTTCCTCTTCTACCGTTTTTGCCTACCTAGCTCCTGGGATTCCTTTCTTGCAATGATGTCTCTTATCATGCCATAAGCAATATTCCATTTCAGTGGGGATTCAATCATCGTTGGGTTGCCTCGTCTCTGATTTCATTCCACTTTATACATTCAACAATCATGTGCTCAGCTGTGTCTACCTTCAGCCGTGACCAGTTAGCACTTGTGTCAGGTAGTACTCCAACTGACGATGTCCGCACGTTAGCCACTCCGCCAAGTTAACTATAAGCGGTTGTGTCCATTGAGTCTGCCAGTCTTTGAGTAGGTTCGTATTCTGACTTGAATTTTTGTTAATTTATTATCTCCTTCCCTGTTCTTATAAAAGGACGCCCTTTCTTTTACTATGAGGTGTATCTGCAATATTTCCATAATCACCTGTAGTGCAACCAAAGATGAGGTCCTATAGGACGACGTCACCCTCAAGAGCATGGATCTCTGGATCCTTTCCAGGATGTTCCGGTATTTTTTGATATTTATGGCTCTCTGCCATACTGGAGCCTCATATAAAATCATGTTATGTATAGCGCTAGATAATACTGCCCTCCTACCGCTGCTAGGTCCTTTGATATTTGGCATAAGTTCTGCAAATCTAACTACCTTCTCTTCGACACCGGCGACAACGTTCTTCACGTGGGGGCCATAGCTCTCTCTCTCATCCAAGGTAACGCCTGGGTATTTAACTGTCTTGGAAGGTTTTAAGACCACTCCGTCCAAGTTAAAAGTGACATGGTCTCTTTTCCTTCTCCCACTCATCATCAGAGTGAGTTTTCTCCGGTGCAAGGTGCATTTTATGCTCCACCATCCACTGGCTTATTTGCTTATATATTCATCTTCGGCGCCCACCAATAACAAACTCCATCATGGAAGATGTTCAACAGGATCGGACCCAGTACAGATTCCTGTGGAACACCCACGTTTGTCTCGATAGTCTCGTCCATACCTACGTAAATCCTTCTGCTCGTGAGGTAGCTTGATATAAAGGCGATCAAGTACTTTGATATGTGTCTGTCGCATAACTCATCTATTATCCGCTGGTGGCATACGGTGTTAAATGCATTTCATTCGCGTCTATCGATATTAGAAGACACCACTTGCCCCTGTATTCACTAGCAGCCTGTATGATAGTGTCAATCGCGTCAATGGTAGGCATGTTTTTTTCTGAAACTAAACTGCTTTTCGCGCAAGTCTCCTTTCTCTTCCAGTTCGCATAGCAATCGATTTCTGATAATGTTGACCACTTTTCAAAAGCAACACCAATTTAGCTACCTTCCATTTGTCAGGAAGCTCCTGCAACTGCAGCAAACTGTTCATAATTTCACTCGCAAGATGGGGCCAGGAATCGACAGCTATTTTGGTGGCTTCTGGTGAAATTTGATCCAATCCAGGGGCCCTACCGCCTTTTAGACTTAGTGCTGCGGTTTTTTTTTCTGCTTGTCTAACGGGTTCATCATCTGTGTCCTTCTCCATCCACCAGCAGATACCAGTACCACGTGGAAAGAGGTCGGCTATGATTTGTCTCAAAATCGATTATATTGTTTCATTTAAAAATAATCGTAAACATCGCTTAAAAAACACCAATACGTCAGCAGAATTTCACGTAATTTAATTTAATAGTGAACGTAATAAAATGCAGAACGTCCAATCCTCTAGTCATCCGAACGATATAACCATGTAAACATAAGATAAAATTCCAAATCTACTGCCAATAAATAGTAAAGTTTTGACAGTAGGACCCTGTTGTAGCATGTCCTAGTGCGTTGCCCGCCTGTCGAAAATACAGCAATAAATTGAGGATCCCATAGCTGCTCTATTCTCCCCCCACAAGATAGTCGTACAGCGACCTCTAATCTAAAGATATCGGTCACGTCAACCCGCATCTCTCCTCGTAACTGTTTGCGTTTAAAGCCCAGCCATACGTATCGGGCTAATTTTACTTACGAAGTGGTTTAAATTGACGTCAAAGCGACCTAATTTAAACGTGTAAAGATTTTGTTATTATGATTATATATATATAACATAAATAGCCGAAATCTGCATCTATACAAGGTTTAATAATAGTAAAGGTAAAAGTTACTCTATATAGTACAACGTAGATATGGCACATTCAAGTTTTAATAGCTCATAATATCTTTCATATGCCTCATATTAATGTTAACGATGTGCTTACAGAACTTTAAACAGATAACTGAGACTGCCGCTTGTATCGCTACAGTTGGAAACTTCGTCGGAGCACCGAATTAATTAAACGCAGGATCCGCGACAAAATTGCGGCAGTGCATGGATATTTTTGAGGGAGGACACAAATGTAAAGAGGAACAACCGCTGCAAGTTTTGTACTCATAAAAAGAACCAAGATTACCTACAGTTTTGCTAGATTTTGCATGTGGATATGATTTTGGAAGCATAAGTAGGGTTTTAAGATAAGCGCTTGAATGCTGTATCTTTAATATGTTCCTCTGTGTCTTGGTAATTAAGATTTGTCCTATTTAGGTTATTGCATGACAAATCTTAATCTTCCAGTAGTCACCAACACCGGGCTGTTGAAATATTTGCAGTATTGTAGATAGTGGTAGGGATAGTGAATCATCGCCTTAGCATGTTCCCCGGTTTTTTAACGTCCAATTTTTGAGGTTTTTTGGAATATAATTCTTCTACAGGTGGCGTCTTACGCAAAAGAGCAAGAACATCGCCAAAAACTGTTAGAGAAGAATCTTACTGACAAAGAAGCGTCAGAATTACATGACTATGATGAATCGGATCAAGGGTCAGATAGACAAGAAAGACAGGATACAGATAGCAAATCTGAGCAAGACATTTCAGATGCTGACGAGGAAGTGCTCCATTTAGAAAGTTTTTTTAGTTGAAAAAAGATAAACTCAGTCGTTAGAAGAAACATCCAGAACTATAAAAACCAGGACTATAAAACCAGAACAGTAAACATTATAAAATGATTGTCAGGACCTTCTAAAGAGACAAATCCCTTCAGAAATTCAGATTCCTTCTCCGTGTAATCAGATTTGATGACAAATATATTTGTAGCCAACTGTGAAAAAGGATATCATCAGTCTGAATTTATAACAAAAGATGAAATGTTGCCGGCGTTTAGAGGAAAATGTAGGTTCCGACAATATATTCCATCTAAATCAAATAAATATGGGATTAAAGTATTACAACCAGAAGGCCCTTATAAGGTCTCAAATACGAGTGAAGATATTGTCTTTAGAATGTCCAATCATATTTTTGGGAATGAAAGAAACAACGATGGACAACTGGTTCACTTCCGTGCCTCTTGTAGAAAAACTGTTTACAGAACATAAACTAACATCAATAGGAACTGTTAGAAAAAATAAGTGTAGAGTTTACCCAATCTACAGCGTGGCCTAATTGTTCGAGTATGTTTGTGTTTAGAAACAATTGTACTTTGGTATCATACAAACCGAGCAAAAAGAAAAACGTAGGTACTTGTAGTTTCCAGTATGCACTATCAAGATGATATCGATGAAGAAACGAGAGAACAATATAAACCAATTATCGTACGGCTAACAATAGTTCTAAGGGTGGGGTTGATACAGTCGATAAACTCTACGCAAGTTATAGTTGTGTCCGTAATACCAGAAGATGACCGATGGTTTATTATGCTTAATGTGGTCGGGATTAATTCAAAGATTATCCATGATGATACTAATGCTCCTTCCAACTTGCTGAGAAGAAATTTCTTAAGAAAATGAGCTTATGAGTTGGTTTTTCCATTAATGCGACAACGTTCTACTATAACCAACCTCCCAAAAATGATGACACTCAGATTACGAGAACTATTCCAAATTGAAAATGACGCTATACCTGCTATACCAAAGAATAGAAATGGAAGATGTGCATATTGTGATTGTTTTCGGTGCCAAAAGATTATGTGCCTCAAACATTTAACGGGAATATCCTATCCTATGGGAATACTTTTCTTTTCTAGGGCTGAACGTTGAGGTCCTTAAGCGTTTTTATCTCTGATATGGCCCTTTAGGCATTGCGTTGTTGATGATAAGAGTTGTTGATGTGGTCACTCTCGCGGCAGTTGGCGCTGGTGGATGTTTCCAGTCCTTATTGAGCTAATCCTGGTCTGCAGCAATGTCGAGAGCCCTTCTAATCTTCACCCTAGGCGGTGGTCTATCAGGGTCGAGATCGGCCAGACAGGAGACCAGCGGGTTTGCCAATGTTGTAGTCTTATCCAGGGTTTTGGTAGCAAGCGATAAGTTGTGGTCCTTGAGGGAAGGGACTCCCAGGTCCGCCCGGAGTTGAGTATTCCTGACGAACCATGCGGCCCTGACGATCATCCTGAGGATCTTATTTTGGAGGGTCTCCAATCTCCTTAGGTGAATCTTGGCCAGACTCGAGCAGGACAGCGAGCCATAGCTGATGGTGGGACGAAGGAATGCCAAGTTAATCAGAACCTTGATTCTCAGAGAGAGGGAACTTCGGGCACTCATAAATCTTTTGACGATCTTATCGACATGGAACTTGAAGGTGAGTCTCTGGTCCAAGATGACTCCCAAGTACAACGCAGACTGACTCTATGGGAGACGGAAATCTCCAACGAAAATATTATCGTGGGATGGTTCTCGCTTCTTAGTATATCGAACAGCTACGCATTTCGGCTCGTTTATCCTGAATTTCCATTTGTTGCTCCAGGTCCCGATTGTAATAACCTGTTCTTGAAGACGTCGACAAACTAATTCCTCATCACTCCTCGATGACGTATATGCAGCTTTATCATCGGCATATCGGGAATATGTCGAGACTGTCAGACATTGCCTAAACAGATTAAAAAAAATATGGACGTCACGGTGAAAGAGAGCGGTGTGACTTCTGATATCCAAAATTTTTGCGTGACTACTGGAAGGTTAATGTGCTTCTATGTCTCTACAGTGGCATTATTAAATATTATGGTATACGAGGATGAGTTAAAAAATTTAAATTTAAAATAAACCCAACCAACCTACGTTGAGCGCCAAATTCTCTGATAATAAATATTGATTTAATGTAATACACATTGGTATTGAGTGTACGTTGCTCGAACTACCGCAGATCTGGCCTACAGGGACCAGTTCAACTCATCGTAGCGTTTGGAGCTACGCCACATCACCACACTAGACGCGTCTGGAGTTATCCTCCAGATGAATTATGTACGACATCTTCCATACGAACTGAAACGAAAATGTTGGCGCGATGTTCTTCTCCTCCACCTTCCACTTCCCTAGACGTCGAGTTTGGTCGATCTCGTTGTTTTTCGATTGCGCTAAAGCATCGAGACGCGGTGTACTAATCAACTCGTTGTAACTTGTCGGTTAACAACTCGTGAACCGTTTCTATAACGGCCGCGTGGACGTCGGTGTCGACGTCGACATGACCATTAAAAGTACGTGAACGTGTTGCGAGAAATTGAACCAATATATATATCGATGGAATCAAGAGTTACTCGGACAATGTATATATGTAGGTTTGTAAGATGGGGGTTGTGTTGCGAATCGAACGACGTTAATTGGGATTTTGCTAGTTGGTGCTACATCGGAGTTCATTAAGCACTTCCTGTTATTGATTTGCTGAAGCAAATTCTAGGAAGTTTCTTGTTTTTGTTGCTTTTGCGTTTCTTTGGAAATATTGGACAGTTTTTGACGGGCACTAATTAGATATGTAATGGAATGGAACCACACACAAAATTGCACAATAGTAAACATTCCCCTATTTGAATAACAATTTAGTATTTCATCGAAACATATGTCTAGGGTACAATATAATAGTCACTGCTTTCTATTATTGAGAAAAAAAAAACGAAATATGCAATTTTCAAACGCAAAACTCACATAATTACTCGCACACAATTGGTTCGAACCTTTTATCAAGCTAGCGAGCGAAACGAATGCTAATTCTTTCCGATTCCTGAATAGAACGAATATGTGCATTTATATTATGCCCACCTGTCCTAGGAAATACGTTTCAACTAAAGGAAATGCATTCGATATTCCCGATGTGTGGCATAGTAAAGGTATTCACGGAATAGAAGGGAGACCCATTATCACAATCCCTCCCGCTAATATTCGGATTGACACACACGATTCAATAATAACACCGTCGCTTCGACGTGTTTGCATCCCTTCTCCTATATAACAGAGCCCAGGGTCTTCTACATCTCTACACAAATATAGCTTTGAAATGTTAGTTGACAGAGAATTAAGCACTTAGCTGTAGGTCGGGACAATCTTCCTCCTTTGAAATGGTAATCTCTCTCTATTCAAGTTCGTTGGGCGCTGGTTCTCCGTTCTGAAATGATTGACGGGTCTTTTCTTTATCGGAAATTTTCAGCTCGTGAGTATTTAGTAGCACTTCCCGATCTATATAATGATGTTATGTTCGAAATGGGAGAGGAAACCGGCTCGAGTTAAGCTGCTGCCATCTACACGTATCGAATTGGTGTTAATAATTGAGAGGAACACCTGGGTAAATGTGACAAGCTTAATTGTCATCTGCTATATAAATTTTAATCCTACTGACTGCGCCATAATATTTATTAATATAATATATAAATAGTCATTTTAACTAGGTACTTCACAAAATAGATTTCATCTCCCCTAGACGTCTACAAAGTATTATATTCTATCAAAAGCAAACGAAACAAATACCTACATTTTCACGTAGTGCTTAATAATAACGCAGCATGTTCATTATTTCCGTCTCTATCTTAGCAAACACCGTTCCAATTATATTGTTTAATAATACGTCCTTTTTAGAGGAAAGAAGTACACCTAGCGGGTCGAGTACGCAGAACGAAATTGAGTTCCGGAAACTAGTACAAAGACATCTTTCTCGACCTCTTTTCGAATATAGACGCAGGATACCTAGAGATATTTAAAGTTGTCGCCTTGTCGTGCTAGACGAAATTACAATATAAAGTCTCGCTCTTTCTTTCCACGCAAGTTGGAAGTAAAACGGTAAGGAATAAAGCTTGAACGAAGTATAGAATAAAAGCATGGAAAATGGAAGGGTTACAGTTAACTATAGCGCTACCATCGTCTTAAAGGTTTTAATATTAAAATTGCACTTTGTTGAAACAAAGGCTTTGCTATCCTTAAGATACTACTTTTGTGTAACTTTCGTCTAGTAGAGAGAAAGACTCTTCAAGGTATATTGCAATATAATGTTAGTTATATAAAGTATGCAGTTTGATAATTCTTTTTATGAGGATATTTAATGACCTAGTCTTTCGAAAACAATTTTCATAAAATAATTCGATATATCATCTTTGCAATACAACTCGACATAATTTTGACATTAATATATTTCTGTGGCTTGCTGCTAGAAGGGCCAAAGTCTAAAATATTGGTTTTGTGCGTCGCCCCGAAAAGACAAGAACCGCAGATTTAATGGGATTTAAAGAGAGAGAATGCTGTGAACATTGCTGAGAAAGCCTGTTGAGGTCTTCATTCAATGAAGCAGTTGCCAACGGTACCTCCTCATTTTTTTATTTTAAAAACATGCCGTCCGGAAGTGGAGTCGACGCACCAGGTATGGCTATTAGTGCTGTCGAAGCCGCCCGGTGGCGCAGCGGTGTTGCAGTAGGTAGCAATAGCCATACCTGATGGTGGTTCGACTCCACTTCCGGACGGCATATTTTTAAAATAAAAAATTTTTTAATTTAATTGGCGTTTGGGAAAAAATTGCATTATATACATGTACTTATATTCGCCAAGAAAATAAATACACTTCGGTGTAAAAAAAAGAAATATAAACTTGTGTGTCATCGGCATAGCAAATTCGAAATGTACATAGAAAATAAGAGAGGACCAAGAATGGAACCCTGAGGAACTCCTGACTTGATCGATTTGAATTCAGAAATAACATTATCTATTTTAATTGCCTGAAAACGATCAAGCAAATAATTACGCATAAGTTCAACGGCAGGCACTGAGAGACCACAGAAGCGTAGAATAAAAAACAATAAATTGCGATTAATAGTGTCGAATGCTCTACTAAAGTCCAATAATACCAATATAACTACCATACCTCTATCCAAGGATCTAAGCACATCACCTGTAACACATAAGAGAGCAGTGGTACAACTATAATTAGCACGAAAGCCTGATTGCCTCAAGCGAATAATATTATTTCTTAACAGAAATGTACGCAATTGTTGCTCCATAATCCTTTCTATAATTTTTGACAACGTGGGAAGAATACTTATAGGGCGAACATCTTTATGTTCAGTTGGCGTGGCAATTTTCGGCACAGGAGTAATAATGGCCTTTCTCCAGATCGTTGGAAAAACAGATTTACCTAATATGAGATTAATTCCTTTAAATTTTTTAACTTTTAGGGCAGGTAGTGGTAAAGGTGTTTGTGAAATAGGCACTATAATTTTGGTATTGAAACATTTCTTAATCGCTTTCTCGTCAAGTCTAGTATTATAAATTCTTCGTCAGCGCACACAGAATTTTTATAAAACACTTTACCTAGATCATTAGTGCGGCACTGCATAAATCGAATTTGTGACCAGTTGGCTATCATTCCCATTGTTAAACTTCCACAACCTTAACTGGTCAATTTTTTGGTACTAGACGAATTAAATTAGCAGCGTTGATAGTATCGGCTTCCATATGTGTATGCCCAGGGACTAAAAATTTATGATTGATAGCTACCTGCCTCCCTTCGAGACCGAATTCCTGTAAAATCGTTAATAAAATTACTGCTATTATAATGTTCTTGTTTTGTTCAAGACAAAAGGTGCAAATAAAGACAAGATCCAATTTCTTCACCTCCCCTGTTTGCAACAGTCTCAACCCACAGATAGCAAGTTGATTAATTTTATCCTTTTATAGACTCAAGAATCGTCAAATTAAGTGTCCACAGCTTCCGTTTGTAAAAGAATATGCTGCTTTTCAAAATTAGAGTACGGAGACACTTTTGCAAATCAAAACTAAGTGTGACGATGCTTGAATCAACGGGGTTGCACCGAGTCAGCTAATTCGAAAAGTAAATTTTTTTCTTCCAGTATTCCTACTCTTCCAAATTCATCATCGATGGTATTTAGACTCATACCTGCTTTATCACAGGTTCCACAAGTATCATTTTGGGGTTCGAGTAGTGGCTTCGATAAGCATAATATGTTGCATAATATCTTCGTCTGTTTCTGGACTTTTAGGTTGCTTGCCATGCATTCCCCTCCCGTCTCTAGGACAAATTCCTGATGCAGAACATCGCCTATTTTTCTGTACTACTGTTCCTAACTTTTTTGAGAGTCTGATCTAGAGTATTTAGAAACATAACTTGGCAGACTTCTATTCTTTCAGAACCAGCAGACAGGTAATGTACTGATTTTGTATGGAGATTGTAAAAACTTTTCAAAATCTATTGTCTTTCTTCTTACTACTTTAGCTGGTCTAATTTGTCCTCTGGAAGACGTATATGCTTTTCTCTGGGCTTTTAGTGATTTTCTAATGTTTTTCTCCCATTTCTTAGGATCACGTTTTCTTTTTCAACTTTTCGCCTTCTCCTTCTTCTCTTTTGGGCGTTTGTTTCAGAAGACTTTAATTTGATGCGTTTTCTAGATTTTTGCTTTTTTGTACTAAAAGTATGGGTATGGGTGTATAGGTGTCAGAACTACCACAGCTTTCTTCGACATTTGCAAGTAGCGAATTAAAATCGTCAGTAACACAGCCTGTTAATAAGTTTTCAATGCCTTTGTCGAAGGAAGGCGCAGGCCGTGAAATAGGAGTAGATACCAGAGTAGTATTTGGATTTGTAGTATCCAGTTGCACTTGGCATTTACTACTTGATTCTGTTAATAATATAACTGTTAATAACGTTATTATGCTGTTATTTTGTTAGAGTCTAGCCTGGTTTATAATCTGTTTAATAAATTCAAATTAATACTTTTCAAAGTGAAACCAAAATGGGCGTTTCTAAGAACAAATATAATAAAATACTAAACGTACCTTCTGTATCATCCTGTATGCGTGCAGACGTTCTACACAATGCTAATATTGCCTTTCCTCTAGAGTACATCATAATAAATCATTAATTGATGTAGTAAAGTAAAGTTTCACAAACTTCATTGAACAGTGACTGCACAACGATCAATGTCAACCAAGATTCAAACACCTTCTTTTAGAAAGGCCAATTTCATGATTGGCCCTTATAGAAGTAAAACATCGTGCCACTTATAAGACTTAGTTTTAAGAATAAGAGCAGGTATTTAGTGGACATATCCCTGTTTTGGGAAAACATTGACAACATTGACCCAAGCCATAGATTTGAAGAATAAAGTCTTCAATCAATCTAAAACTCTCGAACTTCATTCAGATGATGATGTCAAAATTATAAATCTCACATTGATACCAAAACACAGTACCTCAGCACCCTCGTACACGGCAGTAGTACATACAGGGTGTCTCTTTAGTGCGTCCAAGTACCACCAGTAGTACTCCCCTTGCAAATATTTTTTCGGAAAAACAATTAGACGGAGGTTACTTGAACTGATATGGCACACGTTCCAAAATTACTTTCACTTATACAGGGTGTTCCATTTTCACTAAACAAAATCCAACTCTGTTATTTTATCTCTAAATTCAACTGTTTCTAAGATATTTACAATTTTCCATAATAATTTCTTATTGCACCATCTTAAAGAAAAATTAATATTGTAAAGCATTTTGAAGCGTAAGGTACCAAACTTCCACAAATGAAAGTAAAATGTCTTAGATACAGAGAACTGTCATAATTTTCAACAAAATTTATACAGGGTATGCAGAAATAAGCAACAATGACATGCAAATGCTCCTATGCCTGGGGGTTGGCTTCGTTCTCCGGATCTGAATCCGATCGAACATGATCGGTTGGACAGTTCAACGTTATCCGATCACTTCTACATTTATCATTTATTGCACACATATTCTAATTTACTACGTCCATAAAGGTCGAACCTTAAATATCAGTTAATCTACACATAGACGTTTTTCACCTTTAAAAATATGCTATGCTATTAAATATATCAGATTAATTTAATGAAATTGCCGAAATTTGAATTAATTATCCATAAAACCAAGTGTTATACATGCAATAAAAGCATTAGATGATTATGCAAGATATGCTAATCGGTCTCTACCAGACTATTATGAAATTCCAACAAAAAAAAAAACTCGATATGAATGGTTAGTTTAAAGTCGTGAGGATGTAATTTGCGAAACTGGTCGAGCTTTTTTTTTAACAAAAGCAATTATAACTCACAATCAACGTAATCGTTCTTGGTGACTCATTCTTTATTGAACCTAGTCAGTCAATAAAGAGAGGGAGTTAAGCTGCATTTCCTGTATAGTTAATAACACTAAATCATCCTACAATTTTATCGTTTTAAACTTTCTACCCTGCTTAACTGTATTTTAGCTGTCTCTGAAATATAACAATACGAGTCAATTTTATTGCACGTGACTTTCGGTTTGTGTAAGTGTTCAGGCCATGTGTTGCACCCTCTCCCATTTCACTGGTAAAAAATAAAGCTCATAAAATTGTTTACGACAGATCACTCCTACTTTTAAGAGGGAATCGAGGAAATGTAATGGCGAAAACATCACGGGAAAGGAACGATGAAATAGTAAGTAAAATTGTATAGGTATGATATTTTCACCTAACTTCATTAGTGCCTTCTTTCATGGCGCTTATTGGAAACTAAAACTAAGACGTCCTCGACTAACTTCTTGAAAGCTTTTCACTGCTCGCTATAAAAGTTTCAGATGTGTGGAGTGTTAGATCGGCGGAGTTTGATACAATTAGTGTTTGATGGAAGTGCATGCAGTTTCTTTAGAATGATATTTTAAATATGAGGTAGGTAGGTCTTGGAAGTTGTGTCCCAACTTCTTTAATTATACAAGATTGATTCATTTTATTTTGGAGGAATTTATGGCATAAAAATTGCAACACAAATTAAGTAAGATTGGAAAAAGCAATTTTCTTCGAAACATATGATGAAGAACTAGAATGTTTGAATATGATCCTAATCCTTTTCAGTTTAAACTCGCCAAACTTTAAACTTAGCCGCAACTCGTATCACTAACAGTACAAGAGAACGCTTTCTTCCGAAATAAATGGCGTTTGTTGTCCTATGTTATCTACTTTACCGACACAGAATACACTTAAAACTGTATACTTGCAGACTATACATCATCATATACAGCACGTATTTACTGACGCATTCTTGATGGGAAAGTCGACTCCTCCGACGACGACTTTTCTTCAAAGGAAGCAAAGCGAAAGAAGCGTCAAGATGTAAAATTCGCCTTACCCGAGCCCGATTCTCCATCTTCCTTTATTTCTATACTACGCCGGAGGGTCGGGTTATATAGACAGTTCGGTATTCCATTCATGACACATCATTAGACGTGATGGGAACGATGCAGTTTTATTTTTCAGTTCCATTCTCTGGAAAGACGCGAAGATAGAGCTAAAATCTCGTTTTTTTTTTTTAAAGCGTAAGCATAAAAGAAAACTGTCGCAGTTTAAAAACAAACATTCCGACTAGAATATAAAATAAATATAGTTTT
Organism: Holotrichia oblita; assembly: GCA_023690525.1. Classification (NCBI taxonomy): domain Eukaryota; kingdom Metazoa; phylum Arthropoda; class Insecta; order Coleoptera; family Scarabaeidae; genus Holotrichia; species Holotrichia oblita. The sequence continues at coordinate 93,622,502 of CM043021.1, read as the reverse complement.
AAAAGAAAATTAATTTCAGTTATACGTGAATTTATTCTATATTATAGAAGGATTTCGAAGGATACACAAATAAGCTTGAAGCCGAACGTTATCCAATCGCCATCGGAACATACAACAAATGCTGCTTTCTCAACGACGACAACGTCTAAAAGGAAAAAGTTCGGCGTAGCCCTAGCGCTAGGTTTCAGGCCGGTCTACACAAAGAAAAGCCGAGATCAAAGTTTTAAATCTAAAGGACTCTTTGGAGACATTTCAGAAACACCGCCGAAAGCTTTGAACGAACTTTGACGTAACGTGTATCGTTACAATAGCTACCCGAGTCGAATTCCTTCCCAGAAAATGCTCCCATCGTTTATAGTAGAACCCTGTGATATCGAAAGTTCATTGAAAAATCTTTTACATCAATAGATTTTCCCTTTTCGATCGCGTTAGTATTCGAATCGTTGGTGTATGTCGTATTAAGTTCGTGATTAGGAAAGTTTTTAAATTGAAAGGAGCATATTCTAAGTTAAGAAATGTATTTTTAGCTTGTTTTATATTAGAGGCTCCGCCTACAGAATTTTTTCCCATCATACCTCACGAGATAGATAGATAGGAGAATTTAAAAGCTGCCATTCAATTTAGTAGACATGTTTCTACAGGATTTATCTGCTGAAACTCCTCTGATTTGCAAACCTGAGCATCTCATTCTTCCAATGGAAAGAGTATGACAAAGATGTTTATACAGATTCTCAAAAATCTTGGTAAATTAATCTATTGAATCTAATTGAAGGTATTAAACGATATCCCATTGGATCCAACGCTGTCCAACAAACGACATCTGAAGAATATAGATGCGAAGATAAGCATTACATAGATACAGCATCCTGCATGAACTAATCGGGACAACATTGAGTGCTTCTGTTGAAACTTTGTGCATTTTAGTCGAAAATGACGTTTTGGTATTACTCCAGCTCAAACTTACAATTTGGATGAGGTAATTTCTATTTTGTACAACTCTATGCATAAAGAAAGTTTGTTTCAGCAGGCATCACAATCCTCCAACGAGTACAAAAGATCGTAGGAAGAAAAGGCGACCATCAAATAGGAGAAGTTACATCTAGAGAGAGAGAGAGGTGAATTAATGACTCATGTTAGTATAATTTGTTCCAATGGAAATGCTCTACCACCAGTCTGGATTTTTCCACGGAAAGGAATACCCAATGGACCTTTAGGGTTGGCGTCTCCAAGCGGATGCAACCCCTGGCCAGTACCATTTTTGGCCCATTTAAGGCTTTCTATAACCAGGCAGCTGATTCATAGACACTTGCTCATCCTGGACAGACTTTGGGTATTTATGACTTGCCCTTCATATGCCTTGAGTCTTAGGATAGACCAGCAAACACAATCAACATTAAATCCGGATTTAGATGTACAGGAATCAGTGAAGAGGACTTCCTATCTTCAACTGTTACCGACCGCCCAATGCCTGAGGATACCGATATGTCCTCCAGATCTATTGTCCATAAAACTCCATCAAAGAATGACGGCCAATTTACGTCAGATCAACTAGCAGTCTCAAATAAGGAATTGACACCGAATGTGACATATTGCGGTTTAAACCAAGACAACAATGAATTTATATCTTCAAAGCATATTCAGCCTTTTCCAAAATTCCAACAAAGGAAAGTATGATCGCAACCGATACGCCAGAAAAGACTTTATTGGAAGAAAAGAAGGCAGAATTGCAGCCAAAAAGAAGGCTGCCAGTAAAAGAAACATTTTTCAGAATGAATCATCTGATGATGAACACACGTTTGTAGATTATGCAGACCATTCTTCAGATGATAGTTTGAACTTAGAAGAAAATGGGATGAACAAAGATGTTTCCGAAGGCGATTATGTTTATGGAAAAGCATGTGTTAGAAAATACGTTGCTGTTGTAGGTGGCATAAGTGAAGAGGGATATGAAAAGAAATATTTCGTCAACAGATTTTTGAAAAGAATTTTCGGCTACAGTTAGTTTGAAAGTCGTTGTAGCACTACTATCAAAGCCGGTTAACGACAACAGGCTCAGGTTTGAAGGGATGGTGTATTTTGATATTGATTTGTCAGAGTACATTCTACAATAAGTTTTATTCTTTTACTCATAGTTACATTAAAGTTGCTCATGTGTTTAAGATTATCAAAGCTCCGTTACCAACTAGATATTTACGCTGTCCGGTTTCTTCCTCGACCCAGTCCATGAAAGAGAGCCTTTTAGTTCTGTTTCTTCCGATAATATTACGAACCAAATAATTCTAGTAATGTTTCAAATTCGCGTAGTGACGAAAATCAGAAAACTTCCCTAAACGTCAGAAAAAAGGAACTCACAAAAGTGGAAAAGAAATATTAGAAAAATGAAACTGGCATCGGGAGAGGGGGCATATAAATTCGGTTAACACGTTGCTGCAAGGACAACCGGTGAAGACTGCAGATGTAGAAAGAGGTGTTTTCAAAAAATTGGTCTGGAAAATAGGCAAAGAATTTTGCAGAAATTTAATGAATTGGGTCAACGATCCCTTCAAAATCACTACTTAGCTGGATTTATAACGTCTACGACTTCTGTCAGATCACGACCTCGAATTGGAACTAGAAGAGCTAAGTCTGCTTCTAATAAATATAGGGGTGAAGCTGTTTTAACCTAATCGTTTTAGAACATTACTATTAATTTATTAATTATTACCAATTTATTAATTTCTAGATTCGTCTTGGCCAAGACGTTTTTGACGTTTGTAAAAAGGATTTTTGCTCTCTTCATGATGTGTCTTCAAAACGAGTAGAGACCATCGCATCATATTTGGCAAAGCCTTCTATTATAATTACCCTTAAGGATATGAGAGGTAAACATTCAAATAGACCCAACGCTATTCCAAAAGAAATCGCTTTGAATCTATTCATAAGCACATAAGAGTTTCCGAAGCAAAGGTCTCATTGTAGTGGCTCCAAAACTATAAAAAAATACTACCTCTCAGCTGAACTAAATATTCGCACACTTTTCAGATATCTAGCAAAGTTTGAACCAAATATGTATAAGTTAATACAGGAAAATCGAGATCTATTACCTAGCAAATTTTGCACACTATCACTTTGGCCAGGTCAGATCCGACACTTGCTAGCTTTGTGATAGAGAACAAGAAGAAGGCAGTTCATAAGACGTAGAATTGAATGAAGTATAACAACAGAGCACATTGCAAAACGTCTTTTGCTGGTGAAGACTCTATGCTTTGACTTCCAGTAAAATGCTCCACTTCCTAAAGTGCTATCTGGTGACGCATTCTATCTTCGCCAACTATGGCTGTACAACTTCTGTATTCATTCTGTAAAGCTGAATAAGTCTACGTACTACTGCTATGATGAAGTGACTGGTAGAAAAACCCCAAATGTGACCATCACCACCATTTGGGAGAACAGAAAAATATATTAGAAGAGTGGAACGGATCTACATACCTGAAGAAATTTGGCATATCAAAACAAAGAATTTTTGAGTATGACTCAAAACCAACTAATATTAAGTGTAGTGTGTCAACTGGGCCGATTTTATTTTCCCATTTTGATATCAGAAAGAAGAGCCATATCCTCTACCATGTTCTGTGGACGAAGCATATGGCTTAGTGAATGGTGTCAAAAAAGTTGAGACGTTTAAAAAAGGACATAACGATGCTAAGTTTTTTTTTTTGATTATCTCGGAAACCATATAAGTGAACTTACATCTTTTTTCCTGCAAGGTCTTCAATTTGTCTCAGCAGAAATATATAAGCAGAGATTCGACCAAATCACCACTCAACATGAGCCAGACCAGCCACGTTCGGACTCCCATCCACGCCGCTACTGGTTGAAAAGACAATTTGTTGTTTTATATCGGTTCAGTTTTAGTTTAATTGTGCTGTACCAATCCTCTGCGTGATCTTCAAGAGCACGCTCTGTTTCACCCAACCTCCAAAAATCTATAGAAGGTAGCATCATCCGCATACCCAAAAGGTTGTTCGCCTAAATGATGAAGGGGCACAAGGCCGGGTCCTGCAGAACCCCACGTCCAACCAACGTCAAACTGAACCTGCAGTGCCCAACCGCCACACTCTGGCATCTCTAATAAGTACAATCTTAGTAAAGTCAAGGCAGGACCTCGAATGCTGAAGTTTTTCAGCGTTTTTTTTTCAAATCCAACCCTGAAGGGGGTGGTAGAGAGTTTCTATAAAAAATATTATTTTAATTGATAGCTCTTTAATTTCGATTGCGATTAGAAAATGATCACAACTATTAACTTAAAGCACGCAACGAATGAAACCGCTAAACGCTGGATCACATCACTAACTCCCGTGTATTTTCTAGAATCGTATCCAATTCAGAGACAATTATCTTAATTCCCAAACTTAAACGAGAAATTAAACCGCTTCTATGCATGTAATCGGTACAGGTTTAAATTGCTTTATATCCGGAATGTTTTCCGAAACATTCAGGGAAATTATTCGATTGGCACCTTCATTACTATCGTCTATTTGTCGTTTAATTATAAATTACTGAACTTCAAGAATGACCTCAAAGCAATACCGACGTAGAAAAAGCTAAAAAAGAGTGTAGCGAATAAAATAAAACTAAACAAAAGCTGGAACGATGATGTGCGAACTGCTCCGATATAAATTCTAGAATCACGTCCTCTCCGTTTCTGGCCGGTTTTCTTCTACAATCTCCGCCCGGCGATTCCTTTTTTATTCAAATCGGCATCGTATTCGGTAGCAGCGCGCCTCCCGGTCATCCACAAATCTCAATACAATCGACTGAAAACGTACTAAACAAACGTTGAAAGGGTTTGCCCTTAATAATTCAAAACCTCACTTGAGCTCCTTCTTTGATCAATTATTCAAACTTTCCACTCACTTTGCGAGTGCTCGCCGTTTATTTATTCACGACAACCGGCGCGAGGATAGGTCGCCCAGTTTAGACTTATTTTCGATGGGAGTGAATTCTCGGACTCCCACCGTCCGCAAAACTGCCTGGTTCTATCTTCTCTCGTCTTTGCTTTACGGGTTTGCTTTCTTTATGGGAGGTTTTCGTGTTGTATCTATGTGAGCTTACATGTATCTATGTATGTATATAATATAATTCCTAAATTATATTGTCTTCCTAAAGTTCATAAACCTAATATTCCTTTGCGACCTATTGTCAGCTCAATCAATTCAATTATCTACAATTTATCTCAATTTCTTTCTCAGATACTTTCATCAGACTTTTCTGATGACACAGTTTATAACAATAAAGACGCCTTTTCCTTTGTTAACACCATCAGATGAACAAAATTACCTCATGATTTTGTTTTGGTGTCCTTAGATGTAATTTCTCTTTTCACCAATATCCCTATTCAATTTTGGTTCTGGACATTTTACTAGAACGATGGTCTTTAGTGGAGCCAAATACCACAACATCCAAAAATAATTTTATCAAACCGTTAAGGTTTATTTGTGAGAATTGTTACTCCCTAAAAATGTCTCAGACTTTCTATCATTGGGACCCAAATTTGGTGTTCCTCCTGCTGGCAAACATGTCGACATAAAGAGAGTTCTGGCCGATATGGAGTGTATTATCGACAAAATTCCCGAAAACAATAGAAACACAATCAAAGCAAAAATAACTAATAAATTGACATATAAGGAGACTACCTTAGCAAGTCCTGATTCACTCCCACTCCCCCCATAATTCGTTCCTTCAATATAACTAAAAGTTCCTTAAAGACCATCCCCAAATATACATCTTACAGGTTGACAAGGGCCAAAACAAAAAATCCATCATCTTGGTTTGCTTGAGCTTCGATACACGTTTTTTGGCTGCCAAGTTGCGCAAACATTTAAGAGACAGCAACTCAATAGCATCACACTCATCTTGATGTGATAGCTGTCTCCAAACATTTAAGCGCCTCTTGATTTGTTGGGCATTTTTCTTCTGGTGCATCTTCTTCGCTGTCTTCATCGTCCTCTTCAATAATGCCGTTGTCAAGAGTTTGGGTTTGGGCTATGATGTCGTAATCTGTAAGCACTTCATACCCGAGATCGTCAACCACTCGTTAATGTTCTCTTCATCGCTAGAACCACCAGTTGAACCAATTCCGTTACAAACTCTTCATTTTGGCCGTTTTCCTCAGCAGGTTCTTCGGGTGCAGTTGAGTCATGGTAGAGTTTGTTCCACGATTTTTGTAACGTAGGTAATTTCTTTGACATTTTCCCATGCTTCAGCGTCTTTCATGGTGATCTTTTTGTAGATTTCTAAGATGCTGTAGGTCTCCTCTTCCTGTCCTATCAAGACCATTCTCAACAAAGCCTTTCTATAATAACGTTTGAATGCTTCTATGACCCCCTGGTCGATTGGTTGGATAACCGAAGTCACGTTTGGTGGCACGTTTGGCAACAAAACAATTTACCGTTCTCTCTTTCTAATGTCAGGTCTGAAGGGTGGTTGAGCGCATTGTCGAAACACAACAAAACTTGCCCGTTCTCATTAGTTTCTTCTTACCGTTTTTTCACCTCTGGGATAAATACAATGTCATACCAATCGACAAAACTTTTGGTGTCCATCCAAGAGTTCTTTTGATGTTTGGAAGTGAGCGGCAGTTTTTTTATTCCCTTAAAGCACCGTGGATTCTTAGATGATTCTAGAATGCTAGCACATACTACAGCTGTTATGCGAGATTTGCTTGCTTTAAACCCAGGTGCCGACATTTTCTTTTTAGAGACAAGAGATTTAGTGGGCATTTTCTTCTTCCAATACAACCCAGTTTCGTCTGCATTGTATACATTGCTTTCCTTGTAAGCCTCTTTTTCAGTCAAGTTCTTAAATGAAACTTTGAATTTTTCGGCAGCTTCAATATCATCTGACAGTTTTTCTCCCTATATGTCAATGTCTGGATTTAAAACGCTTAAGCCAACCAGTAGACGCTTTAAAGTCTTTCTTGCCGTTTAGTTTCTGGTGCATTTCAAGCGCTTTTTCACAAATCAATGGGACGCTTATTGGTTGGCCTTGAGTACGCACCTGCATAAACCATCTATTCTAGATCCTGATTCTCTGCCACCTTCATTGTTTTCCTGTGTACGCTACCATCTTCACTGTCCAGCACACAAGTAAACTTTGCGATTGAATCACTATTGTTTTTAACTTGCTCCACTTGCAACTTTATTCAACCGTTCTATTATTTTAAGTTTGTCAGAGAGACTAAGGACGACATTGACAGTAGCACAGCTCACACTGAAACAAAATGGCGTTTGCACTGTGGTGGTCTGTTGCACTCACGATCCTGTCGTCCGCTAGCCGAACTTCGACGACCTTGACTGCGCACGCGTAGTTTAGTCCGTAGCCAAATAAACTAACAACGCATCTCGGAGCCCTTTCGGATAACCGACGTTTCGGATAACCTGCTTTCGCATAATCGACGCTCCACTGTATATGTATATGCAGAGGGTTCAAAAAGTTTAGGAATTTGCAATATTTAGCAAATGTATGTTACCTACCTTACTACATGCATGTTTTGCTTGGTATTGCGCTCTTATGATTAATCCAATTCCATCACCAGCTTCAACGCCTTTCTAAGCTGTATTGATCGTCAAAACAACTACTGCTGCTGTTGATGTGTAAATTGTGTGTGTTAATGTGTTTCTATGTCTTTGTTACGACCTGGTACCTCTTTTATATCTGCTACTATCGCGTAATTAATTACAAAACTGCCAAAAATGAGCAAAATGACAGAGTGCTAATGCAATAACTTGTATATCCTATACGACAGAAAGGCGTAATTTTGCTAGATATGAGCATCAGTTTAAATAAGATTGTCCCTAAGTAATTACGTAAATATCTTTCGAGAACGCTTACACCCACGCCGTGTTTTTGGCGGACTACTATGTCGCATCGCAAGATGGCGTTGACAAAGGTCCGTTTTTAGTAGGAATTCCGCAAGAACCCTCGATGCGCCTTTATACTATATGTATGTATGTACGATAGAAGTGTACCATCTATAGTAAAACGCTGAATGGATTTAAGCCGGTCGGTGGCGGTTGGTGCCACTGCCTGCTATGATTAATGACCGAGACAAGATAATCACCCATATCTTGTTAGTATAACTTGTACTCGAGTCGCATTTACATGAATTGAGGTCAGGTTTTGTTGTTTTGTTATGCCCGACGTTGCCGTTACCGCTACTACTACAGAAAGGGAGATGAGTTTTTTTTCCTTCTGCAACCTATCCGTCGGAATATCTTTTCCCCCGGTTAGTCGGGTTAAGTTGAGAGGGCTTAAAGGCGGGTAAGGATTGAACACGATATGCTGAGAGACGAACGAACGCTAACAGATACGCGAAATGAATCTAATGCGGGGGATCAAGCGTGTCTGTCCATTTATTGTTCGGCTGATTTGGTAACGGTGTAACGTTTTCGTAAAATGGATTGAGGTCGGGGACGTGCTAAATATTATTATCTATCATATGTTAATCAATTACTTATTGTTAGTATACAATTACTAGATTAACACACAAAAAAAAACAGATGATTACAATGTTTACGTGAAAGGATTTCAAATCTCTATCAATTATCAAGCCTAACGTTAACGGAGCGGTGCACACCCGTAATCATCCTAAAAGCTACCATTCTGCATACTGTTTACATGTAAATAATACAGTCTAGCATGCAGCATGTTCTTGTACAAGTCGTTGCAAATGTAATGTCCCATATCCTGATATTTAATTGGGTTAAATGAAGATAACAATCGAACTACTCAAATTAACGAGACAGCTACTATAAACAAATTATCCTTTTAAGATAAAGCGGTCAGTCCAAGCTTAAGAACATAACAGAACTTGTAAAATTGCCTTTCAATAAATTAGTGTGATTTCAAGGACTGTGGGCTGGTAATGTGGTGTTGGTGGTACCGATGTTTTATCTGTAGTACAAGATATTGCTGGTATTTTATTGGGAATTGGTTCTGCACTAAAGAAACTACAGGTCGACCAGAATCCCGTGGCAGTTGCGCTTACGTCAGAGAGGTTGGATAAAAGTATACAGCACTCAGCTGTGATCGCGGCGCTGATGTAAGAGGCGACTTGCAATTCCCTGGTGACACGAGAGACGATGAACACGGTATTTCTGACACGACTTCGCACGTGCTTTTGACACAGTATGGCACAGGGGACTTATCTACAAAATGGTTGTGACAGGCATCAATTCAGAGGTGGTTAAGATCATGTGGTCTGACCTGCAGGAAAGAAATATTGCTGTCAGAATCGAGGAATCTACATCATCACCAAGAGTAGCTTCAGCGAGCTTTCCGCAGGGCTCGCTTCTGGGTTCAACGCTCTTCCTGTTGCTCATTCACGACCTTCTTATGACCCAGGGAGTGCATTTGGCAATTTACGCTGACGACACTGCCATCTTTACGTCATCCAGAAGCGAGGACCTTGTGTCCCGCCGCGTTCAGACAACTTTGACATGCTTCACTGGTACACTAGATGGCGCTTGAAGCTCAATGAGGCAAAATGTCAGGCCGTACCACCAAACCACCTGTTTATTGCCGACTATCGCCTTGGTGTTTTTCGGTCACCTATCTTGGGATCATTCTGGACAGCAGACTGACCCTGTGCCGACATCTACAAAGGTTATAGACCGTTTTAGTGCAGCTAGATCAATAGTCTACCTCTTTATCTGCACGAAAAGCTTGCTCTCTCCCTGAGACTTAAACTTTTGATATACTTCATTTTACTGCGTCCCATACTTACCTATGGAGCCCTGTCCTGGATCTTGTGAAGAAGCACCTCAAACGATTGGAAGCACAGCAAAATAAAATCTTGTAGATAATGTCCCCTGCTTCGTGAGGAATGCTGACCTCCGAAAGGGACTGGAAATTCTCTTTCGGCCACTTCGCAAATGGGGAATTCCTCCAACCCCATTGTAGCAGCAACGGCTGACCTGGACCTGGACAGGCCTCCTCCCCGCACCATGGTAACAAGAGCCCAACACCTGCTTCTTCGTCAGAACCCGGACCAACCATCAACCTCCGAATAATAAGCTGTAGATGAGAGGGCTTAGGAATATATTTCAGCCCAAGCAAGAGTATGTAGGACCTTTGCTTGCGTTTGCTATGCTTGTTATACGCGTTGTATGTATACGCTCCACCTAGGCCACTAACCCAACTAACGAACTAATTAGCTCGTTAAAAACTTGTCTGATTGTCTCAACTTTTTTAGGAGGTTTTGTTTAGAAGTGATACCGAAAATTGTTTAAGAGTATCCCGAAGAACACCACCTTAGAGAGTCTCTCTTGATGAGAGTCTTGGCTCTACAGATGAATTAAAGAACTTAAAGGTTCCAGCAGAGTGTAAGATCACTAACGACGATTTTGATCAATAAATAATCAAAGAAGGGACATTACTCTTGCAATACCTTACACTAACATAATAGTAGCGGATTAATTTAATCAGACGCTATAATATTATACAACCCTATCATATCCCTCTGGATCTGTACTTCGGCTAGTATATCGAATTACTTTTAATTTCAGAGTATAGAGGGCGTAGTTACATATACATATTATGTGTATATATTATATCCTCATACGATGTAATGTTTTGCTTTAGGTGTGGCTTCGGGAATGTCTATATAATTTGTGTGCAAATAGATGTGTACTCGTTCTATTTTAGTAATGGCTGAATCTAATTCAATTAGTAATAAACGGGAGTTCATTTGGTATGCTAAATCATTACGGGGAAATACAAATTTAAAAAAAACCAAGCAATTTCGTTGCGCGCAAGACGTAGGTACTTTCTCTTTCGAAACATAAAAATTTGCGCAAGTATCCAAGCGTTCAGCGTAATAAACGAGAGGAAGTGCTGCACTTTAACTAACGCAATAATTCCAACGATTTAAGGTTAATGTAAGCTTTGCCGTTGAAGTCGCACAAGTTCGAGGCAAATAATCAACACATAGTGGTGTAAACGTCTTCGGATACATTCTTCGCTAAGTAGAGATTGTTGACAAATTCAATACATGGAAGTGCTATTTCAAAGATGGGATGTAGTTTGTGAGTTCCTTATTTAATTATCACCGTGTAATAGTTACATGAAGGATTGGCAGTAAAGACATGCACAATAGATGTAATGTTAGTGATGATGCAGTTGATGATTAAATAAGAACAAAGTGAATAATTTATCTTAAATGTAAAAGATTTGAAATCATAGTACGGGAGGTCTCATTCTGAAACGATTTTGTGTAACTGTAGCAGCAATTGAGCAACTCTAGATCAGCTGTCTGGAGTAATAGACACCACTGCTCACATCTTTATACAGTAATAAATTTAAATCACGTTGTTTGTGCCTTACAGCCAGATTTCAGAGACCTCGAGATGAAAGATGAGGTTAACATGTCCCAAGTTTTGTCATAGCCCGACTTTAAGGTGAAGGGTCTCTTCTTCCTCCGTTGGGGACTGTTCTATTTGGAGGTTGGTCAAAAAATGTAAAACCATCAAGACTTTGAGGGCAGATGGGACGATCTGGGAAAGTCCAGAAAACCAGACGATGAGTTTGACTATCTTTACACAAGGGTAAGCTTGTTCCTCAACGATCTTCCGGAAATGACCGGCTAGCCTATCACAGCTACTGACAAGGATAAAGTTCGGACCCACATTCCGATCAGAAAAAGTGGAAAGGTCCCTGTAAAAGTTTCCCAACAGGGCCATAAGCAGCATTATTAACATTATTATTATTTTTTTTTAATGTGTGGTGGGTGCTTAGTTGCAGTGACTCCGTAAGCTGTATCACTTGCCTGGCTATCACTGCAACTCTTGCGGTGTAGTTTTTAGTGTGTGTAAGTTGTGTTTAAATGGCTTTGTGACAGCATAATATCGCCTTTTATGATGCCGGTCTGAAAAAATGTCACCGTCCCTCCAGAGAATTGAACCCCGGAATCTATCGTCCTCTCACAACAATAGTCAGCCGCCTAACCACTGCGGCCATCGACCCGTTTTAATTAATAATATTATTTCTTTGAGACGTTTCCTTTCCATCTAGAAGCACGCTCATATCGGATTCATCCCAAAACAAAAGGGCAAAGATACCCTTTTCCACCTAGAATTATATTTTATAATATATAAAATGAATAAGGGGGTGGTAGATGGATTTCCAGCACCACAGAGCCTATCTAGAATTCCATATCAAGGGAGAACAAAGTCACATCACCACAATCATTCACCACAGCGAAGAAGTTCCCACACAACTGGAGAGTAGAGGTTTTTGAGCTAAACATGTCAACCAGCAACTAAGTCCATGACACACATAAACACTCAAGCATGATCACTGAGTCTCACTGCTTTTTACAAACAGCAACATGTTCGAGTGTGTGTGGGAGTTTTGTTTGGTAAACGCGGATTGTTAAGACTGAATTTCAGTTATAGAAATAGTTTCGGTTATCTAAGCCACAGAAATAACTAATTGATGTCAATCGATACGATTAGGGGCAAAAGCCTTAACAAGAAAACTACTGTCGTGGACGGCGACATATTTAATTGTTATAGAGAGAGAGAGAGAGAAAACAAGCCTGACCAAGGAATATGAGAATCGTGTGTCCGTACCTGCTGCGATAGCGTCGCGTACGTCATCTTGCAACGTTCTCGTTACTTTTGAGCGCCAATACATACACATCTGCACATAAAATTTCTTTGCGCATGCGCGATTTATCTGACTCAGCGACTCTTCAGAAATTCTGAAAAGTGTGTGCGAGCAAAGTGCGTTCAAGCAAGGTTTATACAATCTTTAATTTATATCGTTTGCTTTGTTTAGATGTTTAGTACTAATTGCTAGAGAGCCAATATATATTCCTCAGATTAAAAATCAGCACCTGAAGTTGAAATAACTATTAACAGGTTAGTTTTCTCATTAGGTACTTAAATTATTCGAATTTCATGCAATTTCCTTTTTATCATCATTCTCATATAATAGTACTAGTACAAATTTTTATTAAAAGAAACAGGCCTTAGAAATAACTAGTTTTTAAAAAGTTTGTAACAAATAAGTAATTCATTATTGGTGTGGTCGCGCGAATTTTTTCCCCAGAGCAAGTACTACTTCTTCTTCTGTGTGAAACAAGTTCCAAGGAAAGAGATGCCAGAACAGCCGCCATTCGCCTGTTGGGACGATCAACCCTGGTACGGGCCATCACTGTCACCAGAAAAAGAAACCGAGTTGTAATTTTCATTAAAAGAACCACCATCAGAAAGTGATTTGTTTTTTAAAAGTTCCTGTTCAATGAACATATTTTTGCTTAACTGTGAGTACTTCAAAATAAATTTAATAATTTATTGTTCTTTTTCAAAAAAATGTCAAATAAACATTGTTAAAATTTTATTAATTGTGTTATCCTTTACTTCTTCTTTCACTCAACATTCGATGTGAGACTATAAACCGATTATCATGTACTAGTCAACACCATCAAAATATAAATCTGTTTTAATTTCCTCTTCAAGATTGGCAACTTTTTGCAAACAAAACTTATTTTATAAATACTATATCTCGATGAAAACATAATGAACATTAACAGTCTGCATGTCTAATAGATGCACGTTTATTCTTCCATTTGTTATATTACCAATTTGTAAGACAAAAAAATTGAGGTACCTCTGGTTCTGAGTCTGCTTGCAATCTCGGGGTGGAGGGGAGGGGAGAGGGCGGGGGGTGACCATTTTGTGTCTAATATGCCAAGTTTTCAATGGAAGATGCAGCCCTTCTAATTTCAAATGGTCATGCCACTCACACAGAAAATTTGACGCCCCACTGCAACCATAATAATATGTGGTTTTTACGGCCTCTTTTAATGGTTTCTTTTTACATTTGAAGGTTCTGCACTCTTGTTACTGTTACCAACTGGTTTGGAAAGTACGGGATCTTCTCTTGGAACCTAGATATGTTTTGCTTTGCTGATTTTGAAGCTGCAAAAGATGAACCCTCAAAACAATTCCCTACGACGAAGCAAACTGTAAAAACAAACTGGATGAAATGGACTTTTTTTTAATATTTAGAAGATAATTTCTGTCTTTTGAAGATATTTGAACTAGCGGGTCGTTATGGCGAAGGCTTTAATACAGTAGCGCAGTGATTTCTTAGGAAAATAAGAGACAACCCCTATAGATTGTCTAAAAGAGTTCGTGTAGAACAGACAATGATTGGTCGCCGTTATGTATATAAAATGCTGCGTCCTTTTAACGCATTGTACGATAAGCAAGCTTTTTTAATTTCAATAATAATTTTTCGACAGTTACTGCTAAAAATATCAAGACAACCGTATAATAATTATTCTCCTATTGACAGTCAATACTGTCAATTCGAATTGAATTAAATTTTCAATTTAATTACGTGTTCCACGGTGCAGAATTAGTAAACGGATATGTATATATACAGATGAGGCAAATTCAAACGTTGTACTATAGCTTGAATGGAAATTGGAGAACATGCTTTTGCCATCAATACTCGAAATGAATAGCTGAGCAAATAGACGGAGACTGCACAACATGTACAGGTCTAATAGATTCCAGTATTTGCTTATACTATATGCAGATATTGATGGAATTATAATTAAGCAGGCGATTTTCGACGAATATTAATCTACTGATGTAAAAAAAAACAATCGTAGAGAATGCTTGTTTACGATCAAATCCTCGCACGTTGCTCCCTGAATATACTACAGCTATTATCCGCCGTTCTTTGCTTTGTCGGATTTGCGGTAGCACTTACAGCACCGTCTAGCTAGGGCGACAATAAACTTCGAGTAATGTCTGCGCCGTATTTTCGGAAAAATAGTTTTCGAGCATCGATTAAGCGATGCAACTTGGAAATTTTTACTTACCGATAAAGTTTTACGAAGATGCACTTCGATAGGATGCATATATCAGGAGTTCGTCGGTGGATATGGACTCTGTACCCTTCAAAATAGGTCATATTTATGGATAAAAATGTAGTCGCAGCTCTGTTAAATGCAAGGAGAGGAGGATATTATTACAGGATTATTAAATGAGGGAACTTCCTACTATTAACATTTTATTCGTAAACATGCATACGTTTATTTATATACAAATACGACAAAACAACGTCCTTATACACCACTTATTTTTACGACGGCTGGTAAAAACTGCATCAAGAACTAGCGTTCTAACTTTGTACTTGTATAGTGTTTCGGTATATTTCGACTTCTTGGCACTTTTATGCACGATTTTCGCAACATAAAGTTTTACGATCAAAACTGCATCTTGTTTATAGATGTATATACATATATATACACATATATCTATGGAGTGGATGTCTCTGTAAGTACATATACGAGGGAGCGTTTTTATATTCGCGGAATGGGGGATAAGGGGTGGAAATAAAAAAACCAAATTATTTTTCTTTTTCAATATATTCACCTGAAAGACGGATACATTTTTCACATCTTTCAATTAATTTATTTATACCCTCATAAAAAATGATTTCTCTTCATCTGCAAAATACGCCGAAACTGCCTCCTTGACTTCATCATCGGCAGTAAATTTTTTACCCCGCAGCTCTTTCTTCATTTTCGGAAACAGGTAATAATGACTCGGGGCCAGGTCTAGGCTGTAGGGTGGGTGATTCACAATTTCGAAGCCCACCTTATGCAGGGCAGCTAACGCAACACGGCTCTTGTGGACGGGCGCGTTGTCGTGCAAAAGCAGCACACCTTTCGTCAATTTTCCCCGTCTTTTCTCTTTAATGGCTTCTTTTAGTCACTCTAATATTGAAGCGTAATATTCTCCGGTTATAGAAGCACCTTTATCTTTATAATCAATCAACAATATTCCTTCCGAGTCCCAAAATACCGTTGCCATGAGTTTCCCAGCTGATTGTGACACTTTAAATTTCTTGGGAGGTGCTGTGCCCTTTTTACCACTGCATGGAGTCTTGTTTGGACTCAGGTTCATAATGATGAACCCAAGTTTCGTCTCCAGTAACAATTCGACTCAATACACCATCCTTGTCTTCATTACAGAGGCCCAAAAATGCACGCGAACACTCTACGCGCTGTTGTTTTTGCGGCGGCGTGATCATTCTCGGCACCCATCTTGCGCTGACCTTAGACATGCCGAGATGATCGTGTAGGATTTTAAAAATTGTTGTATCGGATACTCCAACCATTTCTGCGAGTTGTTTCTTCTTTAGTCGAGCATCTTCGAGTACAATTTTTTCAACTTTTTGGATAAGTGCTGGGGTGGTCACCTCAATGCTCCTGCCCGGCCTCGGGTCGTCTTCAAGGGATTCCCTTCCTTGTTTAAATAAACTATGCCACTTGTACACCATGGTTTTTCCTGGACAAGAGTCGCCGTAAACCAATGACATCTCATTCATTATGGTCGCGACTGATTTTCCTTGCCTGGTAAGGAACTTTATAACGGCACGATATTCGATTTTTTCCATATTTCACTTTTCACTCCTGATTATGTTACTTGGTTGACGATAGCTCAAAGACTAACTGTCTAATAACAATGAAACTTCGTATTTATACTAATTATGAGTCGCTGCACAGGTCACGCCCTCAATGCGCCTAATCACCCCCCTACAACCCGCTCATTCCGCGAATATGAAAACGCTCCCTCGTACATATTTGCTCAGAGAATGCAAGCAGACTCTCATCTAGATATAGTTGTGATTTCGACCGCCGCATTATGTAAATTATATTATTACAACTCCGCTGAAATATGTGTTATCGATACACTAACATTTCCGTATCCTTCCCATTCATTATACAGCGACGGTTTCGCCACGAGATGGGGGCATTCTACAAACATCAACAATATATGAAATTATTAACCTGTCCTTAACTAGATAGAGGTAGATGTAGATTTAGAATAACGCAACGTTGGCAGATCAAACGAAAGTGTATGTTTAAGTATTGATGACGCTGGTTTGTTTTTGGATCTGTGGATGCTGTTAAGGGAATATCAGCTAATCATATGGAATTATGAGATGGTAATGATAGCTTGACGAAACGAAAGCGTTGAGAACGTGTTGCGAGCAGAACATAATAAATGACTTACTCGGTGGGGAATTGGATACGAACATTTTTCATGTTGTAGAGCTACATTTTTCAAACTTTCATGGTGTAATAAATTGACGGATAGTGAATGTTATCTACATAATTTCCCTAGACCGCAACAATAAGAACAAACTGGGGATGATATATACTCGTATAAATATGAATTATTATAAGAAATTATGTTCAGATTGCGCTATTAAAAGGAGGGCTAAATTATTTTCGACACAAAAATTTGCGATTCAAAATCTTCGACCAAAAATGTACTATAAATTCTTTACAAAATGCTCAAGCAATAGGCAAAGACTAATTTAGGACAAAACTGGGATAGACCACCCAGTGAGGTCCTACGCTGATGACATCAGATTTTTTGACAAGCCGATATCTTCTATAACTGAGAAGCTTTATCTGGCACAACTAGAGAATTTCTAGTCCAAAACAACAGACGTTAGGTGCCACAATTTAAACACTTGCCAAATGAGACGTGAGGCTTGACCGATTGAACTTGTCATCACTGGCAGATCGAAAGATGACGTGAAGACCTGATTTCTTTTGTCACAATATCTTCTCTGGTGTTTTGTCTTTCAACCTTCAGTAGCTTTAAACTTTAAACGAGGAGAAACTCCTTCATGGCCGCTTAGGAAAGCTGTCCCGTTAAACAGCAACTTGATTTCGGCGTTCTGGTGAATTCGAACCTCGAATGGTTTGACCACATCACCAATGTAGTGTGAGAAGCTTTATCCTGCCATTACTGGAATACGAAAATATAATTTGATCGCCATAACTGAAGAATTTCCAGCCCAAAACAACAGACGTTAGGTGCCATAATTTAAACACTTGCCAAATGAGACGTGAGGCTTGACGGATTGAACTTGTCATCACTGGCAGATCGAAAGATGACGTGAAGACCTGATTTCTTTTGTCACAATATCTTCTCTGGTGTTTTGTCTTTCAACCTTCAGTAGCTTTAAACTTTAAACGAGGAGAAACTCCTTCATGGCCGCTTAGGAAAGCTGTCCCGTTAAACAGCAATTTGATTTCGGCGTTCTGGTGAATTCGAACCTCGAATGGTTTGACCACATCACCAATGTAGTGTGAGAAGCTTTATCCTGCGATTACTGGAATACGAAAATATAATTTGCCCAGCCCAAAACAACACACGTTAGGTGCTACGATTTAAACACTTACCAAACGAGATGTGAGGCTTGATCAATTGAACTTGTCATCACTGGAAGATCGAAAGATGATGTGACGACATCTTCTCTCATGTTTTGTCTTTCAAGATATGACATATATGCCATTTTGTTGCGCTATCAGTGTCAAATGAGCATAAGTGATCAATATTGAAAAAGCATTTTTCAGTATTGCTTTTCAGTGTTGATTTTGTCAAAAATTGTGCCAAACAAAGAGCATTCGCGGACAGCATTAATAATTTGTTTTCATTTGAAGAAAAGTGCTGCTGAATCATCCCGATTGCTTTGAGAAATATATAGCGAACATGCTTCATCGCAATAAGATACGAGTGAACGATGGTTTCGGCGTTTCAAAAGTGGTGCCAAAAAGGTACGAAGATGCAGAATTGCAAGTACCTATTGTTGGACGATGACGATGTACAAACACAGAAACAACTCGCACAGCAATTAAACATCAGTCAAGAAGCTGTTTCCAATCGCTTACGATGGATGGGAAAGGTTCAGAAAGTCGGAAGATGGATAGCACATGATTTGAACGAAAGACAGATGAAGAGGTGCAAAACAAATGTGAAATTTTGCTCCAACGATACAAACGAAAGTCATTTTTGCAACGCATCGTTACTGGAGATGAAAAGTGGACCGCAAGATCGAATAGCTTTGGCTGGAAGACAATGCTCTGTGTTTGATGGGACCAGAAGGGTGTGGTCTATTATGAGCTATTAAAACTTGGTGAAACCGTTAGTACCAAACGCTACCAACAACAATTAATGGATTTGAGCAGTTCTCTGATCAAAAAATGACCAAAATATCAGAATGAGAAACACTGGTGGCTTACTCACCAGATATGGCTCCATCCGATTACCATTTGTTTGCATCGTTGAGTCACGCACTTAATGAGCAGCGGTTTCGCTCATACGAAGATGTGAAGCATTGGCCTGATGAATGGTTTGCGGCAAAAGGAAAAGATTTTTACTGGTATGGTATCCACAAATTGCCCAAGAGATGGAAAATATGTATAAGTATCGGTGGAGTATACTTTGAATAAATCACTTTGTACTATTCTTCTGAACTGAACGAACAAAAACTTCCATTTCATGCTTGTACGCCTGATATTTCACCTGAAGCTCCATGACCATGTCATCACCATCGCAGCCGAAAAAACAGGTTTCGCTTTTTTTGGAGCCCACTCCCCCTTCGCAGTCCACTCTTTTAACTGTATTTTGGTTGGAACTGTTTAATCGGACACGGTTTTTGATCTAGCGTGAGCAAACGCGGCAGCCAACGCGCTCTCATCTCTTCAACCGGTAACTGTTCACGAAGGTGATGGCCTTCTGATTTGTCGAAAATCTCTGCCTTTCAAGCGCAATTTTTAGATTAGGAAATGAAAAAAGGTCGCTAGGTGCTCGTTCTGTTGAGTAAGGAGGGTGCTTAAGAAGTTCAAACCGGAATTCGTGGATTTTTGCTATGGCAATCGCTGAGGTGTTTTGGTGAAACAAGATTTTTGTCTGCAAATGTTGGCTTGTTGTTTATCTTATCAAGTCATGGTGCATAGTATGCTCCTGTAATGGTAATCCTCCTAATGCTCCTGTAATTGTAATTTGATGAGATAATCTATTAAAATAAGTCCAAGATTATCCCAAAGAAAAAACCAGTCACCATCAGTTTTCCAGCCCCAAAAAAAAACAGTTTTTCTCCTTTTGGAGCAAGTTTCATCTGCAGTAATTATTCGACGCCAAAACTCTAATTTATTGCGCCCAAACTGCGCCAACAGAGAGTTGGAACCGTTCATTCGAACATGGTTTTGATCTAATGTGAGTAAATGCGGTGCCCAATGAGCGGACACTTTTTTCATGCCTAAATATTGATTCAATAGGTAACAAACACGTTCTCTGGACATGTTTATAACCTCTGCTATCTCTCGCACTTTAATTCGGCGCTCGTGTAAGACTAGTTGGTAAACTTTAGCGATGTTATCGTCATGGTTACAGTTTTTGGACATCCCCAACGCTTATCGTCTCTCCAATGACGGTGCAGAGCCCCCGTATGCAGTGTTGCAAAAATAAAATATTAAATGATGGATCGAATAACAACTGCGCTTTCGGTGAGTACCTGTCAGCAGAGGAGCATCTTCTTCCATCTTCACGTTAGGGTTGAAAATATTTCGGACCATCCTCGTACATCAAATCAAAAGAGAGATTCTCACTCAATTCTTCTTGCCCAATATAATCGGAATAATAGCGTTTATTCGGTGTTGTCATAGCCAAAACAATAGACAAACATCACACTTAATTGGGAGACCGACTATAACGTGGACCCTGGTGAAAATTGCATGAAATTTGCAGCCAAATTAAAATCATAACCAACACAGATTAATATTTATCGTTTCAATAGTAAATGCACGTCATGGCGCTAATCATATAATCGGATCATTACCATAACTAACGAACCATTACTACCACATCTAAACCCCTAAACTATACTCTCATTGCGACATATAGTATCTAATTATCTCATCGGTTTGTAGGCCGCTAATACAAAATTGATAAACATTAATGCATTTTGCAAGCAGCCAGTTACGTATAATTTCCCAGATTTCCCAGATTTTTTGGTGGAAATGGTGGAAATCAAATACGAACGTATACGTTGTTAATTAAAAATCTATCAATTTATATTCGGAGGAATTTCATCTAGTTTTATCCCGGTATTTTGATTTAATCTAACCTTCAATTTAATTGATTATTATTAGTGGGATATTATTTCGAACGCGATAACCACGTAAAGTGGAATAAACTAAGGGTAGTTCCCCTGGTAACATCAAAGATGATCCTCACCTAAATTGTGGAATATTGCCGTTCAATTCTCCCCTCCTATTAGCAATTAAGAATAACGTTTTCAGCATTAGGTCTGTAATTATCTTCGTCTTTTGCGCGCAATTTTGAATGAGAATTTCGTTCCTTACCTTATAGACCTCCGAGAACACTTTCATATCTACTACATAGGTAGGATGCTCTAATGAAATTTCATCTTTACTGCTATCGTAGCGATAATAGTAATAATCGTTTTCCCTTGGAAATTTGTTATAATTATTGTACCCGTAGATGTAATTACAAATCTCGTTAATAGATTCCTGTCCAATTTAATTTCTACTGAATTGAGAGATTAATTTAGATAGTCTACTACAACACATAGAAACGTAATCATCGTTAAAAATGTTTGGAGATCTGCTAGAAGATCCCTGCTCGGGCGCCAATTAATCTTATAGTCGGGAATATTCTTACCAACTCTTGTGCCGAAGATAATACAAGAAAAAGCTTTCCCTCAAATATTTATATGACTTATTATGGAGGTCTGTCCCTGCTTGAACGCCAGACAATCATTAAATTATGAAACTATGGAACGACAAAAAAATAGCAAGAATAAATAAAATATTAAATCGAATACCGCTTGTAATGCAGAAAATAAGGATTAAGTCCCTGCTCGAACGCCAGTTAGTTGTAATAACATCGTTAAAAAAGGTTGGAGATCTGCTAGAAGATCCCTGCTCGGGCACCAACTAATCTTATAATATAGTATTCGGAAATATTATATGTTTCTGATAAATTACTTAAATAAGAGATAGCTTCGGTTACCAACTGTTGCGCCGAAAACAATAGAAAATAATAGAAAAAAGTTGCCTTGAAATAAATATTTGACTGGAGGCCTGTCCCTGCTTGAACGCCAGACAATCATTAAATTATGAAACTATAGTCTAAAGCTCGAAAAACAAACTTTTCGAAAGAAACTACCTCGATAACCAATTACCTTGACAATTTCTATCCCAAACTCGCTCTCCCTCTTTTGTGCTATCCATGTTAGATATATTACTAATGCCAGTGTTTGACGCTCACATCTAGCTCCACATCTATGGAAAATGAATTCTATTAATACCCATATACCGAGGACAGAGTTCCTTCGTCCTCAGCCAACTAACTGCCCACCTCCTCCACTATCATTTCCTCGTCACATCAAATACGTTATCGACAAATGAGCAGGGATGGGGTGGAAACTGCAGATATTTCAAGATAAGGACCAAACGCTTGGACTTGATTCCGACTAGTTCTGTAGAATATCATCTCCAGATTTGTTGTCTTGGTATAAGGGGTTGGATAGGAAGCTACAGAGTTTTAGGAGTCGTCACCAGGAGGTTCAAGTATCTGGATAACAACAAGACAATAAATGGTTAGAACGAAGGAGTTAACGAGGTGGAGTAATAAGATACTTACTCTGTTCTAAAATATCAAATTAGAACACCAGAGTCTTGGCCCAAAAAGCAATCTACTACTGTTGGTCCTACTCGGTCCTTTTTTCCTTTTCCAGAGTTGGATTGTGGTCCATAAACACCATTATCTTCTGGTTTTCTGACGGGCTTCTTCCATCGGATTCATTCGTATAATATCGTGCCTAAAATAGGTTAGGTTATTAGTTGGGAGGAGTTCGTGGGAATTAGACGATGCTGGGTTTATGGGGAAAGGGAAGAAGTGGATAAATGAGAAGAAGAAGGATGGAAACGCTTGATCAGAGGGAGTGAATCCAGATGTTGCGTCACGGTCATGCTGCTACGTCCTGGTCCCTTGGATATCTTGGATTTGGTGTAATGTGAGGCGCCAGGCGGACATCATGATCCGGTTGACCCTGATCTTGGGCGGTGCATATTCTTCTCTGAAAGCAATCTGCGGTAATAATGTTATTAAGCTCTAAAACAAAGATACTCCTTTGTGGTTCATTAGTTATCTCACACTTTATCAATGCAAATAAAATTCAAAAAGTCCAAAATTCATGTTTGCGACTTATATTTGGAATTGGACACACAAGCTGGAGATGGTCAATTGGCTTAATATGAGGAATCAAAGACTATTAGTTTGAGTCTGTCTTATTCTGTAGGACACCTTGACCAAAGCAGGGACCTCGCCGAGAAAAGTCTTCAGACCATTTCGGAGATGTACAGGCCAAAGTCTAATCTGGAGTCTAGGGTCATTCCCAGAAATTTTACGCAAGTGAACTTAAAAGAGATGCCACAAACAAAGTAAATATTGAGCCCTAGTTAATAGAAAACAGGATCAAGAAAGATGGGGATAGCTGGAAGAAATAAGAGAAGACCTAAATTTTTGGCCTGATATGCTGGAAAGAAACATATTACTAAAGGGCGTCACTACTAGTACCAATCTTTATCTTAATTATATATTTAATAATCACAATAACCTGCAAAATAATGCTGTCAACTACTTTAATAGATGACCAAATTTATACATGTAAAGAGAGAGCCTCCCTTGAACTTCTTTTAATTGAACACCTTAAAAAAAATCTAATACTTTAAAATCAGAATATTTAATAAGGTTGAAACTATAAATTAGTCCACATTTCCACTGAGATACGAGGCACCTTCTTTCGACCAGGAGCACCCGTATTAGGTATAAACCATCCGCTATTATATTAAGTGGTTCGATTAGGTAAGTAGATCGCTGGAACCCTTGTCAAAACACCTTTAAATCATGGCCCGAAATTAGTTAGCGTTTAGTAAAAAGAGTGTAGAAGACTAGGCGGATAACGTAGCAGCACTGCATGCGTCTGCATATTTCTTCTTTTAATTGGATATTTGATGGATGGTAACTGCATTTTTACCTGAAGTTTTTAAATGATACTGTTTTATTTTAGAAGAGGTGGTTGATTAAAGAGGCAGGTGAAAGATGTTTAAAAATTAACGAATTTAATTTAGCAAAAGGGACAACACATTAAAGGTTAGTGCGACGAGCTGTTGGGAGATGCAATGTTATGTAAATATTTGTCTGAAACTGCGCTAAAATAGCTCCAATATTTCAACTAGCGTACGTTACAATAAATATCGTTTTATGTTGATAGTTTGGCGAGTACAATTTATCACGCTGTCGGGCCCCGGATAGCACGATTCCTAGTACTGCTCTAGTAACGAATAACGTGTTTTTACTAATGGCTAAAACGTAATTGAAATTATTATTTACATTTCATCGCTGAACGCACACACGTATGCATGTTAGCAGCTTGATGTAGTTGCACCCGGACAACATTCATGTTGTGTGTATACAGGTACGATATTACTAGGACATCAGTGCAAAACAAATAATGCGTACGTGATCCACATTGTTACAATTATCAAAATAAATCATGTTCTTAATTGACATGGCATAAATCAGTTGATGCATTTACATATTTCAATGTTTTCGGGTGAAAAAGCAACGTTTGTGGTCATTTGTTCGATTCTGTCCAAATAGTACATGATTATTAATTGCGTTAAAATAAAATAAGTACATTTTGTTATTGCATAAAAACATAATATACAGTCTATGGTACTGTCAAATCAGTCTAATATTTTTACCGAACACAATTTTACCCACTTTATGATCAACGAAAATGAAAAATGAAAACAATGCAGCTTTTTAATAATTTTCGGATCATGCAGGCAATGCAGATTTTTTGATTTTTTTGCTTTGAATCGGTTAAAGGTCGATTGAAAGATCCAGAAAAAAGTGAAGTCTTTCGTTATCCAACCCCCCGTGGAATTGAGAGGGTGGAGGGTTTGGAAGCAATACATGAAAGGCATTTAAACAGAGACCATGCAGACAATGCAGCTTTTGTCATTTCTTACTTTGGATCGCTTAAAAGTCGATGGATAGATCTATAAAAAACTTCCGAGATGATCTGAAAAACAATGGTTGAAGCAACTCGTCATAGGCCGATCAACGAAGACTTTAGAAAGGGTTGAAAGATCTGACAATCCACTCATCAGCCGGTTGGCCATCCTCGACCTTAACAGACCCCCTCCTAGAGTGGGAGTAAGAAGACTTTTGGCGATCGACGACTAATTCCATTCTGTTTAACCATATTTTCAACATCAGTCACACAAGGACAACGAGATCGAATTCAAACTAAGACCTTCAGCCCAAAAAAGGCAATCAAAGATGAATAAAGAGCACAACAATCTCCGTTCGGCTATGATCTGGAAGACAATCAATAAAAAACTAACGTTTATATTGTCCTATCAATACAAGACTGCAGACTAGAAAGCTTTTGACATTTCTTGCTTTAGATCGCTTACAACCCACTAATCACGCGATGATTGGCCATCCTGACCAATTCAACAGACCTATCAACCTCCTTTAGAAAGTTGAAAGATCAAGATAAGATTCATCAGCCGGTTGATCATCCTCGATTGACAGACTAATTCCATTCTGTTTAACCATATTTTTAACATCATAACCTCAAATTCCAGATTATGAACGTTTCTTAGCGCCATCTCCAAGAGATTTTCTCATTCTAAATTTTGTAATAAGTTTTCTATAGTGATTTGATTGTTCAACGACTTCTTTAAGGTTGCTTCTGTGCTTCCTGATTGATGGACTCATTCTTGAAGATCAAAATCATTTATTACTGTTGCTTTGAAATCTTCATAACGCCATTTAGAAATAAATTTTCGTTTTCAGGTATTGTCCAGAAGATAAATCCAGTAGTTTTTGGAGCAAAAAGAGGCCATAAACTGCAGAAACGACAAATTTCGACTTTCTCCTCTCTCAGATATAAATATAATGAATGAGATGATCAATGTTCTCTGAATAATGTACTATTTTATTGGTTATGCATCAGGCCTTATCATTGTCAAAACTTATCAACGAAACTTGATCCTTAACTTGAAAGATGACAAAGATATACCATGGATCTATCTGTTGACCTTATCTGCATGATTTGTTTACATACTTTTCAGCTTTACATTAATCGTGGTTTTCTTTCCTTTTTTTACAGACTCCCTGAATTCCATTCTGTTTAACCATATTTTCGAACATCAGTCACTGATGTTGACAACGAATGATTTCTTCGAACTTCGATATAAATATAATATATGAACTAACACTTTGAGCCCAAAAAAGGCTGACGTTTTTCGTTACTGGGAAGGGGGTCGAGAAGCAAGTTTTACTATTTAATTTTTTTTCATATTGTCACCTATCAATACAGGAAAAGTAAACATAGACCATGGAGGTAATGCAGCATTTTGACAATTCTTGCTTTCTATCACTTCAAAGTCAACAGATGGATCCATAAAAAGTAGCATCTTTGTCATACAACCCTCTGTGGGTGTGGGGGCAGAAAGTTGATGATCAGGTTTCATTGATACCCATTTCATTGCATAGCCGTTGACAATACAGAAACAGCTGAGACCTGATCTAGATGCATCACCAAGAAAATAATATATTATCTGGAAAACCCCAAAAAAAAGATAGGATTTGATCATCTCATACATTATATTTATATCTGAGAGAGGAAGAAAGTCCAAAGAAGAAATTCCATTCTGTTTAAACATATTTTCAACATCAGTCACACAAGGGCAAAGAGGTCGAATTCGAACTAACACTCCTTCAGTCCAAAAGAGCAATCAAAGATGAATAAAGAACTCAACAATCTGCTCGGCCTTCAAGGAAAACCACGATTATAAAGCTGAAAAGTATGTAAACAAATCATGCAGATAATGCAGCCTTTGATATTTCTTGCATTGTATCACTTTAAAGTCAACAGATAGATCCATAAAAAGTAACATATTTGTCACCCAACCCCTGTGGGTGTGGGGGCAGAAAGTTGAGGGTCCGGTTTCATTGATACCCATTTCATCGGACCATGACAATACAGAAACAGCTAAGACCTGATCTAGATGCATCACACAAAAACAATAGTATATTATCTGGAAAACCCCAAAAAAAAAACGAGAGGACTTAATCATCTCATGCATTATATTTATATCTGAGAGAAGGAGAAAGTCCAAAGACGAAATTTGTCCCAGTTTCTGCAGTTTATGGTCTCTTTAGAGGTTGCTCCAAAAATTGAAGGTTCTTTTTATCTTCTGGACAATATTTGCAAACGAAATTTATTCCAATTGGCGTTAGGAAGATTTCAAAGTAAGATTTTGGGCATATGCCATAAATGAGTTTAGTCTTCAAGAATGAATCCATCAATTAGAAAGACTTAGACACTGAGCAATAAACATCACTATAGAAGACTTATTATAAAATTTAGAATGTGAAAATCTCTTGGAGATGGCGCTGAGGAACGGTCATAATCTGGAATTTGAGGTTACGATGGGCTGGGCTGGCTATTTTACTATGCATTTCTGAAAGTAGACATAATTTTTCGCTTTTGGACGAGATCAACAAAAAAAAAGAGGAAATATATCCCAATATATAATGTTTCTAGTAATTTATATTCTTCACATGGACTGCTTTATTTTAGGAATCAAAAATTTAAGGTATTTTATATTTCGGACAACGTTTGAAAGCGGAGAGCACTCCAAGTTGTGCCAGGAGAATGTTGAAGAACTATTAGGGCTATCTGGTGTAGATGATTTTGATCTTAAAGAATGAAAACATCAATTGGCAAGTACAGAAGCAATCTTAAAGAGGAAGTGGGCAATGAACAATAAACGTATCTATAAAAGACTTGTTATTAGTATTAAAATTTGAAACATTTTTAGCATTGACTGAATACGGCAGTAAGGAACTTTTATAATCTGAAATTTTAAGTTATGGTGGGTTGGGGCGGATATTTTGTTATGGATTTCTGACGAGACAAAATTCTTCGCTTTCAAGTAAGATCAACAATTTATTTGTCTGCAGAGGGTGCCCCATTTTAGGAGCTAATAAAAATTGAAGATTTTTTGGCCTGAATTGAACATTAGATCTATTAACCTTTGTTTTTTTTGATTGAAATTTAAGATCATGGTGGGGAAAAATGTTACTACAATTTTTGACCAAGAATGGAGGTCAATAAGAATAGCAAGAAACCATTCTAAGTGGTGTTAGCAAAATTTTAAAGCACAATTTGGAGCATCATTGGATGATCTTGGTGATTCTCGTCTTTAAGAATGAGTACATCGATTCAGGACCTTTTAACTTCTTTGAGACGATAGTAAAGGACCAGATCAGGGAACCAGAATGTCTTTTTTAGTAAAATGGAGCCCATATTCGATTACAGTTGCACAGCTGAGTTGAAGAGACAATGTGACATTTATCAATATAATTACGAAGCTTGGTCCTATAGTGTCTTCAGCTTAGTTTCTGCTTGGCCAACATTCTGCTACTGATCTTATCCATGTCATGTAAAAGTAACATTCCCAATGTACCTATATTATCAGTTATTATTATTTTTGTATCAACAATATTACTACATAACCTAAAATTTTCCTTAAGATTCATCTTTCTCCATCACAATTTTCCTAAATAAGCAAACTTAACTCAATAGACGCTAAATATATTCATAGGTAAGAAGCTGTATAGTGTATTATCAAAGGATCTCATTAATTTTGGCAATCAAGTGAATTAATTGAGCGTAATCATTATAATTAAAGCGGTGTAAAGGGAACTGTATCAAGTTGATTGGTTTATTTGACACAATTAGGCGCGATCAGGTTCATCGTAGAATATCTTATATTAAGGAAAATTCCTATCGCTACGACACGTCATCGATTCACCAAGCAATTTCGAACAAACATATAAATATAAAACAGAACCGGTATCTCATAGGGAAATCAATTATCCGCGACGACATTTTCATCTTAAGTTTTCTTATATAACGGTTATATAGGAGGGAGAGTTACTATGGAAGTAATCTCATTCTTTCATCGCAAGAAACTTTTTCCCCACGAAAACATAGAAAAGCAATCGGAAACTGTGTGTCTACATATATGTATGATAAAGGAAAGAGGAGGTGGGGAAAGGGGCCGCTAATCTGTAGCTTCCGTCAAAAACTTGCAACAAATTTCTACGCCATTTATATAACATAGTTTGTGAGGCGAAGTTTCAGATCTGCTCACATATATTAACGATTCTCCTTGGTGCTGTGGATTCTCTTCCGGGAGAAAAATTCGGAAGTTTGCTTATCCTCTCGGAAAACACGGTGAGAATTATAATGATCCAGACCGGATAGCTGAAACAAATTAGGAGGATTTAATATGAAACGTTGGACCATTATATTATATCCTTATACGGTGGAAATTTGCCAGAATCACCTGAGGACTATCAATATGTTATGGGTTAAAAATAATCTTGCTAGGTATTGGAACTTTTAATATTGGCTGTATCGAGCAAGTTTTTGTCTTTAAAAATTCTATGTCTTCTACCTACCAGCCTTGTAACTTATTATTACTATCGCGTTTGAGATTTAGTTTAAACTGTATGGAAAACACTGACTAGGCGATGGACTTCAAACGATACATAGAATCGGAAAGGAAAAATTAATAAGATACCTATATCAAAGTTGTTACTTTTGTTAAACTTGCCTGATCAGCTCAGACTAGTTCCAAGCTTGTTCCCATAGTCCAAGACAGGCCTGCCTTTTGGCAGAATCAACTTGCAATCGTGTGATATTTTTGCTAGTATAGTTGGACAGAGCTTTATACCACTAGATGATGTTTTCGAACAAACTAGATGTGCCTGATAAAGCAGGAAATGAACCACAACTTCAATCCAACAAAAAAATATTCGTTGTGACTAACTCTAGATTTGATTTTGGAAGTGCCATATCACCAAAAATAATATCATGTTTCGATACTATCCCAAAAGGTAATACGTTAACAGCCCAAGCTAAGTTATTTCAGCCTTGTTATGTAGAAGACCAGAGAGAACTTGGAAGACTTAAATTGAATGCAAGCCTTAAAGGAAAACCATGGAAAGCTTTTCAGATGTTGTTTTTGACATTTAAATTACCACCAACCAAGTTACCACCTCCCCTTCCCAGTCTGTCCCCAAACTCCCCAATCGAGTAAACACACCACTGCAGTAATAGAGCTTTAACTTACTTTCTTCGATAATTCAAGCCTGTTAGTAGGAATCCGACGAAGATCTTTAGTTCTACTGTCATTCGAAAGTGCAAACGACTCTCAAAGAGCACCTCCATACGTCAGCCGCGACTGCACCTGCATAAAATTGAATAATAACCACAAATGAACAATAACACAAAGGAAATTGCGATCGATAGCAGTATTCCTTCCATAACAAAGTATGAGCAAATTTGACTCCTGAAAAATTTTGTGTTTTATATGCTTCAATATTTTGATTATCCAACGAAATATTTAGAATAGGACAATCATGTGACTGGATTGTACGAAACAGTATTAACACAGTTGATTTAAAAAGCATTTAAAAAGCAAGACGTATCATCCTCGTATATAAAAAGGGGAAGAATCAATGAAGGAATCTCTGTCATTAATGAATAGTAAAAACAATATAGGGCCTAGAATAGAGCCTTGTGGTACGCCAATAATTGAAATCGATTTGCTAGATATATACCATAATGTTACCATAGAATTGTATTTTTTCCATGATCTACACAATCAAACGCTCTACTGAGGTCACAAAATACGCCAGCATGATATTGATCACAATCTAGTGGATCTAGCACTTCATACAGGAAAGAATGAATCGCTGCAATCGTCGACTACCTACCTCTATAACCATGTTGAGTTCCTATCCAGATAACAAAGAAGCCTAGTTAACATAGCATATCCAAAGATTTTTCAGAAACTAGATGTAATTTATATTGGGCTATAGTGACAGATCCGTTTACAAAACCTTAAACGATCTCGATCTACTCGACAAGCCATTTAATATGGAATCCAATCCCCTGTGGGGGCAGAGAGTTGAGGATCAGGTTTCGTTGATTCATTGCATATGCGTTAACAATACAGGAACAGTGAAGACTTCATCTAGACGCATCACCAAAAACTAATATATTAGCTGGAAAGTCCCAAAAAAAGGAAAGGATTTTGACAATGCTTTTGGACAATGTTGGACAAGCGAAATTTATGCCTAGTGGCGTCAGGAACATTTTGGGCATATGGCATAAATGATTTTGATGTTCAAGAATGAGACCATCAATTAGGAAGCACAGAGCAATCTTAAAGAAAACTTGGGCTTTGAACAATCAAAATCATTATAGACGACGTATTACAAAATTTAGAATGGGAAAATCTCTTCGAGATGGCGCTAAGGAACGTTCATAATCTGGAATTTGAGGCTATGGTGTGCTAGGGTCGCTATTTTACCATGAATTTCTGAAAGTAGACATAATTCTTCGCTTTCACGGACTGCTCCATTTTAGGAATCAAAATTTGGGTATTTTATATTTCGGACAACTTTTTAAAGCGGTGAGCATTCCAAGTTGTACTAGGAAAATGTTGAAGAACTATTTGGACTATCTGCTATAGATGATTTTGATCTTAAAGAATAAATCCATCAATTGACAAGTACAGAAGCAATCTTAAAGAGGACTTGGACACTGTAGAATAAACGTCTCTATAAAAGACTTGTTATTAATATTAAAATTTGAAATATTTTCAGCATTGACTGAGTACAGCAGTAAGGAATGTTCATAATCTGAAATTTTAAGTTATGGTGGGTTGGAGCGGATATTTTGTTGTGGATTTGTGACTAAACTTAATTCTTTGCTTTCAATCAAGATCAACAAAAGAAAAAAGAAGGATTTTAGACCAATACATGCCGTTTCCTACAATTTATTTGTCCACAGGGGCTGCCCCATTTTAGAAGCCAATAAAAATTGATGATATTTTGGCCTCTAGCGGATCTAGCACTTCATTCAGGAAAGAATGAATAGCTGCAATCGTCAAACAACTGCCTCTAAAACTATGTTGACTTCTTATCCAGATAACAAAGAAGCCTGGTTAACATAGCATATCCAAAGATTTTTGAGACACTAGATGCAATTTATATTGGTCTATAGTGACAAATCCGTTTGCAAAACCTTAAACGATCTCGACCTACTCGACAAGCCAGATGTCACATGATCCTCGTAAGACAAATGTTCTTGGTGCTAAGCGGAAAGCCTAGTTCAAGAACAACTTCTGGATCAAGTAAGGGGACACAACCGTTTAAAAGTACCATCTCCAATAATTTTTAAGGGATAGAATGTGTAGAACTCGTGGATATTTGATGAAAATTCCTTTCCTGGAACAGCTTATGCTGCCAGTCTCAATGACTGGATGGTAGTCCATATATATTTTCTAATTGTTTCGAAATAAAGCACCCTTCTCACCAGCATTGGGAACGACGATTTATGATGGGCATAGTACCCATGCAAGTATTCAACTCATACAGTTAGCAGGCGCTAATGATGTCACCATATTAAAGTTGCCTCTATGCACACAAGTCATCTCTTACAGCCCCTTAGATTTGACAATTTTCAAATTTGTGAAGGACAACTGGGATTTAAAACTTGTGGGTTGGCAAAGGAAAAATATGGGTCCCAAGGTACAACACTTGTCGACAACCACATCCAACAAGTGGAGCAAATGCAACTGATAAGATCAATGGAGAACAGAAGGAAATCAACACGGGACAGTTCGTTGACATCGCTGGTCCACCGAATAGACCTGTTTAACCGAATGCTCAAGTCAAAAATTCCTTTAGACTTTAGGGGCTACAAAGCAAGATCTTTCTAATGAAGATTTAGAGAATTGTGATAACAGACTTGTCAAAAATGTCAGTAGCATGGAGTGTTCAAAAGCGGGGGGTGGATGCATATATTCAGAATAAAATTACTTCAAGCGAATACGTTGTCTTACCGAATAAGGCATCTAACTCAATTTAAAACAACCTATATATATGTATACATACATATAAACAATCTATCTATCTGGAAGCCTTCAGGTCAGAAAGAGATCCCAAAGCTCGTCCGGTTTAACACACATTTTCAATTTGCTTTCCGTTTAATTATCACATAAATAGCTGGTGCTCTCCGGTTTTCCCATTCGCACGTAGTCCTAATATACATAACAGACAAAATACGAACGCACATCTCATTTGTAATACACCAGAGCCTACTGCCTGATATACATATATTATGCAGATGGAAGACGAAACGAAATGAAAAACTGATGTCGCCCTAGAGGTACAACGCTGATGTTATACCTACTAATTTATTATAGTGGTACGTCCTTTTTGCTACCTACTAGCATTATAAAATATTAGTGTGCGTTTGGTATTATGTAAGAGGATCGGGGTCAGCCTGTACTAGATTAGATTTTCGGCTATATAATCTAAATCATTATCTTAGATATGCGCGGTGGACGTGGTTTTAATGTCTTTTGGTGAGATTGTAATTGGCTTTCGTGTAGGAAATCATATATTTATTACCCTTTCAATTTTCATAAATAATCTTTAATTTCCTTTGAAGATGTTTTAATGGTATTTTGTATGTAAATTTGCTCCGATGAATCCATCAGAAATTTACGCGTAGATGATTGGAATGGTTAAGATAGGACAAGAAATGTTAAACTAATCATTAACGTCGTATAAAGCATCATAAATACTTTGAAGAAGTAGTTATTGAGAATTGATCTTCTCGTTCATATCTTACAAAGAAGGCAATTATTAAAAACCGCTGAAATCTGAAACGAATTGGGCTTATTTGTGATGTAAGATTTGGCATATAAAGAATATACAAGAAAGCATAATCTGCAAAGAGGTGGTAAGCTAGTTTGCCAAAGATGAGGGCCCGTACTATCTAGTATCCCTAACATGATCCCAGAATGTTTGTTTAAGAATATGAGAAGACCACTAGTGCCTACGCTCTCTAAAGCTTGAGAACTAGCTGAAGGTTGAACGCTGAAAGTTACGATCTCAATCAGCTCCTGGTTAGATTAGATTAGATATGTGGGCAGTGGCACTGCTGTCTTTTGTCACTGCAACCTTTCCGAGCATGGCAGACCACATGACCTGTCAGAAACCCTGCCAGCAGTCTAAGGTCCTATTTGCTGAAAGATAGTGACGACTATAGTGTTGATTTCCCATTTGTTAACTGCTTGTATACCTAGTTCTTTGGCAAGCTTATCTGCCTTTTCGTTCCCTTCGATATCCCTTGATGTCTTGGGACCCACTCAAGTGTTATTGCATCCCAATTGCCTTAAATTGCATATACATACATTCATGCAACAGACCGGACTCGTATGTGTAGGCACTCACAGCCTTCAAGACGGCTTGGCTGTCCGTTGATCTGCAAATTGTTGTACCACGTATCCCTAACTCGAGGTTCTTTACGGCGCATAAGTTAATAGCAGAAATCTCCGCTTGAAATATGTTGGAGTGGAGTCCCATAGGCACTTTGTGATAGTGGTTAGGCCCACTAACCCCAATACCCGTCTTAGAGCCGTCTGTGTACCATGTTATGGTTCCTCTTTTGAGTTCAGGCTCACCGGATGCCCACTTAGTACTGCTTTCGATGACCACTTTGTAGGGTTGGTCCAAGTTGTATTGCATGGGGATCTTGTCCTTTGCAATGTGAATTAGGTAGTTGATATTGGGATCTTCAAGGATTTTAAAGAGTCCTCTAATGTCCCCACGCAGCTCCTAATGCAGTTCCATCTAAATCTGATTCTGGAAATGCTTCAACCTCATTCTACTGTAGTCAAGGGTCTTTTATCATTCTATAGTGTTGACAGTCTTACATTTTGTAAAACTTGGCTTTCTAATCACTTATCTTATAAGAGATTCAATATCAATCTATAGATTGTTGTAAAAAAAGCATCACCTATTGCGGCAATCATAGACGATTAACCAGTTTCGGACGCACTTGAAACCCTTAGTAAACGAAAAACTAATGCATGTGGTGCTGAAAAATCATCACAGGCTTGTTTTCAAAACAGCCTTCTTACGATACTGATTAGTGATTGGGACAGTTATGTGGTTTCCTATTACCAGTAAATAATTTTGTTTGGTAATCTTGACATCTTGGGATAAGGGCGTATGCTGTCTGCAAATTCAAACTAACTCCCAGCAACGGCAAGCTCAAAAGAATCCCGAAACCACTAAACTTGACAAAAAATTGACATCCTTGAACTTCTAGACAGTTTTCATATCTAATTAGTAATTCTCCATACATTGCTCTTTATATTAAAATTGAGAATTCAGATTCTGAATTGCTCCAATAAATTTAAATAATCATCATTTGTATATTTATGGTAATTATGATAACGTAAATGATTTTGCTTCGACAATTCTTAGTTTGTAACACTTTTTCCAAAATTGATTGTTTCAGTTTCAGGTGGACCACCCCCTATAAAAAGAAAATTTGGCGATGGACATCTAGCCGAGACACACACAAACACTATCACACAATAAACTAAGCTCAATTAATTGAATTAATTTCTATTATAGCTCTTTAACAAACCTTATTTTAACGTCGATGAAACCGGTGGTCCTTCTGTTCTCGTCCAGGGTTGAACGCAAAGTTCTTTAGCCCTTTTATCTCTCTGTTGGACCCATCCTGCTCTTGAAGTGTGGTTGCGACGGTGGGGTCCCTCAGCCTCGGAGTCTGCGATCGCTAAGATGTTGTGATCTTTGTACCTAAGTGTAGGCTTTCTATGGATTGTCGATGTTCAGCACTCTGTTGACTCTTACCCTGGGCGGTGGTCGGTCGGGGTCTAGTTCCATTAGGTGTGAGACCAGAGGATTGGCAACGCCTTATTGGCCAGATGGTCCTTAAGGGATGGGATTTTCAAGTCAAATCGGAATTGTTCAACCGAGGAGCTCCTACCAGCATCCGAAGGATCTTATTTTGAAGGACCTCTAGCTTCCGTAGGTTTGTCTTCGATAGACTTGACCAACAAAGTGCTTTGTTTGAAATTATGGGACGCAATTAAGAAATGTAGATCAACACTTTCAACCTCAAGGATAAAGTACTCCTGGAGCAAAGGAGTGGGAGTAATACTGATCTTGCTGCCAGAAATGTCTCTGATTGATTGGCCCCAAGGTAGCCTGACATCCCCTACACAGATATTCTCCGTAGGCAGCCTACGCCTATTTGTGAACCTGATGGCTTACATTTGGTTTCAT
Organism: Holotrichia oblita; assembly: GCA_023690525.1. NCBI lineage: Eukaryota > Metazoa > Arthropoda > Insecta > Coleoptera > Scarabaeidae > Holotrichia > Holotrichia oblita. The sequence goes on along the minus strand of CM043021.1, from coordinate 93,586,335 downwards.
TTGCTTTAACCTCCAGTTGGATCCCCATTCAACTATGGCATCAACTTGTGCCTGCAGACGTCTGCCGTATCATCTGCGTATATTGCTCGTCGATGAAACTGGACTGCAGCTCAATAATAAAGCAGATCATGTGATAGCTGAAAGAAGGAACCATAACCTTAGGTGAAAAAAGGAAAACAGTGACGTCTATAGCCTGCTTCAATGCTGAAAGCAATTTTCTGCTACCCGTGTGTCTCTTCAAAGGAAAAAATAAGGAATTCGAATGGAAGGGTTCACTGTCTTCTGGTTGACAAGCCTGTAGGGAATGAATGCGAAGTCATCCAAATAGAGAAATAGGGCGTGCAATCTTTGGAGAACTTTTAGCTCAAAGTTGGAAAAAAATCTGCTACTGTAGGAAACGCAGTGTTGGGTTTCAAGACCATTAAGATATTTCCTTGAATCCGCAGCCTCCATAGCAGATCAAATAAGAAATACCTAAAAAACATAAGAAGAAGAAACCCTTGCCAAGCAACAGTAGATCGAAATACTTGAGCTAGGACACCGTAACCATCATGTAGTCACAGTTCTACAGAAATTGTCCGACACACGTGGCCCAGTCGAAGTCAAGCATGCATCTACACCAGAAATTACTCTTGGGAAGATTTTTTTGGTTTTTTTTGTTTTGACAAGTGTAAGAAAACGGCCAAAATCTGTCGCTATTTTATTGACGTTCCTTGAACATACAGAAGACAAAAAAAAACTGAAATAGCCTAGAACATTATTTCACAAAAACAAAAAGCTCAGAGGAAGAGACGTCGTTCGTCCTCGTCTAGTTCAAATGAAGATGAAGTGGTGCACATAGTTAAGAAGGAAAGACCGAGTTTCCTGTATCTTGTTTATAACGAAACTACAACATATAACATCTCGTCTATTAACATGGTTTTGAGCTTGCAAAATTTACTTTTTACAGCTTTTTACTACAGTGCTAGTTAAGTAAAGGAAGTCTCGGCAAAATATAAACACAAATCCTTATTAAAATTTAGTTCCCCTGTAGCAATAAAGATAATTTAAATACTTCTACCTAATATATATTCGGGCGTCCCACAAGGTAAGATATTACCTTTAAATTTGAGCACCGGTTATATTTAGTCATGCAACGGTATTTAGGGCTGATTAAAACATCGTTAATATTTAATCTTAAATTGACAAAATCAAAAGCTGTCATGCATAAATTCCAACCGCCTCAGGTTCACCTGAAGCATTCATTGGAGCAACGTCATGTAACTTTTCCCTCACCTAACATCAGCCTACACGAACTTAATTATTAATCTATTTCTGCGTATATATATATGTAATGCTAAGGAGAAGTTTACGGAGTTGTGTCGTGCATTTAGCCGAGCATTAGCAGACAGAAAGCTTCCCCATTCGCCTTTCACAGCGAGATGATAAAGATTAAACGTTATCAAGGCAGACGACGGCGAGGTTGCCGTCGACGCCGACATACCTTCTTCTATCAATTATTAAAGGCTTTAAACAAGCTCAAACGAGACGAAATTTAATGAAATTTGATTACGCCGAAGTCTTGTAAACATGAGATTCGTTTTGTACTACCTACTCCCCATACGTACATAACCCCTTTTAGGCTTTGTACCTACAAATCCACGTGCCTATTTAAAACTTAACGTCAACGCGTCGCGCTGATCAATTAGGGGGCATCAGCACGGAATGACTTATTTAATAGCAATACATCTGCGAGTCGTTAATCCCCGAATATGAGCTTTGAACTTGCCGAAACGTCGACGGATTAGATTAGCGGGGGCGATTTTAAATTCGCCGTTCGAAAATGGAGTTCTTGAGGTGGAGGTAACCATTAGTGAATGAGTAGCATATCCAAATTAATCTAAAATTTTCATCATTTAAGATGTTTAATCGTCTTGCCATCCGTTCAGGCTTTCAATCCGTTTCACTTCTTTTGTTCTAAATTTTTTATTGACGTGTGGGGCCAGTTTGAATATAAACGTCTAGAAGTAAAGAACTACTGACATTCCCTTCATATGCATTTTTGCATTTTAAAGGCTGTATAAACGAAACACCCTGTATCAACGAAAGCAATTTTACGCTATTGCCCCTTTAAGAATGAAAGCACTTTCATTTTTAAAGATTTTTTTATCTTCAACAAGTATCGAGGTACCGACCGACACCGCACTATTTAAACACCCTGTATATTGCTCCCTTTCTCTAGAATAGAACATTATTTATTCTTTCTATTTACTTTTAATCACCCGATACATTATAAAACGACATAATTACAGAATAACAAATCTGTGTTGACTTAATGACATTTTTATAACTTCCGGTTGACGTCACATTGACGTCACAATAACATTTTAACGACCTAAGGTCGACAAACTCGCGCATGACGTTGAACAGCGGTTCAGTTGAGCGTCGACAACGGTGGAGGTAACATCTATAAAGACGGTTGTGTTATTTTACATCGGACGAATTGAATTCTCGTAGTTTTACTGAAATTTTGGGAATGGTTTGTCGTGAAATTACGAATGGAAGTTATCGAAAGATAGGTTGTGTTGTCGTTTCTTCGTCGATACACGGAAGATGGTAGTTAATTTTCAAATCGCATTATTACTGGAGATGATGGCTGCGGTGCAAGAGTAGGAACTAATATGAACGCTTGTTCGAGCTCAAACGAGGTGTCCGTTAGTGCGAATTGTCCCTCTACAGCTCTTATGTTTGTCAGATTCTCTCTTTTTGTTTTGACACTCGGATTCTGTCTGGGTGGGTGCTCTAATGGCATAGTTCCCCTGACGCCACATACCCTCGTGAGGGTCTATCAAGCGATTAGAGAGATTTGACGTCCGTGAGAGTCTCAAAAGGGACAGCCTCAATCTAATTTATATCTCGTTTGGGCTAATTAATGGCCCCAGAATGCCAAAAAAGCGTTCATATTAGAACTGTTCTTATTGTTGATGGTTTAGTTATTGCGTTGAATGGTGGTCCAAGTTTTGAAATAAATGTTAGATTACTTAAGGAGATCTTTGTCTTATTGTTGATCGTTTGGTAGGTCGTTTCTTATCAAAGGTTTGGGTATTGTGTCAAATGAAGGAACTACCTAATATGAACGCTAGTTCTAACTCAAATTTTGCTTTGATGCAACGAGGTGTACGTTAGTGCGAGTTGTCCCTCTACAGCTCTTGTGTTCGTCAGATTCTCTCTCTTTGTTTTGACACTCGGATTTTGTCTGGGTGGGTGCTCTAATGGCATAGTTCCGCTGACGCCACATACCCTCGTGAGGGTCTATCAAGCGACTAGAGAGATTTGACGTCCGTGAGAGTCTCAAAAGGGACAGCCTCAATCTAATTTATATCCCGTTTGTCTGTAGAATGCCAAAAAATGCGTTCATATTAGAATTGTTCTTATTGTTGATGGTTTGGTAGGTCGTTTAATATCAAAGGTTTGGGTATTGCGTTAAATGTTGGCCCAAGTCTTGAGATAAGTGTTAAGTTACTCAAGAAGATCTTGCTCGTACTGTTGGTGGTTTGGTAGGTCGGTTGATATTGAAGGTTTGGGTATTGGGTTGAATGTTGGTCCACGTCTTGCGATAAGTGTTAAGCTATTTAAGGAGACGTTTACCTTATTGTTGATTGTTGGTAAGTCGTTTCGTGTTGACTACTGGTCGGGATAGTATGTTTGTTCTTCCACATGATTATTTTGATTAATCGTTTTTTGATTGATGATTGAGATATTTTGGTCGCATACTCTGATTTGTCCGCGATGACAGCTACGTTTGTTTCGTCTGCGTTCTTGCTGTTGATGCTTCGGTAGAAGGATCTCTACAAAAGATTCGAGCATGCGACAAATTGTCAGCATCCTATGCAAATGCATTTTAATTTTAAATTATTTTCTTAGATGTAATAGTAGAATCTATCACTTTTAACTTTATTGCAATGAAGTTAGCTAACGCTAATTTTCATTTTCAATAACATAGTTCTCCAGACAAATCGATAGATTCTACTAGTTTTTTTTCCAATTTAACAATAGGACCTACCTGATAGGAACGCTAGTTCAAACTCAACTTTCGTTTCGATGCAAGAAGTATACTTTAGTGCGAGTTGTACCTCTACACCTCTTGTATTCGTCAGATTCTCTCTTTTGTGTTGACACTCGGCTTTTGTCCGGGTGGGTGCTCTAATAGCAAAGTTCCCCTGACACCACATACCCTCGTCAGGGTCTATCAACGATTAGAGAGGTTGACGTCTAATGAAGGTCTCAAGAGGTCAGTCTCTTGGTAGGTGATATTTTGTACATGTTACAAATTGATGTAGTATTGTGCTCTGCCATTTTTTAACTATTATTTTATTGTGATTAATAAACCATTAATCTATCGATATATTACAATAATTTTGAGCAGTCTGAAGCAAGAGGTGCGTTTGTATGAATTGCAGTCCTTTCAGGAGGACACCTAATCAGTTCACCAACTACAAGAAGAGTTCGCGTGCATCAAATATTGCTGCTAGACTTTTAGGGGCTGAACTAACAAGTAATAAGAGGCACAAATATTTATTGTCCAATTTAATATGATGTTGATACCAAACTAACTGCTTGGTACCCCATTCGTAAGCAAAGCCGTATTAAATTCCATTCACCGTGTGTATATATGCAAATCTAAGACACACCCCTCCATCTTTTACTCAATACTCTTTCAACTAATACCTTATATTTTATGGGTAGACACTACATTCTCGCAACCGCATCCTCTCCCTTCCCTCACGCTTCTATTTCTTAATCCTATGTTCATCAGGACGGAAGGGATCCTTTTCTCTAGCATCGTTAATCTTGTTAAAGCTTAATACCTTCCATCAATTTGCTATATTTCGTTTTCTAATCTGTTTATTGCACTTCCGCGTTGAAGGATGAAGTTTGTACTGTAGCTACGAGATATAACGGGGGAAGATATTTCGAATTTATGCATTGTTTTGCGTTACTCGAAATTAGGAAAATCAGTTTTTCGATATTAAAAAATAACCCCCTCCCACTCTCCCTAATAAAACCCCATCGAACAAGACTCCCTTCAATTTTTATCTTCTTTCTTTCGTCTTCTTCTTCTTCTTATTATTAAATCAACCATCCGGTCCGGTAATTATGAAAGAAGAAGCCTCGACGCCGACGGCCTTGGAAAAATTGAAAAGACAATTTTCCGTCAATTAAACTCACGCTGCTTAATTTTGCGCCATCCGACCAGCCAACCGGGCGGATTTCAATAGCATGCTCCGTGTTCTGATGCTGCTCCCGCTTCGGAAGAGCGACAGGAAGAGTGTCACGTAGAAGGCGACCCCGGTGCGCGAACGGAAAATTGCTTCTCATAGAAGGAAAGACAATTTCCTTTGATCGCGTAATTGAAAAGTTAAATTGATTTATCCGCCCGATAGAGTGTCTCGTATTTTACGCGAATATCTTCGTCAGGGATTCTCGTCTATATGGATGTGTATTGGAATTTGTCGTCTTGAATTTTTTAAAATTTATTATCAATAGATTTACGATTAGATTTTCTCTGAATATCCATACCGTATCCGCGTGGCAATTCATCACAGCTGGATATCATAACCGAAGGTGTTGTTCACGTCAAAGAGGAATCCACACGGTCTTTTCAAGGGAATATAAATATTAAAAACACCTTTTAACGAATATAGTTTAATATCTCCGCTTTTTATCTATAGGCACTACATAATATTACATTATACGCACCGCCGTGAACAGAAGAGATGAGAGAAAGATCCCATAGCACAGAACAGAATCACTGACTCGAAAGAAAATCAAACAGAATAAAAACTCCATCATCGAAGTTGTTATCTGATTCTCCGGGCGTCATATGATATTTTAGGAACCTGTTCCATCACCCAAAGCACTTCACACTGACGCATTCTTGTTTGTTGTATAGTATATCCTCTGAAGAAGGTGGTCGTGCGTAAAAACTCAAACGTCTAAAAGAGCTAAATGTACTGTCTGCACCATTATATCGAAATAGTAGTGTTTTTTCTCTCTTATTCGTTTTATAATTTCTTTACATAAGTTAGTAGTGTTAAAAAAAAGAGGATGCCCTCCTGGAGTGTGGAGGAATCGTTTTCAATCGAACAGCTGCCAGGGATTACTTGCACTGTGTTGGGTGCTGCTTGCTGTTATAAAGGAGAAAGGTTACATACACACACACAGTTTTTCGTACCGAGCTCTTCTCTCTATATATTTTGAATGTACTAATGGGATAAATTTATGGGGAAACCCTCCTTGAAACGTAACGACCCTTGTAAGTGCTTCGGACAATGATTCAAGTTTGGAGAAACTTTGAGCTTTACAATAAGATTTCGATAGGGTTGCACGTATACTCCAAGCTTATCTGATTACTGAACTAAGATTGCTCCCTACCGATGTTTAGATCTTAAAGTCTATATTCAGAAGTATACCTTGTTGCTTTACTGTACTATACAGTGCGTTCCTCACGATAAATTGATTTCTATAAAATCTAATTCCCCAATAATATCTTTTTAAAAAAATGTATGATAACGTTAATGTTTGAGATCAAAAGTAAGTATAGGTCCCAGGATCTCTCGCTGCGGAACATCCATTGCTGATCTTCATAATCTACAATTTTGACAGCCAGAATAGTTAAAATGTCACAGACCAGCTGTCAAATTGCAAAAACTGAAGAGTTTATTATAAACTTCTGAAAACAATTTATTTCGTTACGATTTTGATGGACAAAATTGTCTAAACTGTACAAGCAGCTGTCAACGGTCGGTAGTATCTAAAATACTTTATCAGATTCATTGCTGTATTTGAATAGCCTGTCAAATTAGTAAAAATATCGTGCAATGTTTTACAATTCTATTACTTGCGGATGCTTCTATTTTCCTTTGAGCTGTCAACCTATAAAAGCGCATTAGTTTACTACTATTTTAGCAGATAGAATTGACAAAATATTCCTGACAGGTGTTAAATTATCAAAATATTTGTTTCGGCGAGTGTAACAGTTGATATAATTTTGAAAGTTATCAAGTTGATATTTTGACAGACGCAATTGTATTGTACCAACTGACAGCTGCCAAATTAGAGAAATATTGTGACAATTCTTTTATCATTTTTCTGGAGTTGATCAAACTATAAAAGTACTTCATTTTATGATTATTGGTGGACGGAAGAAGTTAATATACTTTTGACAACTACCAATTTACAGGTATAATAAGCAAAAATATTCTGACAGCTGTCAAATTGTAAAACGATTATTGTTGGTTTATCGATTGTTTTAATTGCGAAAATGATTCTGACAGCTGTCAAATTGCAAAAACTGAAAGTTGTTAAAATATTTTCGACAGCTGTCAACAGTCGGTAGTATCTAAAATATTTTATCGATTAATTTTTATAGTACCAACCAATTGTCAAAACAGTCACTTCTTCAAGTATCGTAAAAACAGGTTACTACTGTTTTGACAGTTGGAACTGTCAAAATGTGTTGAATAGCTGTCAAAGTAGTAAAAATATCGTGCAATGTTTAACAATTCTATTGCTTCCGGACGCTTTTATTTTCCCTTGAGTTGTCAACCTATAAAAGCGCTTTAGTTTACTACTATTTTAGCAGATAGAATTGTCAAAATATTCCTGACAGGTGTCAAATTATAAAAATATTTGTTTCGGCGAGGGTCAAAGTTGAAATAATTTTGAAAGTTATCAAGTTGTTATTTTGATAGGCGCAGTTGTATTGTACCAACTGACAGCTTTCAAATTAGAGAAATATTGTGACAATTCTCGCAGTTTTTATAATTTTCCTGGAGTTTATCAAACTATAAAAGTACTACTGTGACAGTTGTAACTGTCATCATGTTTCTAGATGTTACATAATAAGCAAAAATATTCTGGCAGCTGTCAAATTAAAAATGCATTAATTTATTTTACTGCTTTGATATCAAGATGTGTTAGAAAAACTACCAGTTTCATTGCTTGAAAAGGCTATCCACTCTTGCTGTGTTAATTATGTGCGTAAATGTGTTTCCATAACTTTGTTACAATTCTAATGACAGCTGTCAAATTAGAATTTTACCGATTTTGACAGTTTAATCATCGATATTTTTCTGACAGTTTTTCTTATTATTATTTACTGTAAAATTCCAAAATGGTTTTACAATTGTTTTACCATCCTGCTGTCCTTTTATTGTTTTCACAGTTGCAGCTATCGAAATATGTCTGACAGCTGTCATTGTGAGGTATTCCAACAGAATAAACGATTTATTTATGCTTCGTCTACTCTCTCCTATCTCAAAAAGTGATCATTACAAGCCACTTCTGCA